>CM046893.1:4588193-4905117 GCA_025688845.1 Cucumis hystrix | reverse complement strand
ATAATAATAATAATAATAAAATTAAAATTTATCTTTTCTTCAAAAGTAAATAATTAAGAAAATGATTAAAAAATTATTTTAAAACATAGATATAATAATTAATAATTAAATTTTACATTTTTTTCAAAAGTAAAAAATTAAGAAAATGATAAAAAAAATTATTTTAAAACATATATAATAATTAAAAATTAAAATTTACATTTTTCCAAAAATAAATAATTAAGAAAATGATCGAAACTTATTTTAAAAGATATATATTAAAAAAAAATTAAATTTTACATTTTTTTCAAAAGTAAATAAAATGGGCATTTTTAAAAATAGAAAAATAAATTTAAATATTTACAAGCTATAGCAAAATTTTGCTGACTATCAGTGTCATAATTTGCTATAGGTTGTAAATATTTTGTAAAATCTATTATTTTTAAAAATTTCCCTAAATCAAAATGATAGAAAAGAAAAATATTTAAATTAGTTTTTCAAAAATGATTGAAAAGATCAAATAAAAATATTGAAGAGAGCGTGTCTTCAAGAGTTGTCCATCTCTATGTTTTATTTTTTTTAGTTAGTGCGAATCTTCAAAACTCATCTTAAAAAGACATTTAAAAAAAGAAAAGGTAAAATATTTTGATAAATTGTTTTAGAATAGCATTATTTTAATAATAAGTTTTAAAAAGCAATATTTTAATACAACGAGGAAAAACAAATGCTTTGATGTATTTAATTTCTAATTAGTTTCTATCTTTTATATGAAAAGGTAAATATCAAGGTAAATAGTTAAATGTATATGTCTTATCGATCGCTTAATCGTCTATATCTTTAACAAGTGAAACGTGATCAATAGATAATACATACTTAATTTCTTAAATCATTGATGAGTTTTCTTGCAAATTTTGTTAATCTTAATCTTAATTCACTAGCATAATCTCATATATTATATAGATTAATTCAAATTTAGAGTTTTTGATTTTCTTACTCCGTGTATATGTATATATACAGTTTCAATAGACAAATTTCTTCATTCTTGATTTTTTTTCTTATCACATAGTTTGAATGATGTGTTGAAATTTTGTATTGTTTTGTCATTAGAATCACCTTGAAATAAATTAGTAAATTATAATTTCTATTGTAAATATAATTAGGTAGATATCCATAACCTACCTACAGTATGTTATCAATTTTCCTATAACTCTCCCTTTATTCCATGTTGTAACTTTCATCCCATTGAATTTCATAGTGTAACTCATACCATGACATGTCCTATAAACAGAAGTATGTGGTGCCTTTATAAGACACACCACAATTGAGTTCAATTGTTCTCTACTTCCTCCATTCTCTATTTCTTCTCTTTGGTTGCTTTATTCTACTTATTTAGCTTCTTTGTTCTTGTTTTATAACACGTTATCAGCACGAGTCTCTACATTTATCATTTGCAAAATGTAGGCTATGAAGTATTAGTTTGTTTTATTGTTTTGTATTTGTGAACATTGCATGAACTATTCCATGTATACATTATGCATAGGTTAAATGTTTGAGGATGTAATCTTTTGTACCTATTGCCTGTTGTAATTTTACATATTATGTTTACAAAATTATTGTTTGTTAAAAATATTATTAGTTCATAATAAGATTGTGGTTTGGTTCATCCTAATTTATTTATGATTTATGTGATTGTTTATGTTTGGTTTTTATTTTAATTATTTTAAGATCTATGTATAGTTTATGGGTTCTTAATGGTTTATGTCTATAATTAATTGTCTACTTTCTATATATTAGTATAAATTTTGTAATTGTTTTTATGATCTAAATATTTTTATCAATTTATCTAAGCATGTTGTTTTAATATATTATGTATAATTATGTTGTAAAATTAATATTTTTGGTGTGTATTATTGTCACAATTTTCCATAAGATGATATTTATCTAAGTTGTTTTATAATGCATGTTTATTAAATTTCTAATATAAGTAAATTTATTTGTTATAGTTTTACCATGTCAAGTCTTACCAAATTAGAATTTCTAGCTCATGATATTAATGATGATAATTATTTATCATGGGTGTCTGATGGTGAAATTCATTTGAATGCTATGAATCTTGGAGAAACAATTAAAGAAGGAAACACGACTTCAAGTCATGAAAAGGCGAAGCCATGATTTTTCTTCAACATCATCTTCATGAGGGACTAAAAATTGAATATCTTACGGTAAAAGATCCTTATAAATTATGGCAAAGTTTAAAAGAAAGGTATGATCATAAAAAAGTGTGATTCTTCCTAAAGCTCGATATGTTTGGATGCACTTAAGGTTGCAAGATTTTAAATCAGTAAGTGATTATAATTCCGCATTATTTAAAATTTGTTCAAAATTATTGTTATGCGGAGAAAAAATTCTGATGAAGATATGTTAGAGAAAACATTTTCCACATTTCATGTATCGAATATGCTCCTGCAACAGCAATATCGAGAAAGGAGGTTTAAAAAATATTTTGAACTCATATCACGTCTTCTTGTGGCTGAACAAAATAACGAGTTATTAATGAAAAACCATGACTCTCGACCAACTGGAACAACATCATTCCCTGAAGCGAAAGCTGTATTTTCAAAAAATAAAGGTCGAGGTCGTGGTCGTGGTCGAAGTCATGACCGTGGTAAAGGAAGAAGTAATTATACCTTAAGTGGTAATAATCATTCAGATTTCAAGAAAACCACTAATGATGATCATAGAGGAAAAACTCCACAAAATAAGAAATTAAAAAGTGGTGAAAATCAATGCTTTCGTTGTGGTATGAATAATCATTGGACTCGTACTTGTCGTACATCCAAGCACTTAGTCGACATCTATCAAGCCTCATTGAAGGAAAAAGGGAAGAATGTGGAAGTAAATTTTTCCTATCAAGATGATGTCTATGACCCTTTGAATATGACACATTTGGATGTTGCTGATTTTTTTGAGTCTCCTGAAGAGAAAACTAATGTTAATGAAGGAGTAGCAAATACTTCATTTAATTATGATAACGTCCAAAACTAATATTTACATTATGTTTTGGTGTTTTTTCTATTCAACGTTTTCCAATTTATTTAAATTATTTATATTTCAACGTTAGTTTTTTTTTTACCATGAAACATATTATAATTTTTTTAATGAAGAGTTATGGACAAATGTGAATAATGAAGACTTATGGTTGGTAGATAGTACAACTACGCACACAATACTTAAAAGTAAAAAGTATTTTTCTACATTGACAATGCTTGAAGCAAATGTCAATACAATATCGGGTTCTACAAACTTGATTGAGAGTTTTAGTAAAGTAAACCTTATTTTGCCTAGAGGAACAAAATTCATAATTAATAATGCTTTCTTCTCTAGTAAGTCAAAAGGAAACTTATTGAGTTTCAAATATATACGTCAAAATAGTTATCATGTTCAAACTAACAATAAAAATAATATTAAATATCTTTATATTACATTTATTGTTTCACATGAAAAGCGTATATTGGAAACACACTGCCTGCTTTTTCTTCTGGATTATATTATATACTCATATATGAGTAACTGAAACATATGCAACCATGAACTCGAAGTTCATGAATTTAAATATGTTTACTATTTGGCATGATTGATTGGGTCATCCGGGGTCAATAATGATGAGAAGAGTTATTGAAAATTCTCATGGAACATCCACTAAAGAACCAGAAGATTCTTCAATCCAATGAATTATCATGTGTTGCTTGCTCTTAAGGAAAATTGATTATTAGGCCATCACCAACCAAAGTGGGTGTTGAGTCACCTACATTTTTAGAACGAATGATGGTGACATATGTGGACCTATTAATCTACCAAGTGAACCATTTAGATACTTCATGATTTTAATTGACGCATCTAGTAGATGGTCACATGTGTGTTTATTATCAAGTCAAAACTTTGCATTTGCAAGATTACTTGCTCAAATAATGAAATTAAGAGCAGAGTTTTCTAATTATACAATAAAAAACATTCGACTTGATAATGCTAGTAAGTTTACATCCAAAGCATTTAATAATTATTGCATGTCAATTGAGATAAATATTGAACATCTTGTAGTTCATGTTCGTACACAAAATGGTTTGGCAGAATCATTTATCATGTGTTTACAATTGATTGCCAGACCATTACTTATAAGAGCAAAGCTTCCATTATCTGTATGAGGTCATGCTATTCTGCATGCAGCGTCACTTATACGCATAAGACCGACATCTTATCATAAGTACTCCTCGATACAATTAGCTTATGGCCAGGTGCCAAATATTTCTCATTTGCGAATTTTTGGTTGTGGAGTATATGTTCCAATTTTTCCACCACAACGTACTAAAATGGGATCTCAAAGAAGATTATGAATATATGTTGGATTTGAATCCCCATCAATTATTCGATATCTTGAACCCTTGACGGGTGATGTATTTATTGCACGATTTGCTGATTGTCATTAATGAGACAACTTTTCCAACATTAGGGGGAGGAATTAAGAAGGAAAATGAAATTGCCTAGAATGTATCGTTATTGTCTCATTTAGATCCTTGTACAAGACAATGTGAACTAGAAGTTCAAAAGAGAACATAACAAAAAATGAAATCATAAAAAGTGAAAGTTCTTAAGTTTTTTACAAATATTTATTTAGTTTCTTTTTATTTAAAAAAAAAAAGAAAAATATCTTCCTTGATTTTAGGGATATTATCAATCCTTGATGTCTCTTTCTCTCACTAAAGGTAATTTTTAGAAGATACTTTCCTTCATCAACAACGTTTGCAAACGATAAAATCTTTTAATCGTATTATCTTTAAAAGGTCTTTCTCCTTGTCCGTTTTGAAGTTCGTCCTTATTATAAAACAGGAAGATCGTTGCTCTTCAAGGTATTCTTTCAAGAGGCTTTCAAAGCTACTCTTTCATTAAGAATCTTTGCGAAGATAAGTTATTACCTTCTTAGATATTTTATAAAGATTGTTCAATATCTTCAAAGAAAACACAAGGTGAATACGTGATAAGAGAATTAAAGAAGACTTAGTAAATTGAGATAGGTTCAATTACTTCTTCAAGGGGAGTCTGACCCTCGTCATTAGATTATTCAAATCACAATTCAAAGAAAACCTGATTATTTTCATTTAAGAGAAAAAAATAAAAGAGTACTAAATCTAGGGGGAGTATCTTCTAGATTGTTGAAGTTTTTTCATTGTTACTCATTTGAATCTTAGTAAAATCTTCTTATCTGAGCTATAAAAACTTGCCAGACATAGGTTGGTTTTCATTAAACTGGGTTACAAAAGTTACAATGTTATTTTATCTTGTTGTTCCCTTAGCTATATCGTTAGTTGTTAACTAAAGTAACAGCTGATGGTAAATTATACTATTTTATTGTTTCAAAAGCGATGCAAAATAAAGTTTAATTGATTGTTATACAAATTATCAAATTGTTATGAAGATTATTATCATAGTGAACAGAATATCATACATAAATATAGATCTGAGTTCAATGAATTCACGTTGTCTCCTTAAGACAAATTTACTCACCCTAGTGCTTGAGTATTTAGAGTAATTGTCTCCCAGAATAGAACAGATCAACTTTCTTCTAAGTGTAGCACCCCGTATAGAAGATCTACGAACGAAATCTTGTGAATCTACCGAACGTCAAGATTGTGGATATTGAGAGAAATTTGTTTATAGATGAAGACAAATGATTTTGATGTTTTTTTTTTCTCTCAACCAAAATGACTTATTTATAGACTTCGTGGCCATTCAAAAAGTCATGTCCTTTAGTTATTAACACTTTTCATGAAATGATGCATCCATTCATGAAGTATCCATTCATGAAGAATCATAACCATTTATTCCAACAATGCCCCCCATAAATGGTAAATTGACAAATGGGAGAAAATAAGGTTTGGTATTTTCCAATGGACAACCTGCATGAGGGTAAGTAGTATAAACTTTAAACTTTCCCTAGTGAAAATCAATCGAGTTTACTTGGTTAATCAGTGGACATGATGCCTTGAACTGTCAACCGTTTTAGAGTAAACTAAAACAATAGATATCACACAACTTCTCATTATAACAAAGTTTGTTCTCATGGTTGTGTTTGTTTTGACCTTGAACACCGCTTGGTCTCATGAGTGTTTTAGAGAATTTTGCCTTAAAATTCTCCCAAAGCGACCCCTTCACACTCACATAGGTGATTCCTATACAGAACATCGAATATGTTCTTTTTATTAATAAATATCACAAACAGAAATCATTAAAAGCATAAAGTTTACTCTAAAACCATACTTGCACTTCCTCATCATTCGTAGCATCGGTAAAATATTTTAATGCAGTGCTCGTTGTGTTATTTAGAGATCGGTTTTCCCGTTGAACCTAGATCTTGGATCTCCTGTCAACTAAGTTGGGTTGCCTCTCTGGATAACTTCATATTATAGGCTTTAATCCCATTCTTTTTTATGAATTTTCAACCAACTCCTTAGTTAGGCCTTTAGTAAGTGGATCCGCTATATTATCTTTTGACCTCACAAAGTCATTTGTGATAATTCCAGAGTAGTTGCCTGATTGTATTATGTCTTCGTCGTATATCTCGAGACTTACCATTATACATAATATTTCGTGCCCTTCCAATAGCTACCTGGCTATCATTATGTATACATATTGCAGGCACTAGTTTAGACCAATTGGGAATATCTTCCAAAACATTTCGAAGCCATTCTGCTTCTTCTCCAGCCTTGTCTAAAGCTATAGATTCAAATTTCATTGTGGATCGTGCTATACATGTTTGTTTGGAAGATTTCCAAGAAACAGCATCTCCTCCAAGGGTAAAAATGTAACCACTTGTGGATTTGGAGACTTTAGTGCTCGATATCCAATTGGCATCACTATAACCTTCAAGTACAGCAGGATATCGAGGATAGTGTAATCCATAAATTTTAGTATGCTTTAAGTATCCCAAAATTCACAAGATAGATTTCCAATGATCATGACCTGGATTACTTGTATAGCGACTTAACTTGCTTACAGCATACGCTAAATCAAGAGTATTCTAATTGTGCTATACTATCTCCATTATTTTTACCTAAATGGAGACTAGCATCAATTGGGGTCTTTGCAATCACAATGTCATGTTTTGTGTATTTTTTTCAATATTTTATCAACATAATGTGATTGAGACAGCACTAACCCTTGTGGGGTTCTAGAAACTTTAATATCTAGAATAACATCTGCGACACTCATGTCTTTCATCTCAAATTTATTGGCCAACATTTGTTTGGTTTCTTAATAATGTTGATATTGCTGCCTCTAATTAGCATATCATCAACATATAAGCACACAATGACATGGTCATTCTCATTGCTTTTGACATATACACATTTATCACATTCATTGATTTTAAACCCATTGGCCATCATTACACTGTCAAATTTTTCATGTCATTGTTTTGGTGCTTGTTTTAGTCCATAAAGAGACCTAATTAATTTGCAAACTTTCTTTTCTTGACCGAAAGAAACAAACCCTTCAGGTTGTTGCATGTAGATCTCTTCATCTAACTCACCATTTAAAAATGTGTTTAGACATCGATATGATGTATCTCAAATCCATGCAAAGCTAATATTGCTATGAGTATGTATCAAAATAGTCAAGTCTTTCTTGTTGCTTGTAACCTTTGGCTACAAGTCTTGCCTTATATTTATCTATTGACCCATCCGTCTTCATTTTTTGTTTGAAAATCCATTTGCAACCAAGTGGTTTACAACTTAATGGAAGATCAACTAGTTCTCAAGTATGGTTATGCACAATGGACTCAATTTCACTATTCACAGCCTCTTTCCAATATGGAGCTTCAGGGGAGGACATGGCCTCTTTAAATGTTTGAGGTTCGTTTTCTAACAAATAAGTTAAAAAATCAGGTCCAAATGATTTTGAGATCCTCATCCTTTTACTTCGTCTGAGTTCCTCATCCTTCGTTAACTCAACATTTGATCTATTATGAGATTTACTCGTTATAGCATCAAACGAACGTTTTTGTAACTTTGCTTCACAAGACATTTTATGAGGAAAAATATTATCAAAGAATGTTGCATTCCATGATTCCATGATTGTATTAACATGTATATCTGAAATATCTAATTTATGAACTATAAATTGATATGCACAACTGTCATTAGCATAACCAATGAATATGCAATCAATAGTTTTTGGTCCGATTTTAACCATTTTAGGTTTAGGTACGACAACCTTTGCTAGGCACCCCCACACTTTTAAGAATTTGTATGAAGGTTTTCTTCCTTTCCACTTTTCATAAGGAATATTTTGTGACTTCTTATGAGGAATTTTATTTAATAAATAATTTGCTGTCAACAAAGCTTCTCACCACAAATTTTGGGGTAAACCTGAACTTATAAGCATTGCGTTCAACATTTCCTCAAGTGTTCGGTTTTTTCATTCAGCAATTCCATTGGATTGAGGTGAGTAAGGAGCAGTAGTTTGGTGAATAATGCCATGTTCTGAACAAAATTGTTCAAAAGGAGGACCATATTCACCACCTCGATCACTTCTTATTCCCTTAATTTTTGTGCTAAGTTGATTTTCAACCTCTTTTTTATAAAGCTTAAACACTTCAATTGCCTCATTTTTGCTTTTCAGCAGATAAACATAACAATATCTTGTGCTATCATTGATAAAAGTAATAAAATACTTTTTTCCACCTCTAGTTTGCACAAATTTCAAGTCACAAATATCACTGTGAATTAACTCTAAAGGCTTCGTAATTCTCTCAGTTGAATGAAAAGGTGCTTTAGTCATTTTTTATTCCACACACACCTCACATATATAATTTGTGTCAAACGTGAATTTTGGAATCAAGTTCATATTAATTAGCCTTCGCAAAGAATTAAAATTAACATGTCCTAGTCTGCCATGCCAAACAAATGACTCAACAATATAAGTAAAAGTAGATACTTTATTAATAATACTTTTGGGTACAACTGTGAGTACATTTAATTCAAAGAGACCATCACTCAAATAACCATTTCCAATGTACATCTCATTATTGGAAAGTACAAACTTATCATATACAAAAACCAACTAAGCAATGAACTAGAAACTAAGTTCTTGCGAATGCCAGGAACATGAAGCACATTGTTGAGAGTGAGTTCCTTGTCAGAGGTCATCTTAAGAATCACTTTGCCTTGTCCCTCAACCTTTGAAGTAGAGGAGCTACCCATAAATAGTTGTTCTCCACTAGAAACTGGCACATACGATATGAAAATATTCTTGTTGGCACAAACATGACGAGTAGCCCCAGTGCCTACCCACCATTCCTTGGAATTGCCCACCATGTTGCATTCTGAAATGACTGCACAAAGGTCAATATCTGCAACACCATTTGATACTTCATCAACTTTTGTGATATGAGCTTGAGCATGTTTTTTCTGAAGGTTCTTTGGCTTACGACAATCTTTCGATTGATGTCCCATTTTGTTGCAGTTGTAACACTTGCCATTGAACTTTTTTGTGAATCGTGGTTTTTTATTTGAACCTTCACCGGAAAACCTCATTTCTTGTTACTTTTGGTCTATTTTCCATAATTTTGGCCTCGAGATCTATTGTACTATCCATAATACAATTTTCCACCTTTCGATTATTCTCTTCAATTCCAAGTAGGACCACAAGTTCCTCAAGCTTTATCTCTTTGCGTTTATGCTTGAGATAATTTTTGAAGTCCTTCCATGAGGATGGCAAATTTTCAATTATTGATGCTACTTGAAAAGACTCACTCAAAGTCATATTCTCAAAATGTATATCATGTAGAATTACCTGGATTTCCTGAACTTGACTGATTACAGTTTTGGAGTCCACCATTTTGTAATCCAGAAATTTTCCAACGACAAATTTCTTTCCACCAGCAACTTCAGTTTTGTACTTCTTCTCTAATGAAGTCCATAGATTTTTGGCCGAATCAACACTACTATACACATTGTATAGTGTGTTGTCTAAGCCATTCAAAATGTAATTTTTGCAAAGATATTCTGCATGTTTCCATGCATCAACTGCAAGTTGCTTTTCTTTGTTAGTTTCTCCCTCAGGTAAAATGAGAGCATCCTCTATGAGAAACTTTGCCAAATTTAAAGTGGTGAGATAGAACAACATTTTTTGTTGCAAACTTTTGAAATCAACACCACCAAAATTTTCAGGTTTCTCCCCATTGGCAACACCAGTTACAGGAGAATTAAAGTTTGTTGAAGTCATATCTTCAAAACAGATAAATTTAAACACATAATTAAATAAGAACTCTCACATACAAACTAATGCAGAGAGAAATTTTATTAAAAAAAACACTCAAATTAATATACTTACTGTGATATTTGAATATAAAAAGAATATTTAAAACACTCAAATTAAATTTACTTACTGTGATACTTGAAGAAAAAGAAATAAATCTAAACAATATATATATATATAACAAACTAATTTATATATAAATATGTGTGTCTGAAATAAACTAAGGCAGTGAACAAAATTTGAAAATTCAAACAAAATAAAGAAAACAATACAAAGATAAAGTAAATTATGGATCTTTTTTTTTAAAATACCACATAGGCTTTATACACTTTACTGGTTGAATGGGTTGGAAAGAGTAAATAGAAACAAGTCCAAAAAAAAAATCCTTAATGGATATATATATATATGTATATATTTTATATCTTAAAGATAAAACATAAAACATAAAACAGTCTTTATAAAATCAAAGAAAAAAAATTGTTATACAAATATGAAATGCATAAATCTTGCTAAGTGAAGAAATACAGAAGCATCTAAAAACAACTATACAAAGACATTTATAAATTAAATTTATCTTAAAATTATTATATAAATTATCAAATTGTCTGAAGATTATTATCATAGTGAACAAATATCATACATAAATATAGATCTGAGCCCAACAAATTCACGTTGTCTCCTTAAGACAAATTTACTCACCCTAGTGTTTGAGTATTTAGAGTAATTGCCTTCCAAGATAGAACCGATCAACTTTCTTCTAAGTGTAGCACCCTGTATAGAAGATCTACGAATAAAACCTTGTAAATCTACCGAACGTCAAGATTGTGGATATTGAGAGAAATTTGTTTATAGATGAAGACAAATGATTTTGATGTTTTTTTTCTCTCAACCAAAAGGACTGATTTATAGACATTTTGTGACCATTCGAAAAGTCATGTCCTTTAGTTATTAACATTTTTCATGAAATGATGCATCCAGACTACTCTACTATCTAGAATTATCACGACACAACTAAGTGGGTGTTTGGACACTAGTGATGAGATTGGAATGCGTTGTAATGATTGAGCATTTTGAGCCCAAATTGTAATAATATTAAACTCATTTTGTTTGGTAGTTTTCTGTTGGAATAAATGGTTATGATTCTTCATGAATGGATACTTCATGAATGGGATTTTGGGCTCAAAATGCTCAATCATTACAACGCATTCCAATCCCATCATTAGTGTCCAAACACCCACTTAGTTGTGTCGTGATAATTATAGATAGTAGAGTAGTCTATCGCGAATAAACTATAAAATTTTGCTATATTTGTAAATTTTTTCAGTTGTTTTGTCATTGAGAACAAGTTCTCATTAGATATTTATTATAATTATTTCAAAATAGAAAATATTCTATTTAATAATTTGTGAAAATCATGGTTAGAACTAAGCATAATAACTCCAAATATCACCGCCCAACAACCCTTTACTTGACCTAGGGGAAAAATTGAATGTGATGCCATATTTTGATGTAAATTTGAAGGCAATTATGTAAGCTAAGTAGAACACCTTTGAACTGTCAAACTTATGACAGAAAGCTCTTTAATTACGTCGTAATGTGGGGTCTTTAAACATGACAATGTTACATGTAGCTCAAGGAGTTCGTCATCCACACATATATAGAGCATTAAACTCATTGACAAAATGTTTAAATTTGTTTAATTAGACATTTTCTAATGTAGTTTTTCAAATCGGTCATACTTGATAATTTTGCAATTATAAAGGGGATATTTGTTTAGAAAAGAAAAATTATGCACTCTCTCCTAAGCTCGAATAAGGGAAGACGTTTAGTCAATGAAACAAATTTAGGAATTATGAGCCACATTTGAGTGGTTAATATCCATGTGACATCTTGATCAAATACTTCTTTGGGCCCAAGATGATACATGGGCTCATAATGTATTACTACGAGGGTGGCAAATTTTGATGGGTTGTCAAGAAGAATAGTACTTTGGTAAAATAGCAAAAATAATTTTAAATTGTTAGAATAGAAAAACATACAAATTAGAAAAATAAATAAATAAAATAATTTCTTAAATGCCCCTACTCAATCTAAAAAATACAATTGTTCACCTAAATCTCAAATATAATGTAATTGAAATAACATAGGCTACATAAAATTCCCCCTAAATATAAGGATTAGAAAACTTGTCATTAAATGGAAAGCTCCACCTCATGTCTGCAAAATTTAAAATTCGTGCAAGTGATTATTTATTTTCTTGGACTTCAGCTGCTCACCTCCTTCTGTCATTAACCTAAAGAAAACCATTTGAAACCTTTCATCTTCTTACAGATCACTTTTGGACATTCCAAATCTTTTCCTCTTTCATTCGAACGCTTTTTTTTTTTCATCTTCTTAAAATCTCTGCAAGTGATTTTTTTTTTCTTTTGGACTTCGCCCGCTTACTTCTTCTATTCCTCTTTCATTCAGACATTTTTTTGCATTCGAAACCTTACAGAAAACCATTTGAAACCATTCTGACGCTTTTTTTGTGTGGAAAAGTTAGAATATGGCCATTGTTGTGGCCTCTATAATTTTGGAAGGTTCGAAAGAGAAGAACAGTTTGAATAAAAATATTGTTGATTTTTATTATTTAATTATATAATATATTTAGATATAACAAACTGTTTGTTTGTATATATATATATATATTGTTACTATAAAATAAAATCGAATATTAGTTAAATTCAAAATAAAAATGTCATACAAAAATTATTGGTACAATTAAATAATTTGTTAGATAAAAATTACACTATTATCACGGTTTTTATGGGATGTTGACATTTAAAATTAAATTTTTAGTATTTTGGTAGTTTTAAATAAAACTTTAAAACCAACTTTTAAATGATATTTATGGAAAATATACCTCGTTTAACAATTATTCCATAAAGGGATTTTATTTCCCTAATTTCGATGCATTTAACGTCGGTATCATTTGTTTAAGGAAAATTTTATCATCCACGTATCGTTATAATTGATTGATTTCCCTTAAATAATGTCAATTTATTATTATGTTAAATGAATTATTTATGGAATAATTGTTACATGCATAATTATAAAAAGGATACAATATTAATATGAAGTTGTTATTATATCAAATGCATAGGGAATGGTACAATTTTAAATTCAAATTTTTGAGTCTTTCAACTAAACTTTTAAAATTAAATGATAAAATAAATATTTATTACTATATATGTAATCTGAAAACAATGAATAATAAATATGAAAAACTGTGTATTTGTTTGAAATAATAAAATGTTACTAAGAATTGACCAAATCTCAAGACATGTAGGATGAATAAATTATATTATCAATCATTATATGAAAAATTCTGTATTTGTATGATATAATAAAATATTACTAAGAATTAGCTATAGCTTATGAAAAAAAAATATTATTAATCATTTTATGGATAGCAAAAAGAGTATGAATTAAATAGTATATATATATGTAAATATAAATAAAAATAAATTGTTAATCATTTGATTTTAAGACTACAAATTTAAAAAACTGCTATAAATTAAATGCATAAATCTAGGAGATGTTGGTTAAATGAGATCAATCCCGAAAATAAATATTTATTTAATATTTTTATAAAACTGAATGAAAAGCAAATACCTGTACTCGTGATTCTTGGTAATATTTCATTATTTTACTATGCACAAATACATTGTATCTGAGAAAAGGAGTTTCAGTTTATGAAGAGGTAAAATCGGTTGACAAGTTGTAAAAAACTATCTACTTCAAACGGTTTTGTTAAAAATCAAAATATTTTTTAAATTTGCTATTTTCTAAATTGTTATCTATTATTATGTCATTCTCACGTTTATCTCAATTTTAATATAGTGATTGAACTAGTTAACTTTTGCTTTATTTTATCTAGAAAACTTAGTTATTTAATTTATAATTAATAACAAAGTTTTTAAGTGGAAAACAAACAGAGGGAAGAGTACTTAGAAATTAACCTCATGCATATATGGGGATGACATTCTTTATTAAACAACACATTTATGAATATATGCAACAAATTATAAGTTAAAGGACCTTAAACTCAGATAGTCTAAAATTGTATACTATATTATAAGATTGATTTAAATTTCCCAAAATTTTTAGAAATGTCATAAATTGACTAATATTTTACACAAATATAAGGTCCAAATGACTAATTTACACATATTCATTATTGATAATAAATAAAAAAAATAGAAAAAAGAAAAAGAAAAGTTGACCATGATTAATATTTGCATTTATTAGATATTCTACATAAATATGGTAAGTGAATAATTCTATTAGGGTAATATTATAATAAAAAATTTCCTTAATTAATTTTATTTTGGTTATTTTGTTCAAAAAATCTTCCCTCTAGATCTCTCTTTCACTTTCTAATCTCTCACTTCGTTCATTCTTTCTTTCATTTTGCATTGTTTTTCATATATTTCACCTAAGTATAGTATATATTGAATAATACGGTGTATATTTTCTAAATGAAAGATTTTTATATCAATTTGTTTATAAAAGGTGGATCGACAAGGAGAGGAGTCAGGAATGTGAGTTACGGTTTAGATTTTTTTTATAAAAAAAAGGTAAAAGTTTCATTCTTTGAATACGTTGAATATTGATTCCATTTTCTTCACAAAAGACGTCAAATAATAGAAGATTGGGGAAAGTATAAACGGTGAAGAAGAAGAACATCGGTGGCTGACTGGCATAGTGATCTTTCGAAAAAATTTGTCAAAAATTTAAGGTTAGTAATAATTTATATTTCGTATTCGAAATACATTAGGTATATTGAGTATATTGAAGATAACATCATTTATGTATAATTGAATATATGAAGTAGTATATATGTAAAATCACATAAAATATATGTATTATGCAGTGGTATATATGTAAGAATTAAAAAAAAAAATTGATCGGATACATAATCTATATATACAGTGGTATATAAATGCAGTAAGAAAAAATCACAAAACATGAAAAAAAAATGTGTATGTATTATTGAATATATGCAATAGTATATATGTAAAAGATCATAAAGCATAAGTGAATTATTCAGTAGCATATATATAAGAAATAAAAAAATACTGAATGGATATATAATATGTGTATATATTGATATATATATGCAATAAGAAAAAATCGCATAACATAAAAAATAATATGTGTATATATATATGACAAATCATAAAAGAAATGATGAAAAACTCCTTGCCAACGTCGGAAGAAATTTCTAAGATTCTTAATATGGTAATGAAAATAATTATATAAGTTTATATTTAATTATTACATTATTCCATATTAGAAAAGATTTCATTTTATATTAAAAAATAAACTATTTCCATAATAAAACTATACAATAATTAGTAGAATAAATAAGAAAGTTATCATTTACATATTTAAATTTGTGCTTAACACGAATAAGGAAATAATTTGAAATTAATTTCAAAAATCATATATAATAAATAATGAAAATAAGGTTAAAATTGTCTTAAAAATAGACGAAATCCTAATCAAGAAAATAAATTTTAGTTTAAGACATTTGAGAAAATTCGTATTAAATTTTGGCCTTTTATCTAAATCTTTCTAAGTTAAAACATCTTCCTAAGGAGCTCAATTAATCTCCTATTTATTTCTAGAGTCAACATCCAAGTCTTTTTTCCAATTTAATATGCATTTAAGAAACTTCTTTTAGTGTTTCTAATAGTTATGGTAAGCCAAAAAGTTATGAACCACAACTTCACTCTCGTACAAGTTATTCTTCACTAGTCATAGAACTTATGGTTTATTAATCCAAATTTTATTCTCCAAGCTAAAATTGAAATAAAGTTAATCATTAGTTCACATTTTAGACCAAAATATCAAAAGCATTCTGAACAACATGCATTTGCAACATAGAAAATGACTACAAAAAATCTATTATCCATACATGAAAGTAAGTATCTAAGCTAGTAAAGTTCACAAACTCAAATCACTAATAAAAACAACTCTAGGGTAAATTCGGTGAGAAAACTACCAATTTCATAAAAGAAATGAGAAAACTCTTGAAGGATGTATGTCACACTCGTTAGTGTCATTCCTGACTTAAATCCACGATCTCAGGCCTTGAGTTCCTTGATCAACTTTCAATAATGCTCCATTGACCTCCAAAATTGATGAGAGCTTTTTCTTCACTGAATGGTCTTCCCAGCAAAAAGAGAAGTATATATAGAAAACTCTTGACATCATCGTGACAATGTCCATAAAAAAAAGGAATGTCCCTCTCCAAAATCACGTATGTGATTGAGATTCAATTTCCATAGGTTCGATAGCTTGTTAGTGTATTCTTATAGTGCATGTCACGACACTATCTTCATGGAAAAATTTAACACAATACTTTTTATGGTCTTTTCTTTGGCTCAAAAGTGCTCTTTTTGGCTTATTTGCACTACAAAATTTTGGTCTTTATCGACGCAGAGAAACGTGGACAGATCTTAAGAAAAACGTGGGTAGAGCTTCTATCGACTTTTTTTTTTGTGTGGGCACGCTTAGTGGTTGAAACCCATCTCCTTTCCCTTTGCCCACGTTGCTAACATTACATAAGTAAAACTGCTCATGCTAATAAAAATCGTGGACAGAAAAGACATTGTTGTCCATGAAAAAAAAGTCAACAGAAAGGTCTTTTTACCCACAATCATCCTTACGTTGGCAAAAATAGAGTTTCTAGCCACGATTGTTTCGTGGGCAAAAACTGTTTCAGCCAATAAAAAGATTTTTATCGGCAAAAAGAAAATTTCTCTCTACGCTAAATACTTTTAGACAATTTAGAGCAGACTTGCACAAAGATTACTGTGAATTTGATGACCCTATTAAAGCTCATGCTAATCCACCCGACATGATAACACATGAGGATTGGAACATTATGTGTGATAGATGGGAAACCGATGCATGGAAGGTATGTTTTTTTTAGTTCAACAAATTGTTTTACATGAATATGGTGCACTTGTTCTTATCACTACTTCAATTAGAAAAAACAAGAGACAAAAAAAAGAAGTCGTTATGCTGTCAAGTTCAACCAAGTCACTGGGGCAAAATCATTTCTCCAAGTTCGACATGAATTGGTATGATGATGCATTGTAATTATCTTTTGCACTATTGTATGACTCTTTTTTTTTAATCTCAATTGCATTCTTTTTATAGAAAAAGGAAAAAGGTTGTGTTGTTGATGAGGTAGAGGCATTCCATGAAATGCATTTTCGTGAAAAAGAAGGATGGATCAATGATAAGACAAAAGATGCAAACATAAGTTTGTTTTATCATGACTAAGTAAATTTATTTATTATTCAATATATTTAATCTAATTAGATCTTTCATATAGTTGAAAATACAACAAATCATTGCAGAGTCAACTGAAGCTGGTGTTCAAACTATCTCTAGTGCGAAGGCATGCAAAATTGTATTAGAGAGTCGCTCAATGCAAACTGTCAACCTAAAAAGTGGTGAATCATTAGGTAGTAATGTGTCATCTACACGTGAGAAAGAGAAAAATGAGATTATATCTTAAAGAAGCAAATGAAAAGTTAACCAATGAGCTTGCAAAAGGGAACAAAGATGGGCTGACATAAAAAAAAGTTGGATCTAAGAGAGGAAGAGGAAGAGGATACACCTTCAAACATTTTAGGTATTTTTCTAAACTAAAATTTAAAAAATTATATTGTTAAAGCATGTTTCAATATTATGTGTGGCTATCCTGCAGTTACGGTAGCCAATCATGTATGTTTTTGGATGGTTTGTAGAAGTATCACTTGGACACGTGAACACTTAGACATTTAGGCCAATTGTATATTGTTTGAATCTTTAATTTTTTTTAAGACTTTAAGCTTGTCGTTTTGATTGAAAACTATGACATCTCTAGGTCTTTGGATGCACTGAAACATACATGACATTTTAAAGTATATGACATTTTTTTAGCTTTTTGAACGATTTGTTGAAGTAAGACACTAATTTTTAGATGATTTGAAACTTGTTTTGTAGGTCGGCTTTGAGAGTTAAGACACTAATTTGCACATTTTTAGTTAGATTTTAGTTTCAAAGTTGCACTTGAGACTTATTCATTTTAATGTACTTTTTTTTTTCAGGTTTATGTAGTTTGAATGAGCATGCAATGACTATTTTTTCAGAGACTTTTTTACTGAGCTAACTATTTTTTGTGTATTTAATATTTTTTTGTTCATTTTGGTATGCCAAAATGAAATTTAATATAGCTCATGAACTTTAGCACACTAGAGAATTATTGTTTGTCATATTTTTTACAAATTGTTGAATTATGGATTGTCATATTTTGACAAAATATTAATAGTTGAAAATATTTTCATTTTTAAATTTTTTGTTGCAGTGTTCAATATATTTTGTTATAGGCAAGAAATCCATTCAATATTTAAAATTTAATTTATAAGCATACAATATTAATAATAAATGTGAAAAAACTAAAATCGTTTTTGTCACGTTCTTTGTGTGGTTAGAAATATGTTGGTAATTAGAAAGCTCTAGGACGTTCGGTGCGTGGGCAAAAAAGAAACAAATATTAATTACTGACAAATTTAGCTTGGGAAAAATTTTGTTTTTGCTTACAAAAATCTTTAGGTTGGGAGAAACAGTTTCTTCCTACGAACCAAATGTAGCCAAAAAGTTTATTTTGTCGACGTGATGATAACCGTGGGTAAAAATACCTTTTTGTTGATGTTTTTTTCGTGGCTAGAAAATGTATTTTTGGCAACATGATGATGATTGTGGACAAAAATACCTTTCTGCCAACGTTTTTTTCATTGCCATAATATCTTTTTTGCTCACAATTTTAATTTGCGTTGGTATTTCTACTCACGCAACATAAAAAACGTTGGCAAAGGAAAAGATGACGGTGTTTCAGCCACGCAATGTGCCCACGCAAAAAAAAAAACGTCGGCAGAAGTTTTGCCCACGTTTTTCTACGTCGCAAAGATGAAAATTCTTGTAGTGACATAAACCTGAAAAATGTATATTAAAATGAATAAGAACATGCTAAATCATAACTACTTGTTTCAAATGAATCAAGTATCAAAATAAATAAAATAAATAAAGTAAAATTAGATTTGTACCCATAAAGTGTAAGCTATTGAAAAAGTCCAAATTAAACTGTAATGTCTTAGCAGAAATCTTAGCTACTTGTAATGTCTTAATTAGATTTGTAACCATAAAGTGTAAGCAGAAATCTTAGCTACTTGTAATGTCTTAATTTATTAATCTAAACAAAGTCTTAACACGAAACTTACCTAACATGATTGATCGAGCTGAAAAGTGATTGAAAAAGTCCAAAATAAACTAATTCAATACTACAAAAATAAGTTCCAAATGTTTTGAATGAGATGATGAATATATGCCAAGAAATTACTTAACTAATAGAAGAAACTAAAACCATAAGAGATTTTGAACAAGCAAGAAGCACCAACAACTCCTTACATTTATAAAGTACGTAAACAACTAAACAAATAACTCATTCTATCAACATAAACTTTCGAATAGATCATGAACTATAAACAAATATATCAACAATGGAGAGTATTTCATCATACTAATTATCAACCTAACAAAAAAAAGAATTCCAACCATAACAAAACTCATTTTCAATAGATGCCATGAACTAATTATCATCGTCAAACATTCTTGGTTGTTTTATGTAGACCTCTTTTACCGAAAAAATTATTGTGTTGTTTCGTTCATATATACATATGTCATTCACAGTCAAGTACAATCAGAGTATAAAAAAGAAGTTTTTGCCTACCAGTTTTTTATTATTAAATAATTAAACCATGTGATGTTCATCGGTATCACATTTCTACCTTCCTGTGTCTGGCTTTCAAGATACAAAGAACAAGGAGAAACAATAAGAAATTGAAGTAAGGATCATTAGTTCTTGGAGCGTAGCGACCGAATCATCTGTAGTTAGTTCTTGTCTGTGAGTAATAGAATAGATCCATTTTTATTGTTTTTAGAAATGTAAAAGTTTAAACGCCCAATTTTTTGAGGCTATATGTGACTTAAGCCCTAAACTAATAAATTAGTGTCATACTAGGAAACAAACTTCCCAACGAAATAATGTAATGAACACCTGAAAGGAAAGAAGTCTGAGAACCAATAAGAAAGAGATTACGAAAATACAAATCAGTTCATAAGTATCAAGAGGAATAATTACCAAAATAATTAAAGAGAACTCCAAAAGAGAATTAGGAAACACACTAAATCAATCGATATGTATTGACTCAAAACCTTAAGATTTCATTCATTTCATAACTACAGATAATCTTGGTGGCATTCAACTAAGGGACAATACAGATTTCTCCTTTAAAAACTAAAAAGAAAGAACGAAATGATTACCAAATAGGGTCTCGAGGTTTCTTGTTCTTAGTTAGGTTCTAGTTGAAAAGGGGCGTAGAGCATTTCTTATATGATTGTTGTAGTGACCCTTGGCTAACTTTTCAAAGATCAACTAAAAATTTAGTTTCAAAAGAAAAAGGGGAAAATGTATAATTAGAAGCATAGCTGAGACAGTTAAGAAGAATGTAAAGCACACAAGACTGACATGATAGAAGTATTTGTATAGCTTTCAATTTGTGGAACTATATCAGTTGAAACCTTGTTTGGGGCACCACCAGAAACACTGATACAATTCTTCAACTGAAAGTTTATCCATTTCACCTTCAACCTTCAACAGTATAAATTTAATCTTATACATCTTTTAAACAACGAATTATTTAAAATTTAGTATTGCTTAGATAAATTAAAAAACATGGAAAATTTTAGAAAATTTGACAGAAACTTATTTGTATTTTAATTTGAAATTCTAATAGACATGTGTGAGATTTGATTAGAATAATATTAACGTAACATCCCAAAACTATTAGGTTATTTTTATTATCATTTTATTTTGCTTAGTTTTGGGTGTTATTTGTGAAATTGTTTAAATTGTGGAGATTAAGTATTTTGGAAGGATAAGTGGTTAATTTATGGAAATTGGAGTTCTATTGTTAAAATTGGTTTTGGATTTATTGGTTGGTGGATTTAAATTGTAAAGTTGGAGGTATTATGAGTAAATATGGTTATGTGTATATATAAAATCATGGAGGAATAAGAATAATTATAATGTGGGTTAATATAATTATTAAGAGAGGAGTACTTTGGCATTTTTGGAAAAATAGCAAATTTATGGTGATGGAAGGGGTGGTTAATGAAGAAAGAGAAATTAAATAGGAATAGAGAAGGGAAATAATAATAATATATTTATTATTAAATAGGACTCCTTGGATTGTGTGCACTTCATCTTCAACCTTCCTCCATGTTAAAACCCTAGCCGCCGCCCCTCTTCACTGTGCGTCTCCTACCGCTGCGAATCCTACAACCGACGAAACTCCTCCACGCGTCCAGCAGCACACGTCCGCAAGTCGTTCGTCCAGCCACACGCGTCTGTCTCCACCAAGCCGCGTCCGAGCCGAAGCCTCTTCTAGTCGAGCCATCTTCAAGTTTAGCCTCTTGCAACCTTTTGAGCCATTTGGGGTGAGTTTGTATGGGTTTGGTACACCCAATTAAATATTTTTTTTTTATCTTAAATGAGATGGTATTTGGAATAAGTTGATCTATGGTTGCTTGAAGGTTCAAGTGAAATTGGTGGAAATAAGACTGTGAATTTTCCAGTTAAGGTGGTGTTGGATTCAACCCTAATCTTGAGGTAAGCTTGGATAAGTTTGATTGCTTAATTAAACAGTAGGGTGATGGTTGACAAGATTATTAATGTTAATTTTGTTTATGTTTAGGACTGAGTATTGTGAGGAATTGACTGCCAACCTGTGAATTATTTAGCAGATCTCCTGGTAAGAGATTTTTCCCCCTTTTGATTGAGATGCAGCACCATTGGTGCATGATGTGATTATATGTATTTCTGAGATTATGTGTGTTGAGCTGAGATGTTGCTTTTATGATGAGCATGTATAGCCTATAGTGTTCTGTTGGTCTGCTGGTTAGAGTCGTACCACGAGGGGTCCATCAAGGTCCTCCCCTATATATGTTTGAGTAGTTATTGAGACGTGATTCGACGGGATCACTTACAGCCCGACTCTCCTTTAGGGTGATTCTTTCGGGTTCACCGAGAGCCCAGTTCAGTCCCGGTGGGACTACTGGATAGTGTGCGTTCGGGAGCACCATAGAGCGTGGTACTTTATTTCAGGACTCTAACAAAGAGACTAACAACACATAGGGAGACTAAGTATGGGTCTCTTACTGAGTATAATTTTATACTCATTCTTTTAAATGTTTAATTTTCATGTAAGGGTAAAGGCAAGGGCAAGCTGGCGAAGAAGTGACCGTGGTTCGCCATAGGGAATAGTTCAGCTTTTCCGCATTTATGTTTCAGTAATTATATTTTTTTTGGATTTCAAAACTTTGGTAAAATTATTATAATGTATTTCTTTTATTTTATGGGCCCAAACTAGTATTTTGTTTACCACTTTAGTTACTTATTTATTTTTTTATTATTTAAATTTTTCTCAACTTATAAATTAATTTTCCTTTAAAAAAAAAAAGAAACTATACTTATTTAAATAGTAATGACCTCAACCTTCTAGTAAAGTTGGGTTATTACAATTAAGCTTGGAAAGGGGTATTAAACTCATGTAATTGAAAATTGAACATAAGAGTTTTACTTTTAATAACAATGAAACCAAGATCCAAAATATTTCGGGAAGAGCTCCACCCCACAATAATGGAGAATCCAAAGCATCATTTGCAGAAAAAGAAGAAAAAAAAAGGTTCAACCATCCTATCTAAAGAATTACAGTAATTTTCTTTTGCCATTCCCTACTACCGTTTCTCTATGTCCTCATTTTCTCGACCAACCCTCCAGCCTTCCAAAAGAGATCAATAAAAAATACTAAACACATAGTTTATCCATTTCACCTTCAACCTTTAAACTTGTTAGAAGTTCACAACATACGAAGGAAAAAGAGAGAATGATCACTAATTGAATGCCTATTCTATAATGAGGATAATCGTCATAAATTTAAACAATAATTGAATGCCTATTATTCTATAATGATGGGCCTCAATAGAGAAACCATTCGCCCTTGAGGTAAGGATATCCATCCACAATTTAAAGCTAAGATCCATTCTTCATTGAGGAGAGAAATATGATGCAAATATTAGGTTTTAAAACAACCAAACACCTAATTATATAAACAAAAGAGAATGCAACATACTTTGAACAAACAAATTGTCACTGGCAAAATGATTCATGAAGAATGTCAAGTCAATACTAATAATGAAATTAGGCAGCATGTCATTTACAAGAAACCTACTCTAAAATTTCAATTATAAGGCATGTACACAAAAACACTATTTCAAAGGACTTGACGACCAACTATTTACATAACAACATTCCGTTCCAAAGTTTCTTGAGATATCATTCTCATGCTAAAAATAAGGTATTAGCTGAAAAATAAAGATCAAAACACTCAAGAAATACTTTCGAAGTAATTTCTAATTCTATAGCAACCAAAGTCAAGAGCTAACTCAATTTCTTATTTGAATCGATAACTTATATTTGTGTCAAAAGATTGAATCAGTACGTACTGAAGATATTAGTATAAGTATGACTTTTTTCTTTACAAAAGCAAAAACTTTCCTGGAAAAGAGAGAAAATGAAAGAATACATAGACATATAAAAAAACCCAGCTCCCAAAAACATCCCGTGTTTTGAGAGATAATGGCGAACTACAATGTACTAAATTTTTAAACTCAAAACACATTCAGCATATTTTCAAACTAAAAACACACAATATAATAAATTTTCATTTTCAATTTAATGTATTTTCAACCTCAAAACATACCACAGTCAAATCTAGTATACTTAAAAAAAAACCGAAGTTAAAACTTAATTGTGTCTACATCGTCATAACAACGACTCCATTTATCTCGAAAACAAATAACTGAATTTTAACAAATAAATAAATAGGCTAAAACTAAGGCCTAGAAATAGCTCATTTTGTGTGCTATTTGGTTATCTCATGTATTGTATTTGCATAAAGACATACTAAAATTTAAAGTTATGCTCCATATTGGATTGTACACAAACCACCGACTTATACACTCATGCACCATTCATTTTACTTATTTCCATGGAATTTGTTCGCTCTTTTATCTAAGTCAAAAAGAAGGGAAGAATACTATTATTTTTGTGGTTGTAGTTAAAGTCGACAATATGAATCTATCTTATTTGCATCTCCTCAAACTAACGAAACTATGGTCCGTTCGAATTGAATAGATAAAAAAAAGTTGTTTTTCTTAAAAGTCATTTTTATTTAAATGTACTCTAGGGTAAAAATGGTTTAAAATATACATTAAAAAGGTTTCTAAAACTATTTTAAAAGGTTATATAAAAAATATTTTATTTTAATAGCTTAGTATCATCAGTATCATCATTAAATACTTGAAAATTTAAACCAAAAGTTATATTTTAGATCGGGATTTTTTTTTTCTATGGATGTTAAATTATAAGTTAAGATATTGATATAGAGATAGAAACACTTGTAATCACCTTTGGAAGGTTGTATAGGGATAACCTGACATTAAACTTATTTATTCTTCCTCTTTGTCACTCCCAAAAGAATGGTGAAATTGAAGTTATCAATATAGAACTATGCTTTTCCATTGCATTAATTCTTAGGGTTGTTATCAACAAAAACTTAAGGAAAAAAAAATATATTGTTTACCCTTTTATTAGGCTTTTAATGACTCTGAAATTTTTTTTGTAAGGAAAAAGATCTCGTGTGGATATGCTCTAAACGATCGCTTATCTAGTTAACACGATCATTTAGCATGATCATCACGATCGTTTAGATTTGAAGCCACTTTTCCGTAGTTTAAAAATAACTACACAATCACGTGGATATGATTTAAATGATCTGACTATATTCAACACGATTGTTTAGCATGGTCAACATGATTGTTTAGATTTGAAGCATTTCTCCCATTGTTAAAAAAAACTACATGATCGTGTTGATACTACCTACACGATTGTGTATAATTTCTTACAATATCACATATGATGGTAGTTTAGAAAAAGAATCACATGCACGTATGTGATTGATTAATTGCATGTTGGCTGGAGCATTTTTTGTGTTACCCATTGTGGGCCTGTGAATTTTTTTCATTCTCAAATTGTTCTATACATTGTGAATATTTTTCCAATTTGTTGTACTTTTAAAGAAACCCCTTATTTTAACTTTTAGGATGCGTTTGAGATTAAAAATGTTTAATTTTTTAAAAAATAAATCATTTCAGAGAAATTTAAAGTTTTTGATAACCTCTAAAGTTGATTTTGCATTGTATTTAAAATCATTTTTACTCAAAGAATTTAAATAAAAAATAGTTTTTATCCAAACAGACGAGTAAGGATGAGACAATTGTAGAGGAAATGTATTGATGTAAAATAGTACAAAGTTAGGTGTTATTAAAAAGTGTTGGCGTTGTACCATTTTTGAAACATTTTTTTCAGAAAAAAAAAAGTACTTAAAAGTTTGATCCCCCAACAAAGAAATTAGGTGTTGTATGGAAAAAATATTCAAAAGTGTATGTTTATTTAGAACATTTATTTAAAAATTAGGTGTTGTATGGAAAAAATATTCAAAAGTGAACATAGAACATTTATTTAGGACTTTCGTTGAGAGTTAGCTCTTAATTTTGATTTTAATTATAAAAAGTATCGTTTTTCTTTCCAATTTAATTTTGGTGAAAAATATTATTGATGAATAAATTCGTAGCTGATATACTAAAAATAACATAAAGGTAAGTTTACTTTATTCTACTTCTACAATTTTGTAGTAGTGTGTGTCACGTCTCTCATATTCAATGTATCTTTTTAATTCTACAAAAAAATATTTAAAATATATATATATTTGGTCCGTTTGTAAGATACTGACTTTTTTGTTACATTTTTAATAATAGAACTAAAAAGTTTTTTTTTTAAGAAAATTAGTATATGAATGTTTTAAATTGAGAAAAAAAATTTAAAAAAAAAGTATGCTTTCTCATGAAGTTATTTTTTAACTCTAAGTCGCCTCTTGACCCTCAGACTACGACGGAGTGAAGTGGACTATTTTTGTTCCATAGGTTATCATAATTTTAGTACTAAGTTTTCTAAGTAAAGACCAAATTTTTAAAGATGAATAAGAAGCTTCAGACGAGGGACTGGCAAGGTTAGGCGTTGAGGCTAGCCGAGTTGGGCTTGTGTGTGGCCATCTGAGAGATTAGTAAGTGTGCACGTTTGGGCGTTGAGTGTGTTGGACGTTATGACAAGACAAGGTAGACGCCTGGGGTGAGTGGTTGTGAGGTTAGTCAGCCTGCCAGAAGAATGGAGAAATTCTAAGCTAAGAAGTTGAGCCATAAGTTTATGAGTGATAAAATGATTCTCAATATTTATTTATAAATATAAGTTTAAATCTAAATGTTTCTAAGCATTTTTTATAACTCCGAAAGATATTTCTTTACTGATTTGCATAGCATGAGCTTAAGAGTAAGTTCAAAAGTGTATGTTTAAAGTTGGGTTTATGCAAAATATTTCAAGCATGTTTTCATGAATCTATACTCATATGTTCTATGTTACTCTCTATGACCAGTGGCTTTCCGTTACTGATTTGAAGGCTAACAAGTCATCAATGAAGGTGCAATTCGTTGTGCCTATGTGGAGAAGGATATAGTTACAAATGTACCTAAGTGGAGAAAATTACATCATTGACGATGCGGTGTACCAACACCCATGTTTCATGTTAAGAACGAGTTATCCATAATGATCAAGTAAAATTTATGATATGTATTTCAAATGTTTAATTATAAGTTTAAGTTTCATGTTTGTGAAATGATATTCAACTGCTTGAATGTTTCATCTGAAGCCAAAAATTTATGCATAACTTTTTAGAAATGTATGTTTTTATAAAAATCATCTCTCACTAAATCTTTCAACTTATTCTTTCAAATGTTTTTTCACTTTTTAGGTAGTGATCATTGTGTCGAGCATGCTCTACAATTGCTATATGCTAATTGTGAGTTGAGGTTATTTATTATTTAGTAGCATGTTTAATTATGTTTTAGCATGAGTTACAAGTTGTGGCTCTATTTAGTAAGTTGTTATTAAGTCTATGCTTCCGTTGAATTTTTTTATCAAAGGTTGCAGCTAGTAGTCCAAGTTGTTAGCAAAGCATTTAGCTTGTGTTTGTTTCTTTAAAGCATGCATGTGTGTTGTGGGTGTTGGTTGAGTCAGATAGGTTAGATGGTCGATGAGTATTGTCAAAATATGACGATGCTTGTCAGCCCTCACACCCTCTTTAGGAGTCAGATTAGGAGTTAGAAAAGGGCATTTTAGCCAAACACCATAGTGATCAGAAATCGTAACTTCTTAAGCATCTTCCCCAAGAACAAAATGATAATTTTTAGTTCCATGACTCAGAAAGCCATAGAGAGAACACACTTCCAATAGGCATTATTACTTCATAGTTAACCAACAACCACACATCGAACCATCAACATTTAATTTCATACCTCGACATAGAGGTTTAGTAATGCCAATCTCAATTTAAACACAAGGCTTGGCCTCCGACAAGATCCATCAGTACTTTTACTATCCACACACATTCAAAAGTACCCACCACATTTTCCAATCGTCTGGACATAATCGGATTCATACAAGCCAACGGCAGATCTAAAATATAAACCCAAAAAGACACTCGATCAAAGGCCAAATCCATCAACTGCACCAATAGCAAGACCTGCGGATTACGCCCTACAACCCTTTTGAAAAGGTGAAAAGAAAGATATTCCTCCCAATTTATCCACTTCCTTTTGTGCTCATTCAACCTTCCATGCAATTAACATTGTTTTTCAAACTATTCCTCCTGCAATCACCCTTGCACCAACAACTTTCCCACTATCCTTGCTTGTGAGCTCATGAAATCAATCCCTGCCTTTCTCGCACGCTTGATTGATCTTATTTCATATTGGACTGGGAAGGATGTAAAGAAAAAAGAAGAGTCCTTATTCTACCGATCAGGGTAGTTAGCTTTGACGAGCTTGTTCCTCATGTTGAATTTGTTGAATACCCCGACTCACTTTAGTAGTCAAAAGATGAGAATCTAGCTATTTGTCAAACAAAGTCCCATAAGCTCAATTAAATTATTATTAGAAACACAAAAAGAATCGTTATATCTATTTTATTTTATTTCAGAATCTTATTCAGGAGATAAACATTCATCCTCTGCATAATTCCTTGTATCTCCTCCTTACTCATGTCCATCGCAACCTCATCTTTCTTCTTTAATAAGACTAATCTTTCACCAATGCACTAGCAACTCATAATCCAACCCGAAACTAGACACACCACCCAAAGCAAGAATCAAAATTCTTGAGAAGACGGTCAAAGGTCTAAAAGAAATCTCATGTAGAACATTGGAGAAAAGACACTGAAATATTCAGTGACTTGTATTGATAAAGCTCATTAATGGATATTTATACAGAACCTCTTGAGAATAAGAAATAACTCATTAACTAACTTGAAGAACTAACTATTAAAATAGAAAAACTAACTACCAATTATCTTAACATCTAATACCCCCTTTCAAGTTGGATTGTATGTTATAATAAGGAGAATACGCCAAGGGTTTTGTAAAAATATCAGCAAGCTGTGAACTGGAACGAAATGGTAGGAGTTTTAAAAAATCATAAGCAAGTTTCTCACGTATAAAATGACAGTCAAGTTCAATGTGCTTAGTTCTTTCATGAAATATTGTGTTGTTAGCAAGGTGAATGGCAACCTAATTATCATAGTAGATGATGGAAGGTTGGATAGTTGGAATATGGAGGTCATGAAGTAGTGAATGTAGCCAGACAATTTCACAAGTGGTAGAAGCAAGTGCTCTATATTCAGCTTCAGCTGATGATCCAGAGACAATAGTTTACTTTCTGGACTTCCATGAAATAAAGCTCTCTCCAAGAAAAATACAAAATCCAGAGGTGGATCTTCTAGTGTCTAAGCAAGATGCCCAATCAGAGCCAGCAAAGGACTTAATCTGAAAAGTCTTGGTTGGAGAAATAAGGATGTCTTGGCCCGATGAAGAGTTTAGATACCTTAGGAGATTTTGGGCTGCTAATAGATGAGGCTTACAAGGCTTAGCAACAAATTGACTTAGCTTATTTACAACAAAGACAATATCCAGCCTTGAAATTGTTAAGTATAACAACCTTCCAACTAATCTTTTGTATGCTGAAGGATCATCAAGTACATCATCATCAGATTTCTTCAGCTTGATGTGAGGATCCATTGGAATAGTGAGAGGTTTAGTTGCTAGTAAGCATGTATCTTGTAAGATCTATAAGGTATAATGTATCTGAGAGATAGAAATTCCCTTTTTTAGAACGAGCAAGTTCCAATCCCACAAATACTTGAAAGGACCAAGGTCTTTAAGTTTGAACTTCTGGTGCAGTAAGGACTTTTCTTGATTGATTTCTTTCTTCATTTGCTCCTGTTATGACTATATCATCAACATAGTCTAATAAGGCAATGAAATGTTCTCCTTTTTCACGAACAAACAAGGAGTAATCAGCCTTTGATTGAGTGAAGCCAAGAGCTATGAGTGTATTTGAAAATTTTGCATACCATTGCCAAAACACCTGCTTTAGGCCATAAATTGATTTCTTCAGTTTACATACTAACTTCTAGACTTCGTTGCAATTGGTTTGTGGCTTATAACCAAGTGGTCGTTGTTATGATATATATATATATTTATATTTATATCATATGTCCTTTATTGTAATTGTACATAGTCTCTAGGGTTTAGTTTATTCTCTATATAAATATGTAACATTCCTTTGACTAAACATAATAAGAAATATACTTCTCTGAATTCGAGATTACATGGTATCAGAGCCATTAGGGTTTCGAATGGCCATTAGCTTCCTCCTCCATTAGGTTTGAGTTTAGGTTACCTTCCGTTGACCTTTTGTCGACACCACCCATACCAAAAGAAGCCCCACCTCCAGACGCCCAAGTCTGTCTTCGCCGATCGCTGGAAAACACCGCGCGTGGCCTTCACGCGCCGCCGGAATTTCCTTAGTCGTCACCCACGCGCCGGCTCGTGAGAGCGCGTGGGAAGTCCGATTTGTCCTCCGTCTTCTGGGCTTGTCTCCAACCATTGTTTCCGCTCAGTCTGTACCATTGGGTCTATCAAATAGCATTCGGGTTCGACGAAAACCGAAGGTTAAGCTATTCGTTTTGGGTCCTTTTCCAATTTTGCAGCTGTTTGGATTGATTCTCTCTTTGTTTGTGTGGACTACAATCATTGTGACTTCAATATGGCCGACATAAAAAATTTGGTAGTCTCCAACGTTATTCCCTTAGCCTCTAAGATCACAGAACATAAGTTAAATGGATCTAATTATTACGATTGGCGTCGGACAATTTTATTTTATTTGAGAAGTACTGATATGGACGATCATATGACCGAAGATCCCCCAGAAGATGCAAAGCAAAAGAAGGATTGGCTTCGTGATGATGCCCGTTTATATCTTCAGATCAAAAACTCAATTGAGAGTGAGATAATTGGATTGGTTGATCACTGTGAGTCGGTTAAAGAACTTCTGAAATTTTTAGAATTTCTATATTCAGGTAAAGAGAAAGGGCATAGAATGTTTGAAGTTTGTATGCAATTTTTTTCGTGCGGAACAGAAAGCTGAGTCTGTCACCAGCTACTTTATGCGGCTTAAGAAGATCACTGTCAAGCTTGGCTTGTTGTTACCTTTTAGTCCTGATGTTAAAGTTCAACAAGCTCAACGAGAGAAGATGGCTGTCATGATTTTTTTGAATGGACTCTTACCTGAATTTGGAATGGCAAAAACACAGATTCTCTCTGACTCTAAGATTCCATCATTAGATGATGCCTTCACTCGCGTCCTTCGCATTGAAAGCTCTCCGACGGGTGTGTCTATTCCTCAACCCAATAGTACTCTCTTTAGCAAGAACAATAATCCTCGGGCAACTCAGAGGAATAGTATTGATCATCGAAAACCAGATTCTGTAGAGATTGTTTGTAACTACTGTCGTAAGCCAGGCCATATGAAACGTGATTGTTGGAAATTGTTATATAAGAATAGTCAACGATCTCAACATGCTCAGATAGCCTCCACATGTGATATACCAGAGGCTTCTGTTACTATTTCTGCAGATGAGTTTGCTAAGTTTCAGAATTACCGAGATTCATTACAAGCGTCATCTTCCTCTACTCCGGTTGCATCCACTGTTGCCCTAGGTAATACAAAGTGTCTTCTTACATCATCTACCAAATGGGTCATAGACTCTGGTGCCACAGCTCATATGACAGGTAATTCTCACCTATTTTCTAGATCGTTGTCCCCTGCCCCTTTTCCATCTGTTACATTGGCCGATGGCTCCACATCTTCTGTTCTTGGCTCTGGCACTATTCACCTTACCCCATCATTTTCTCTCTCTTCTGTGTTACATTTGCCTAACTTATCCTTTAATTTAATTTCTACTAGTCAACTTACTCATGACCTCAATTGTGTTGTCATGTTCTTTTCTGGTTATTGTTTGTTTCAGGATCGTGTGACGAAGAAGATTATTGGTAGAGGATATGAGTCGGGAGGCCTTTATCTCTTTGATCATCAAGTATCGCAAGCTGTGGCGTGTCCTGTCGTTCCCTCTCCTTTTGAAGTCCATTGTCGTTTAGGTCATCCATCTTTGTTCGTGTTGAAGAAACTTTATCCAGAATTTAGGTCTTTGTCCTCTTTAAATTGTGATTCGTGTCAATTTGCTAAATTTCATCGTCTTAGTTCGAGTCCTCGAGTCGATAAACGAGCAATTGCTCCATTTGAGTTAGTTCATTCTGATATTTGGGGTCCGTGTCCAGTTGTATCTCAAACAGGATTCGTTATTTTGTTACTTTTGTTGACCATCATTCTCGTCTAACTTGGTTATATTTAATGAAAAATCGTTCTGAGTTATTATCTCACTTCTGTGCCTTTCATACTGAGATAAAACACCAGTTTAATGTCTCTATCAAAACTTTCCGTACTGATAATGCGGGTGAATACTTTTCTCATTCTCTTGGCTCTTACTTGTGTGAACATGGCATTATTCATCAGTCTTCCTGTGCTGACACTCCATCTCAAAATGGTGTTGCAGAACGAAAAAATAGGCATTTACTTGAAACTGCCCGTGCTTTATCGTTTCAAATGCATGTTTCAAAAACCTTTTGGGCGGATGCTGTCTCTACAGCTTGTTACCTCTGTTCTTAATGGTGAGATTCCCTATCGTGTTCTTTTTCCTACCAAGAATTTGTTTCCTATTGCTCCTAAGATATTTGGTTGTGTCTGTTTTGTTCGCGACGTTCGTCCTCATCATACTAAGTTAGATCCCAAATCCTTGAAGTGTATCTTCTTGGGTTATTCACGTGTTCAAAAGGGTTATCGTTGTTATTGTCCTACCCTTAAAAGGTATCTGGTTTCGCCTGATGTTGCATTTTTTGAGGATACACCCTTTACTTCATCACCATCGAGTTCGTGTCAGGGGGAGGATGACAATTTTTTTATATATGAGGTTACCTCTCCCACACCATCCTTGTCTATTGATGTGCCTCCTTCCCGCCCGTTGATTTCTCAAGTCTACTCACGACGACCTCCACCACAACCTTCATACTCATGTCCTCCATCAATGCTTCCTTCATCATGTGATCCGGGGCCAAGTGATGATCTTCCCATTGCTCTTCGCAAAGGTAAACGCAAGTGTACTTACCCCGTTTCTTCCTTTATTTTCTATCACCAGTTATCTCCCTCCACATATGCTTTTATTACGTCTCTTGAGTCCACATCTATTCCTAACTCTGTTCATGAAGCTTTATCTCATCCTGGCTGGCAAAATGCAATGATTGAGGAGATGACTGCTTTAGATGATAATGGTACTTGGGATTTGGTATCTCGTTCTGCAGGAAAGAAGGCCATTGGTTGTAAATGGGTGTTTGCTGTCAAGATGAATCCTGATGGAACAGTGTCTCGATTGAAAGCTCGCCTTGTTGCCAAAGGTTATGCTCAAATCTATGGAACTGATTATTCAGATACATTCTCTCCAGTTGCCAAATTAACTTCCATTCGCCTATTTCTTTCCATGGCTGCTACCCATAAATGGCCTTTGCATCAACTTGACATTAAGAATGCTTTTCTTCACGGTGATCTTCAAGAGGAAGTTTATATGGAACAACCACCTGGGTTTGTTGCTCAGGGGGAGAGTGATAAAGTATGTCGCCTTCGAAAATCTCTGTATGGTTTAAAACAGAGTCCTCGTGCGTGGTTTGGTAAGTTTAGTCAAGCTCTTGTATGCTTTGGTATGAAGAAGAGTACATCTGATCATTCGGTTTTCTATCGCCGATCTGATAAGGGTATAGTTCTACTAGTTGTATATGTTGATGATATTGTTATTACTGGAAATGATGCATTGGGTATTTCGTCTCTCAAAACTTTTCTTGAGGGTCAGTTTTATACGAAAGATTTGGGCCAATTGAAATATTTTGTGGGTATTGAAGTGATGAGAAGCAAGAAAGGTATTTATTTGTCTCAACGAAAATATGTACTTGATTTGTTGTCTGAGACAGGAAAATTAGGAGCCAAACCAAATGGCACTCCGATGACGCCAAATCAGCAACTTGTTAAAGAAGGAGAATTATGTAAAGATCCTGAGAGATATAGGAGATTAGTTGGGAAGTTGAACTACTTAACAGTGACTCGACCAGACATTGCTTATTCTGTAAGTGTTGTAAGTCAATTCATGTCTTCCCCTACAGTGGATCATTGGGCTGCAGTAGAGCAGATTTTGTGTTATCTAAAAGCTGCTCCTGGACGTGGGATCTTATACAAAGATCATGGACATACGAGAGTTGAATGTTTTTCTGATGCTGATTGGGCGGGGTCTCGTGAGGATAGGAGATCAACTTCTGGATATTGTGTCTTTGAAGGTGGCAACTTAGTATCATGGAAGAGTAAGAAACAAAATATTGTTTCTCGTTCAAGTGCTGAGTCAGAATATAGAGCTATGGCACAATCTGTGTGTGAAATAGTATGGATTCACCAACTATTATCTGAGATAGGCTTCAGTATTACCGTGCCAGCTAAATTATGGTGTGATAATCAAGCTGCACTTCATATTGCATCTAATCCAGTATTTCATGAACGAACTAAACATATTGAGGTGGATTGTCACTTCATTCGTGAGAAAATCCAAAATGGGTTGGTGTCCACAGGATATGTGAAGACCGAAGAACAATTGGGAGATATTCTAACTAAAGCTTTAAATGGAGCAAGGATAAGCTATCTGTGCAACAAGCTGGGCATGATCGACATATTTGCTCCAGCTTGAGGGGGAGTGTTATGATATATATATATATTTATATTTATATCATATGTCCTTTATTGTAATTGTACATAGTCTCTAGGGTTTAGTTTATTCTCTATATAAATATGTAACATTCCTTTGACTAAACATAATAAGAAATATACTTCTCTGAATTCGAGATTACAGTCGTTTCATAAAAACTTCTTCAAACAAATTACCATGTAAGAAAACATTATTCCCATCTAGTTGTAGGAGCGACCAATTATAAGTTACTGCCATTGTGAGGACACAAACAGTAACTAATTTTGCAACTGGTGAAAATGTTTCTATGAAATCTAGCCCTTCTTGTTGGGTATATCCCTTGGCCACAAGTCTGCCTTTGTATCTTTCAATCGAGCCATCAACTTTATATTTAATCTTATACACCTATTTACATCTAATGGTATGTTTTGAAGAGGGGAGGGGAACAATGTCCAAGTGTGACTATCTAACATAGCCTTTATTTCAAGTTTCATGACTTTTTTCTAATGATCATAGGGAACGACTTGGTGATAGTATTGGGGCTCATAGTGAGAGGACATGACCACTGATATTAAAACTAGGAGAAAGATGGTTATATAATATAGAAGAGGTAAGGAGATAACGAGTGTTGAGAGGAGGTGGAGTTAGGAGATTACAATAATAGTCTTGTAGGTATGAAGGAAGTTTTAACACTAGTTGAGATTTTCTAAGGATTGGAGCTAGTAATTGGGAAGTATTGGGTGATACTGAGGGGCTAGGTGTAGAAGGGATGTTGTTTGTAGATTGGTTGGATTATGAAGGAGTTTGAATAATAAAGTTTGTGTTGGTAGGAAGATTATTGGGTTGGTCTAAAGAATGACTATCTTGGTTTAAAGGTTGAAGGAGATAATGGTTGATTTGGAGGGTTGACAGTTGATGAGGGAATGATGAGGAGGGTTGGGTTGTGATGTCAATATCAAAGGATTTGGGAAGGACAAAGTTGTGTAGGAAAGGTTCTTGTTCACTATGATCATTTGTTTTTTGTAATGGAAATATAGTTTCATGGAAGATCACATCTCTTGAAATAAACATCTCATTAGTACTAATATCAAGAAGTTTGTAAGCTTTCATACCATTTGGGTAGCCCATGAAGATTGCTCGTGTGGCTCTTGGATCAAACTTTGATCTGCCATTTGGTAATGTAGATGCAAAACATAGGAAGTTTTCCAACTCAGCAAAGGAGATGGAGTTCGATTGATGAGAAAGGCAGCTATTAGAATGCATTCACTCCAGAACTTCAATGGAACTGGTGACTAAAAATATAAAGTTCTTGCCACGTTCAAGATATGTCGGTGTTTCCTTTCTACTACTGCATTTTGCTCCGGCCTTCCAACACATGAAAACTGGTGAATGACTCCCTTTTCAAGAAAGAATTATGTAAAAGACAACTATGGTGCATTATCAGATTTGAAGATCTTGATGGCCCTGCTGTATTGTGTTTTTACATATGCAAAAAATTGAGAAATTATTTTCAGCACATCATAAGAAAAACCCAAGTATATCTACTATAGTCATCAACAATATATGGTGAGAAAATATTTATTGCCAGCATGTGAGCAAGTAAAGAAGGGGCCCCAAATATCAGCATGTACCATATCAAAAGTAGCTACAGTTCTATTATTATGTGATTCAAAAGACAATCTTCTTTGTTTTGCTAATGGACAAATTTCACAAGAATGACTTTTATTTATCATAGAGGAATCAAGAAATAGCACATCTTTTAAAGCAGTCGATCGAGAAATAGATGGGTGTCCAAGCCTTGTGAGCCAAATCTCAGGTGTTGCACAGGCTACTGTATTAATGGAGGAATGATTTTGTGGCAAATCAGTCGCTTTATATGGAAGCTCAATGGCATAGAATCCTTCATGGAGTTTACCCCTGCCAATCTTCTTCAAAGTGGACTTTTTCTGAATGTCACAGTCATCATCAAGAAACTTCACAATCAGTGTATGATCTTTGATTAAATCATTGACAGATAACAAGTTGTATTGGAATTTTGGTACATAAAGAACATGTTGAAGGACAATGGAATCAAAGAGTGTAACTGAACCTCCTTAATCTACAGGAACCTGACAGCTATTTGGAAGAGTGACTGAGCTTGCAATAGGCTTCAAATCGAAAAACATATGTTTTTGAAAGCATATATGTGTTGAAGCTTCTGAGTCAATAATCCATTCATCTCTATTTTTGTAAAGAAGGCACGTACCTGCTATATGAGTGACAGATTCATGTTAAGTCTTAACGGCTGCAAGCTTCGTCTATAACATGGATAGGATGTTGTGGCATTGAGCAAGCGTCTCATTGTTCAATGTGGAACTTGCAGAGGACGTTGGAGGAACTTCTGTGGTATTATTTGCAGCAGGTGGATTATTTGATGGTGGCTTGTGTACCCGATTATTTTTTATGCTCTTTGGTTTATAGTCTGGTGGATAACCATAGAGTTTGTAGCATTTATCAATGATGTGTCCAGGTAAATGACAATATGTACATATTGGTCTGTTTTTGTTGGATTTGTTAGTATTGTAAGGAGGAAACTGGTTGGAGTTCGATTGAGGATGTGTATTGTATGGGGTGGGAATGGGTTGGCCTTTTGAGCAGTGCGTAAGGTGAGGGAAGAGTTGAATTTAGAGTGGTTTGATGATGTTCTTGCTGCACTATTAGTGAGAAGGCCTTATTGATTGCGGGGGAGGATCCATGAGTAGGACTTGGCAAAGAGCATGATTGAAGTGATCATTTAATCCCATTATAAAATACATAAGGTATTCAAACTCCACAAACTTTTCAATAGACTTAGAGCTGCCACAGGTACATTTGCCAAGGGTACATCCTAGACGATATGAAGCAAATTCATCCCATAAACTTTTCACTTTGGAGAAATACATCGTAACTAATCATTGATCTTGCTTTAGTGTAGACAAATCACGTTTCAGCTGAAAAATTCTTGAGCCATTTCTCTTCTAAAACCGATCTTGAAGGTCAACCCATATTGCTCGAGCCGATTCAATGAATAGTATGTTTGATGAAATGTTTTTCGAAATGGAATTCAATATCTAGGCTATTACAACATTATTATTCTTGATCCATAGTGGTAATAACTCACCGCTTGGCTTGGTTATTGTTTCGTCGATGAAGCCCAATTTATTCTGGATTGATAAAGCAAGAATCATGGAACAACTCTATATGATGTAATTATCATCAATGAGAGGTTCGATGACAGGAACAAGATTTGGTGTATCGCTGTGATGAAGAATGTATGGATTGTTAAAGAGATTGAATTGTTCCTGTTGAGTATTGCAATAAACATTTTGTGGATTATATTGTTTGTGGAAGAGGACGACGACACTGATGGTGGTACCATCAGAGGTTGAAGCGGGTCTGGATTTGAAGTCATGATTCTGACGTGAGGAAAGGGAAGCTTTAACTGCTCTGATGCCATAACAAAAGTGATGCCAAAAGGAAGAAATATTCAGTGACTTGCATTGATAAAGTCCATTAATGTATATTTATACAGAACCTAAACTAACTACCAGTTTTCATTACATCTAATATATTTAATTTATCTTTTAAAAAGCAAGGAATTTCTTTCTAAAATAGTCTGCTTTTAACCCATATTCCAACTTTCCGAAACGAATAACTGCGATTAAAATTTCTCAGGATTAAAATATAGACATGAAGATTTCAATTTTACAAATGTATTAATAAAATATAGATATTCATCAATATCTCTACCCGTTGAAATTAATCGATCCAACCAAAGTATAGTTGATTTTGTTATTAATACTTTTGTTTATATGGGATTAAACCCATCATGATTTTTATGTTTTACAAGTATTTCATAAAAAATGTTGAAGAAATCTTCCAGACCGATTTACATATATTGAGAAGCATATTTTGATTAGGTATCTCTATATAAAACGAAAGTGGCAGCCACCAAGCAAATGACAATTCTCAATTATACTTTATTATATAATATAAAGTCACGTTATCTATAACATAATATAATAAACGCAACCACTAGTCGGTTCTTGCACCAAATCCCATGCATGCATGGACTTTTTTTTTTTTTTTTAATCTCTTAGATTTGTTAGGACTCTAATGGAACTTTAGAATTCTCTTCCTTCTAAATTACAAATTTTAACACATTTTAAGTTTGTGTTTTCAAGAATCCTAATTTTTAATTTTGTATATATATATAAAGTAGATATATTGTTTCTAAAAAATTAATCAAAAGTTGATATGTTAATATTATATTAAATTTTATGTACAATCAAACTCTCAATTTTTATTTTTATATTTTCATTAAACTTGTAATTTAAAAACATATGTTTGAATAAATATATTATTCATTTTCAAATATGGTAAAAGAAACCAATATATAACAAAATTTTACATTCTATTAATCATAACATCGTTACTTTTATTTGAATTTATTGGTGACATTAACAAATACTTGATAGAAGTCTAAGAAATATCTATCATTAATAGAATAATTTAAAGTTTTACTATATTTGGTGAATTTATTCAAAGTATTTACAACAATTCTTTTAAACAAACCTATACTAAATTAGAAAAGAAAATGGAAAACGATTGGAAACAAAAGTAGTAATAATAATAATAATAATAATAAAACGTGAAAGAAACAATTTATTCATGGACATCGTACTAAATTTTTCAAGATTTTTTAATTACACCTCAATAAATTATTGTTGTCAACTTGAGCCTACATGATGCATTTTATTCGCCTTTTTCTACAATAGAAATATAATATTTAAAACTACAAATTTTGTAAAGGTTTGAGAATATAATCCAAATCACTTTTCTCATTTTTAATCATCCAAAAATATGTTGTTTTAGTCCATAATAAGAACAAACTAAAAATTAAAGAAAAATACTTATTACACCACTAGCATCTCCTATTTCATTGTAAATTTTCAATTTTTTAGAATTCATACAAATGAGGGGAGAATCCATGAAAAAATGGTTAAGACTCTTAGTGTACCTAAATATTACCCAAAATTAAATGTCATGACTTTTTTTTTTTTTTTTTTAATGCAAGAAGCGATTAGAATTTAGATAGGAGCATTTCATCCTCCATTTTAGTTAAAGAGAAATAAAAATTAGAGATGAACATTTCAAAATATAATCAAAAAAAGAAAAAAAAAAACTATTTTCAACGTAGCAAAATTATTAAATTATCTGTATCTTTTTTTTATTTTGTATGAAAGAGAATTCCTCGAATACAAACGTTTTTTAAAAGAAAAAAAAAAGGTTGAATTTAATGCTCCTCGATTGTTGTAACAGCCTTTCACGTTCAATGGAAACAGCTGCAGCACCGTGGGTTTTCTTTATCGTTTTCAGTGGCGGACGCCACCGCATCCACATCCACCTTCTTCTCTGTAACTTCCTTGAAGAATTTCGTCAGAAACGGCTCGTACTCCGGCAGAACTGCAAATCCTGGTAAGTAATTTATATCTATCACATAATACCTTCCATTATTTCTATCTCTTATCATGTCAAAATTGAACAGCCTAATCCCCATCGCTTCCTTCAACCCTCTCGATACCTCCCTCACTATCTTCTCCGGCGGCATTTCAATCTCTTCCTCATCCTCCTTCTTCGCCTCCCCGTTGCATTTCTCACTCTTCTCCTCTGCCCTAGATATCTGCGAAAACTTCATCGCGCCCTCCGTCTTCTTCTCTAGTTCTTCCTCTGTCTCCTCCACATCAGGCAGTGATTTCCGCTTAACACACACCGATTGATCTCCAGCAACGTAGATTTTGAACATTACTCCGCCGTGGTTCACAAATTCCTGTACAAGTACGGGCTTGTTCAAATCCTTCAATCCTCGTCCGTTGAAGACTAGAGACATTTCGTGCGATTTTGCACTTCCATCTGACTCCATCGGCTTAGCAATCACTGGAAATTTCAAATCTAATTTCATAATCGAATCGATTGCTTCATCCTCCTGTTTCACAAGTATCTGTTTCGGCACCTCGATTCTTACGTCAGAGTCGGAAACCTTCACCTGGCTCACTACATCGAGCATGGAGACTCTGTTGTAGAGCTTAGAGATCAGGTCTGGCCGATCTACGACGACGACGTCAGGATTCTTGGAGGCGAATTCTTCGAGATTCTCTGCCCAATCATCGTCGTAGAGTTTGTGAATGATGCAGTGGAATGGACCTTGGTGGAGGAGCGGCGTTTGGAGGTCGATACGAACGAGGTCGACGCTATGTAACTTGGCGTAGTCGATTAGAGATGGCCGAATTACATTGCGCTCTTTGTTTGGGGGGAAAGCGTAGCCTACACGAAGGCGATTTGAAGAAGGAGAATTAGAAGCCATGGTTGGTGATGCAGAGGTGGTGTTTGGAAGCCGAGAAAATGTGAAGAAAAAACTCCGGTGAGAAAAATGATCTCAGTTTGTGTGTAATTTATATTGTGGAGCGCGGCTATGAGAAGGTACGTGCGGATGCAATTAATTATTTATTTATTTGAGGAAGTAAAATATTTTCAATATAGGGATTAGATTCTTTTAATATTTTATTTCTTATTATTATTATTAGTAATATTTGATTGTTTCATTCAAATACACTAAAATTTTACATTAATAAATAACGAATATACATCAACAAACCTTTCTATTAACTAACAAACAACAACGATAAATAACTACATTTTAGTATATTTATAAATATTTTCAATAGTTTTATTGTTTAAAACAATTAACTGATTTACATTTTTGCATGTTCAAATCGAATTTAAAGTAGATGGAGAATCATAGATATGAAAAGCTATACAATTTAAAGTTGGTTTATGTATTATAATAATTATTGTTATTAAATTAAGAGTACAAAAAGGATGAAAAAAGTCAATGAAATTGAAATGGAAATCAAGAGTGGGGGCTTAAGTTAAGAGGGCTGCTTCATGCTGGTGAAATTTCCGTGTTCCTTCAAAGACAATTAATTTGAAGGGTTTAACAAATTTGAATAACATAGCATATTCCATATTAATGAATATATATATACAGTCTATCCAGTTAAAAAAGAAAAAAGAATTATGAAACTTATTTTAACCAATAGTCAAGATCCTTACGTTATTCCCATTTTTTAAGGAAAAAAACACTTCCCAAGTGAAATATTATATTTATAGATTTGTGGTATGAACTTTGAAACTTTGCTGGGTGCATATTTTAATATGGGTAGTTTGCTTATTCAAGTGACAAGTTAACTAGTATAAAAAAAAAAAAAAATTAAAAATTGGCTAAACTCTAATATATTTACCTTTCAACTTTCCAACTTGTTTAAAAAATATTTATTTATTTTCAAATTTGTAAAACTGCATCTAAATAGTCATAAAAGAATCGAAACTAGGAGTTATAAGTTCTTCGGGAACGGTTTAATTTACAAGTATCATAGATTCTCTTTATTATTGGACTACCGTGTTTGTTTTGTAGTATTGTATGATGTCCCGACATCTAGAGATTCCCACACATTCGAAGATGCTTCGTTCGAGGGCATTTGGATAGTCTTTTTTTATGCTCTTCTGAAAGATGAGTTCTCAGATTTTCGACATCTCTATTTTACATTTTTATCCTTTTTATTTTTTTAATTTTACACATGAATATTGATCTTCATTTGCATGATAGAATTAAAATAGAAAAATTATAATAAATAGAAAATTTGTTAGAATGTTTACAAAATATAACAAAATTTCAAAATCTAGTGATGTGTGACACTAATAGTTCGATAAAATCTAAAATTTTGCTATATTCTGTAAATATTTTGGTCTATTTTGCTATATTTGAAAATGGCTCATTAAAATAAGTAGACAAAAATCTATATATCATTTTTTATATCGTAATTCTTATTATTTTTAACAATAATATATTCGAATTTAAATTTAACTGACTATTTATCTTATACAAAAACCTTAAATTATGATATGATATTTTGTTGAGAAAATGTATTAATCTTAAAAGACACTCAAATTGATTAAAACAAATACGTTATATAAATTCAAATTAATTAAAAATTAATAAATAGTCATAAGACATTCTTGGAACATTATGTAAATTTAACATATTCCTCCGTAGAAGTTCTACTAAACAAATACAATAGTCAAAATATTCTTTAATATATTTACAAAAATATTCCTACAAAACAAATATGCATGATAATCTAAAGATGTTGAACATTTATAACTTCGTATATCTATAATTTCAAGCATCTAAAGTTTAAGTTATCTACCTTCTAAAAAAGCAAACTACCACTTAAAGTCACTGAGAACAAAAATTAAAATTTAAAATTATGTGACGATGACATAAATCGATGTGGTGATTCAAATTTTTGTTCTTTGTTTACTACTGCATTATTTTTTGTTTTTCAATTTCCATCCAATTTCTAAAGAATTTCTACTCCAATATATTTCTTAAAAAGTGCAACAGTAATAAAAATATTGTATATTTTTTTAAACAAAGGGCAAAGTTTAAGTGTATTTGTCTAAAAAATTTTAAATCTAATTTTTCCTTTTAAAAAAAATATTGAGAAATTGTCAAAAATAGAAAATCGATAAAATATTTAGTACAAAAGTTGACTGTAATGAAAAAAAAATTCAGTACTCTTTAATAATTGTTTTACTTTGCGTGAAACTCTTTTTTGTTAATTAAAAAAAATTGGATTTTTTTTGTTGTAATAAAATCAAGGGTGTGTTGAGAATGATAGGTGGTGTATTGATTTTAGAAAATGAGATTTAAATATCATTTATTTTTAAATAATCAAATTTATATTTGATATCAAACTCTTAAAGTAATTTTTATATATTTAGAATTGATTTTTAATTATAAAGTTAATTTAGAGTCCCTCCATTATTAATTATATTTTAGATTTGAGATAATTATTTAACTAAGGTAAATTACTATTTATTTATTTATTTATTTATATATATATATATATAATTTTGTTAAATTCTTATATATTCATAGTTGATATATGTTTATATACATGTATAATTGTTTGTTTTATTAACAATTTAATGTCTCATCTTTTGTTTTAATGTTTAATTTTTTTAAAAAAATCACAAATAACTAACCAACAATATTTACACAAAAATTGAATTGAATAATCATTTCGGAAATGATTGACTTGAAATCACTTACCAAAAATTACATTTCACCTCATTCTTCCAAAATCAAATTGAAATAATTTTTTTAATTTCAATTTTAGTTCATGGCAAACACATAATCATTTTTTTAAAAGGTATTGTAATACAACTTGAGGTGAGGGGTTTTGAACTCGGGACCTCTTATCTTCGAACACATATAAGTGTCAGTTGAGTTAAGCTCACGTTAGAAAATAAAACACCATCATTTATACGAAAAATGACTTTGGAAAGAGAAAAAAAATGATTTTTGTAACTTTATCTCAAATATATACAATAATTTTATTTCAAATAAGAAAAATTTAAAACTTAAAAGTAAAAGAAGAATCGATATAGAGAGTTGTGTTGGCCAAGTTCATAAGCATATGGAGAATAATTCAAGAAAAATAATAATGTTAGAAAATCGAGCCAATCAATAGCATATTAATTTAAGAGGATTTGCAACCCTGACTTCAATTTTTAATTTTGCATTTATAGCAAAATTTATCCTATTAACCAAAATTCTTTTTAAAATGTTACCGAATAAAAAAAAACTCAACACCCTTCTTTATTAAAATTGTATTGTTTTTTAAAAATTTTGTTCTTCCTTGTTAAAAAAATAATGACAAAACCACTACTTACCCAATTCTTTTAATTTTTTTAACTACTCCATCTTATATATATATATAAATACATATATAATTATAATTATAATATTCCTAGATTTGCATATTTTCCATTTTTCTTTCTTTAATTCCATTTAACTTAAACCAGTTTTTTTCTTTAGATATTTAATCGAATAACAATCAAATAATTATTTGACAACGGTTAGTTAGTAATCTATATCAAATAAAAATCATACAACTATCAATCATTAGCAAGTTGTATTTCAATAACATTAAGAATCGGTATCATATAGTAATTAGATAACAATCTATATTATTCGCTAATTATCATATAGTAATCCTACACAATCAATATCATCAACAATTATATAACAATCACAAAAATGACATAACACTCAAATTGGCGAAAGTTACTTAATCAATGAGGTTTTCTTTACTTTTTTGTTTCAGTGACTAATTTAAACTACTAACCATGTGACAAAATAAATGACAATTGAAAGGCAACCAAGCTAACAAATTGACAAAAAAAAAAATGTAATCATATGACAATGTCAGAAATAACTACTAAATATGTTCAAAGATTAGAAGGTAATCAAATGACTATCCTAGAAGGGTAACTAAAATTGAAAAACAAAGTGTAGAAAGTAATCAGATGACTATCTTAGAAGACTAACTAAAATTGGAAAAAAAAACAGTAGAAACTAATTAGATGACAATTCAGAAGGTAATCAAATGACTATCTCAGTATTTTGTAGTTGTGGTTAATCTTTCGATGGCCATTTTTCATAGTGGCCGCAAATGAGATAATCAACAATATTATGTAGATTAAAAAAATGGATGGTAATAAGAAACTATCTAGTAATTGACAAAAATAAATGTAAGGTAATCAGATAGTAATCATAATATAATAACAAAAATCCTTAGCAGTTGACAAAAAAAAAAAAAAAAAAGAAGAAGGTAATCATATGACAATATGATGGTAATTAGAAATTACTTAATATAACAGAAGATGAAAGGTAATGAGTTGATTATCAAAAACTACATAGTAATTATAAAAAATCTAAAGGTCATTAGATGTAGCAACTAGTATCATTTACAATTAAATAACAATCAATATTAAATTAAACAACAATGAGATGATAAATTGGTATCATTAGCAATTAGTATAAGATAGCAATCAAACGATAATCAGACAACGATCAAATAATTATCAATATCTTTGATAATTAGTGGTAATCATATGAAATTTGATAACAATTAGTGGTAATAAGGGCATTTTGGTCATTCGACAATTTCAATTAGGTTGGACTTGTTAATTTGCCATTTCTGCAAATTTTAAAGTGTTAGGTCATTGAATCAATTTTTATTTTATATTTTGCCATTGATGCAAGACCCTTAATTTTAAGCATCGACAATTGTTTCAACCAGCATTATCTTGGTCATATTGGTTACTGGGTGCCTTTGTAAGAGAAGCATTTTATATCAGATCATTAAGATGAAAAGAGTGAGAGAACTATACACAGCAATAAGATGGTTGTAATACCTCAACGGTCATAAGGGAAGTAATGGCCTCAACAATAAAGTAAAAACGTAACACCTCAATATTCTTCAACTCACTCGTGTGATAGCACGGATGGCGACACACACATGTAGAGATATCACCGAAATCCACATATGTCTATCTCCTCACCTTCTCTAACGTCAAAACCCATTAGGAAAATAATTTCCAATTTCCATTTTTGAACCCACCGTTAATTAACATGCCCTTCTCAATGGATAACTACTTAACAAATGTGAAATTGAAAATGACTAGACATATGTTTTTGAAGGGCTTAAAAGTAATTGCCAATAAACATTCATGAAAATCTCTAAATCTAATTATTGGTAGAAAAAAATAGCAAGTATTGACATTAATGTCAAAAAACGAGTCTATTCTATAGGCTATCTTTTGTACTCATCTCAATTTGTCATTATATAGAAAGTAATAAAGGTCACATACTTTGAATTATATTTATTGCATGAAATCAAACCAATCAACCAATATTTATCGTTTTATGAAGAAGAGATTCACGTGTTTAGAAAGAAAAAAAAATATAAATAAAAGATGTATGCTTTAATTAATTAAACTATATTCAGATTGATATGAAGTAATATTTATCTGATATGTATACTACACCATCATTTTAAGAATAATGTTAACGACAACGATGTAAGTATACAAGATAATTCAACTATGTATACAAATGTTAGTAAATAGTGACGATACTCAAATTATTGAAACAATTGAAATCATAATTTATTCTATGGGAGATGCTTTTAATTTTAAAATAAAAAGAAGAATACTTTGTTTAAAATGAGGTGGGTAAGACTGGGTGTGCATGGAAATGGAAATGAAAATAAAAATAAAATATTTGATAAAGTATCAATAAATTTTTTCTTTTAATAGTTTTGTGGTAAATAATGTCACTTTTTTTTTATTTTTGAAAAAATCCCTTTTAATTATTTATTTATTATTCTATGAAATTTCAATTTGTTTTCCTGTTTTTCCCCTTTATTACATGTTACCCATACTTTTCTTTCCCCACCATTTGGCCCAACACATATACCTTTTGCATGAACCAAGGCATCGTTTATCCAATTCAAACGTGACCTACCAATAGTGAAGTAAAATATTAATTACGCCTGCTGTTATTAATTCATTTGCTTCTTATAATTATAATGAATTATGTGCTTTGTTACTAAATCTGTAATCAAAACATGTCGTTTAATTAAAAAAATTGAAGCACTCAATCTGGTTGTACTTTAAAATATAACGTTATAGATATATTGTTAAGTATGAGATAATGAATCTATCATATTTCTTTATTGGTATTGTTATCATTAGAAATGAACAATAACAATAAGAGTAATGATAAAATTAATAGATATATTAATAATTATAAATAAACAAAGATTAAAAATAATTAACTACGTTTAAGATTTAGACTCATTATGATTGATCCACCAATTGAATTTTATTAAGATTACACCCAACATTTCTGTTTTAAATAGTTTGTTTACTTTTATTTAGTAAATTGTGTTATTTTTACCTAACATAAGTTTTATATTTCTGATTAAGTTTAACTCATTTTAAGGTATAGTTCCAATTAATGTATTATTTTTTTTTTAATTTTATTTTTAGGTTTCAATCATAACCTTTTGACAAAATATTAAAAATGTAGTTACCTGTAATAAAAAAAGTTCAAGAAAGTCATTGATTTCAAACACAATAAAATAGAAAAACAGTAAATCTTTAATTTCAATTTATCTCAATTATATAAAGACTTGCACTTGAGTGTGCTAAGACTTTGAGGATGTGGAATTAAACTGTGGTGTGAATAATACAAAAAGTTTGAGAGTGTTATTTTGCTTTGGCTATAACAAGTTTTCACATACAACAACTACTTAATTTTCACATGATAGATTGTTTTTTTGTTTTTTTTTTCATTTTGGAGTTTTTCAAGTTAATTATTTATTGTGCTTCTTGTTTTGTTATTTTCTTGATTTCTATGTTTTTCTTTTGTTCATATTCAATTTTTTTTCCAACCCCTCTCCAATTTTTAAATAGTCTATTTTAGTTATTAAATCATAGACAATCATTTTGAATTATTAATATATATCTAATAATATTTGTCATCCAATACTGGTCTTTAAATAGCTTGCACTGATGGATTTATTATAGCTAGGCTCAAATGGTTAAGCCTCCTCAAGTTATATTTTCTAGTCCTTTTTAAACGCAGGTTCAAACCAAACAAAAATTTTCCATTGACTTATATTCGAATTCACATTTTTTTTCTAACAATGTTTTAAGTTGGGAGATTAAAAGAATTTAATAACATATGATCCTCATGTTGAAAACTATTTTACTTTAGGTTAATTTTCATAAATATAACAAAACACTAAAATATTTACTGTCTATGTAATAAAATAAAAAAAATTTATGATATTTTCATAAATTTCAGGTTTGTCTTTGAATATTACGGACAATTTTTCACTTCTTTTTCTTCTTTTTTGCAATTTATTCATCTCCTCTTCATATTATTATTTCTTCTTCTTTCATATTTCCATTTGTTCTCGTTCGTGATTTCTTCATTTTCTCTTCTAGAATTTTTTTCTTCTTCCTCATCTCTCATTTTTTTTCTCTCTTTTCACTTCTTCAAATTTTTACTTAGTAAAAGATCTTCGTCCTCTCTTATATATTTCCTTTTCCAGGTCTAAATGATCGTGTACCAAAATCGTTTAGATTTGGTACATGATCATGAACCAAGATCGTTTAGATTTTGGTACGCAATCGTGTATCATTTCCTACACGATTGCGTATCATGATCATTTAGAAAAAGAATTATCCGTGCGCATGTGGCCGATCATGTATCATTTACTACATGATCATGTATCATTTTCTACACAATCGCGTATCATGATCGTTTAGAAGAAAAATTACATGTCCACATGTGATTGATTAATAGTGTGTTGACTGGGTATTTTTTATATTTTTTAGTGGGCTTTTTCCGTTTTCAAAATTGTTCTATATAAATATTTTGTCAATTTGTTATATTATTTCTAAATAACCCCATTATTTTATGTTTATAAGTCTCTCTTAAGTTATCTAGAATTTTAGTAGAGAAATTTTAAAATGTTTAGAAATATGCATTTTTAAAGCTATATCTAACCAATAATATATTGTTGATTATTGTATAATTACATAAATTACAAATTTAGCCAACAAAATTTCCATGTGTTGATGTTTAATTTGTATATATCAATTAAGTTCTTGAACTTAATTTTTTTTTTGTATAATTAATCTTTTAACATATCCAACATTTTTTAAAACTAATAAATCCATTAAATATATAATTAATTATTTTCCTCATCTATAATATTAAAGGTTTAGTACTATACAAAATAAAAAAAAATTTAAGTATAAGGAGAAGACTGTTAAAATTTAAGATATATTAACCTAATTGAATGTTCAAATCTCTGCTTAACCTAGTAAGAAATTGAATCAATAGTTCAACTTCAGCCTCATAACTGGTATGGCTGTGTTTTACTGTTTTATTATGATCATATTTATGTAACTAATAATTATTTAGTGTATTTACATGTCAACTTACATATAACTAAATTATTTTTAAAATGAATTTAACTTTGTGATATTAACATTGATTTACTTTGAAGTAGGAGGTTTTATTTCTAACTCTTAATTATTGTCTAGAAAATATTATTCAATTTTTCTATAAAATAAAAGATTTGAATCTCATCTCATAGTTATACTTATGGTGTTCTATAATCAACAAGTTTAATATTATAATATATAATTCACAAATTGTTCCATTGAATATATATATATAATTCATAACTAAACCTTATATCAATGACTACAAATTAACCTCTACATTTTATATATCACACATATTCTACTATTTGCTAAGTTTATAATTATTTTTCCATAACAGCTATTATTTTCTTTATGAAATCAATAATCACTTCTAAATTATTAATTTACTCTCAAAAGAAAAGAAAAGTTAAAGTGAACAATATTCTGGGGATAAATAATTAAGATGGTAGCCAGCAATTAAAGGCTTATTTATTTATTCAGCAACTGCTTCCTCTTTTTTATATATATCTTTTAACATTTTTTTCCTTTTGCTTTGGAATAAAAACAAGAATAAAATTTATTAATTAACATTTGCTCTATATATTTTTTTTTTCCAAAGTAATCTTTCACATGGCATACACCACAAAAGAAGAAGGGAATTCAATACTTTGAAGAAAAGAGAGAAGACTAAGAAATAAAATATAAGATAGCTTTAGTTTAGTTGATTGGCTAATAAAAGAAAGATCATTTGGTGGATTTGAATCAAACCAAGAGATATTTGGTAAAATATTATTCAGTACGATTTATTTAAATAGTTACATAATTTTTAATTTAAAGTTGCTAATACTTGTAAAAAAAAACTATTAGGACATTAATGTGCAAATGAACAAAATGATATTTGGTTCACAACTATGAATATATGACCTTTCTTTCAAGAATAGGTTAATTTGGATTCCTAATACACATTACTTAAATAAATATGTCTTCTTATATGATTGTCTAAACTTTTTCTCTATATACATAAAATACTAAAATAAGAATCAAGGAAGTTTTCGTGGTTAATGCACTTTCCAAAACCATTTTTCTTTTCAAAATCTACACAATGAAAATTTCTCTAACAAATTCAAAATTGACTTGATATATATAATAATATATATTTGAATATTTCTAGAAATAATAAACCAAAGTATATTTGATTAACGTATGAACAAGACGATTTGTTAACATATCATCCTCATATATAATAAACAATATATGTCTACGTTTTATATTATATAATAAACAATATATGTCTACGTTTTATTTTTAGTATTTTTCAGTATTTTACAACATATTCGACATAGAAAAAAATAAATAAATCAAAGTTATCAATTTTCGAGTAGGAATCTGAAATAAAATAAACAAAATATAAAAAAATGGAAGAAAAATAAAATTAAAATATTTTAACCAAAATCAATAAATAACAAAAATAAAAGTCAACATTTGAAAAGGATCGCGAAGAAAAGTTAACTAAATATTTCAAAAACTTATTGACAAAATATAGTATGATTAAATGAAATTATTGTAAATGAGAAAACTATAATAAAATTTCAGTATAAACATTAATAGACTTCTATCCGTGTCTATCAATATTATTGATAAAATTTAATTTAAGTGTCTATCTATGATAGAATATAAAATTTTACTATATTTTATAAATATTCTAATTTATTTTACTATATTTGAAAGTGTATAATTAATGATAATTCAAACAATAAATTCTCATATAATCGATACATCCAACAATGATTTATTTTGTATTTAAAATAATATGAAATAAAAAAAATTAAAAATTCAACTGTTATGAATGTCACAAAATATGTTTATTTGTGAAACGGTAGTTACCTAGTAAATTAATTGGAAATCGCATAAGATGACAAAAAAAAAAAAAAATTCAACTGTTATGAATGTCACAGTTCATAACACCTCTTTTTTACATATTGCAAATTTGGCAAATATGACTAGTAATTGACGGTAAACAGTCGATAATCTACTTTAAAATTTTCCATTTTTGAATGTAGGTGACATGAGCTCTATTATCATAAATTTTTTTGCTATTTTTGCAAACTCCCCTAAACTAATTCTCTAAAATGTTCTCAAATTAAATATATTACGTTTATTCTCGCTACCAGAAAAAGCCCTTTGTGGATACCAAAAAGTGTCAGCATAGCCCTATAGCATGTAATGTGAAATTAGGTTTTAACTTCTATAAGCAGGAACTTGTTTAAACTTTGCTACTACTTTTAAATGTTGTGTTAGGTTTTAACTTCTATAAGCAGGAACTTGTTTAAACTTTGCTACTACTTTTAAATGTTGTGTGCAGTTTCACGTTGGGGATTGAGATGTGAACATATTGAACAATGGGTCCACTTCACACAACATTATCCTTGGTATCCATAGTGTTCCTAAGTTGAAAAAGCACAAACTTTAGCATTAATTCAAAAAGTTCAAGTCAGTGAGGTTTATGTTAAACTTGCAAATGTGAGATTACATTATTAGGCGTTTTTGAATTTGAAACACAGACGTTGTTTATGATGTTTGCCTATATTTCGGTTCTTTCTTGTTTTATAGTTTTGAGGGATTTATAGTTTTTTTTAGGGTGCACACATACTTTGTTATCTAAACTAATTTTGGAGGCGTAAACATTTATCATGTGTTAACTTCAATCATGGTCATTTCTTGACATGGTTTTGTATCCTTGTCGACATAATGGTTGCATGAGCATATATATAACTTGATTTTTGAGCTTTATATTGAGATTTCTAGCAATGTATTTTCACAATGTATGTTTAGGTATTTAATTATTTTCCACTACAAGAAATGGAGAATCTCTTGACACACAAAATCATCAAGAGATATACGAAAAATTATAAAAGAAAGATCTCCCGACGCACAAATGCCGATTGGAACCATGGTCAGGCGAAATGTGCCAGTTTATGTAAGCTCCCTACGAGGAACACATGGAAGCTGTCAACAGAATTCTGAGACACTTGAAAATGACACCTAGTAAAAGGTTGATGTTTAGAAAGACAGACAAAAAGACCATTTAAGCACATACTACTCGGGTCGAGCAGGATTTGTTGTTGACAGAAAGTATACCTCCAGTTATTGTACTTTTATTTGGGGTAATCTTGTAACTTGGAGGAGTAAGAAGCAACGTGTTGTGGCCAGGAGCAGTGCTAAGGCCGAAAATCGAGCTATGAGTTTAGGAATATGTGAAGAAATTTGACTCCAAAAAATCCTATTTGATCTTCATCAGGAGTGTGAGACACCGTTGAAACTTTTTTGTGATAATAAAGCCGCTATTAGTATTGTTAACAACTCAATTCAACATGATAGAACTAAACATGTTGGGATTGATCGACATTTCATCAAAGAAAGACTTGACAGTGAGAGCATATGCATTTCATACCTTTCTTCGAGCCAATAGGTTGCCGATGTTCTCACCAAGGGGCTTCTCAGACCAAACTTCGACTTTTGTCTTAGCAAGTTTGGCCTCATTGATATTTACCCTATTTCCTAAATCCTTTCTTTTTTTATTCTATTGTGTATTCTACTTATTCTCCCTCATTGTACCTATTATTTATCAGAAAATAATAAAACAAAAATATCATGGTTTTTTCTTCCGGTACTTGAGTTTTCACGTAAGCCTTGGTTTTGTATATATTGCTTTCAATAGTTGATTTCATGCAACTTCAACTGTCTAGACGCGTAAACTATCACTTTCTCTTCTTATCACAATGCATCTAAACCTTGATGTGATGCGTCACAATAGACTTCAAACTCCTTCCCCGGTGTAGGAAATGCGAGGACGGATTCAGTAGTAAGTATGTTTTTTAACTCATGGAAACTCTTCTTGCAATCATTTGTCAATTCAAATCTTGGTGCCTTCTTTATGAGTGTTGTCAAAGGTAGAGCTAACTTGAAAAATTCCTCAACAAAATGCCTTACCCGCCAAACCAAGAAAGCTTCGCACTTCAGAAACTATTTTATGACGTTCCTAACTTTCAATTGTCTTAAACTTTTATGAATTACAATCCTTCTAAATATATAATGTGACCAAGGAACACAACTTGATTCATAATCGAAATTCACACTTACTAAACTTTGCAAACAACTTTTCTTCTCGCAAAGGTTTGCAACAAAATCCTTAAGTGCTTAGCGTGTCTGACCGCATCTAGTGAATAAATCAAAATGTCATCAATGAAAAAATGACAAAATTTGTCCAAGTAGTGGCGAAATACTCTATTCATCAAATCCATGAAAGCAGCTGGGGCATCAGTCAAACCAAAAGACATTATTACTAAGAATTCATAATGCCCATAACGCGTTCTGAAGATTGTGTTTGGTATGTCTGATTATTTAATTCTTTGTTCATGCTAGCCTGAACGAAAGTCTATCTTTGAGAACATTGATGCTCCTTTTTGTGAATTCAATTTCTCTTATTCGGGGTAATCAACTTATTTCTTTTAGGAATACATCTAAGTATTCACAAACAATTAACACTCGTCTCGGCTCCCTTCTTGTCGCCTAGATATCAACTACACGAGCAAGGTAGGTGGTTGCCTTTTCTTCATTAATTTCCTTGCTTTAAACACTAATATTATGTTTGCTAATTCCACCTTTTTGTCGACTACAAACTTACAAGGATCTCTCAATATTACCTTCTTATTGGAATAATCTAATATTGCGTGGTATTTGGTGAGAAAATCCATTTCTAAAATCACATCCAACTCATCAAGTTCAAATAGGATCAAATCTACTCTCATCGCGACGTTCTCAATTCTTATTTCGCAATCCTTACATACTGATTCTACCATAAATGCCTCTCCTGAACGCCTGCCAATCAACATTTAAACTTCTAAGGGTTCTACCTTATGGTTTAGAGACTTAGCATGCGATACAGATATAAAAGAATGAGTAGCTTTAGAATCAATCAATACAAGGGTAGAAGAGTTACAAATCAACAACGAACTTGTAATCACATGTGGGTTGTTTCTAGGCTCAATTTGAGTCATCGCACAAACCTTCTGTTGAGACTTGAGTCACTTAGGTCCCTGAACTCCATTGGATCCCCTTCCATTCCACTTAGGCAGTAGGGTTGGTTTTCAGATTGTGGTACAGCTCCTTGAGCATTCTGAGCTGTCAAGCTAGGAAATATTTAACGCAATATCCTAGTTGATCAAAATTAAAACAAACGTTTGGAAAACCAGGTCTTCCTCCAGGATTTTTAAATTTGATCCTACTATTTGTCTTCCTTAAGAGGTTCCCTCTGACCATACTGGAACATTTCCTCTCCCTTGGCTCTTGTTCTGTCTCTGAAAATTCCCACTCTAATTCATTCTAGATCCATATGGGACATGAGAACGAAATTTGAAATTTTCTTTCTAAACGCCTGGTGTAAAATGTCGTGCTTTTTGCATCGTTCATCACTAGTACTTTGGCCGCATTGGCCTTCCTTTGCTTTTCTATTTTTTTCTTGAGCCAAACACCTTTCAACGCACATGGGTTGCCTCAACCAGCTTAGAAAAATTAGACCAGTCCGAGTTGGCCATCACTGGTGCTCTAATTTTTTTTCTTTAAACTGTCTTTAAAATGCTTACATATATTTGTCTCATCGATCACAATGGCCAATGCATACTTAGCCAACTCAGTGAAGCTCTTTTCATACTCTGCGACAGTCATGTCTGTTGGGTTTTATGTCTTAAAACTTGTAGATATAGTAAATATAATTCATTGACCATTATTTATTAATAAAATATTATTATTATTATTTCAATAAGCGTTATTGATTATATTATTAGCTTTGTTTTAATAATTTAAATCCAATAAACTATCATCCTATGTTATTTGATGAGTCTTGAACAGTATGTAGAGATATACAAGTATCAATGTTCAATATCAACTTAAAGAGTTTATAGTAAAGAAATAAGGTTGTACCTTATCGTGGTAACATTGTAGCAATGATCAAACGCGTTCGTGTAGGTGACATGCAAGTGAGGGTATCCTGTAAAAGTCATTGCATAAGATCGAACCACAAAATAGTAACCACTAAATGTAACTCTGTTAACTAGTTAGGTTTTTATTTCATTAGGATGACCTAGGTAACTTAGTCTTAAACCTGAGTGTATTATGAACTTCTGTTCGCGAGAGATTGTCCTTTGATTTGTATGTGTGAGAGTGGCCAGATTGTCGACTCAATATGTTTAACATTTTGGGGACAACATCAAGTGGGGAGCTGGGAACATAATCACACAAGATGAAATTCAGTCCTTTCCGACTTTAGGGTAAGTAGATGAGTGTTTTCCTTAAATGGTGTCTTCGGCACTTGAACAAATGATCCCACCCTCTCTATGGCATGAGAGAGATTTCTGTTTATTGGTTGGACCATAAACAAGTTGTTCATTAGAGGAGCACTGGTATTTAAGGACTAGAAGTAACCAGGGGTAAAACAGTAATTTGACCCCGCTGGTGTTATGAACATTCATGAATGACTAACTTACTGTTATTGGTCTATATCCGTGGACACAAAAATATATCCACAGTGAGAAGAGTTCAGTTGTGAGTCTTTAGTGGAGTGTACACACAATGAACAAATATTGATTAATGTGGTTAAAAAGTTTAGCCAATTAATCTCATATCGTTGTAGCTTCTGATTTGTAGGTCCATTAGATCCCTTCCTAACTTGCAAAGGGTAATGATATTTGTTTATATGGGTTGTAATTTGAAATGTTCAAATTTACTTTGGAAATTAGTATAAATTATGGTGATACATTATAATGGATTAGTTTATATTTTAATTAAACTTTATTATATAAATTTAATTTTGGATATGATTCAAAATTAATTTATGAGAGAAAATATTTGAATGAGTTCAAATGTTAATTTAATGTGAATCGTATTCATATTAAAACTATATGTTAAAATTTAATGCGTATATGATACATATTAAAACTATAGGTTATGAGAGAAATTTATATTTAAATATGATTCAAATTCGAATTAAATTAAATATAAGAAATTTAATTTAGAAATTAATTAATTAAAGAATTAATTAATAGTTTACTCTAATTTTAGGAAATTTTTAAAAAATAGTAGATTTTATAAAATATTTACAACCCATATAGCAAATTCTATTAGTGATAGTCATTGATATGCTATAGTGATAGAAGACTATCAGTGATAAGATCCAAAATTTTGTTATAGCTTGTAAATATTTTAATTTATTTTGCTATTTTTTAAAATGCCCCTTAATTTTATTTAGTTAAATTTGATTTAATTAGATTATTTAAATTAAAACTACAAGATATATATTTGATTTAATTAAATTAATTAAATTAAAACTACAAGATATATTAGAGATATTCATTTAATATGATTTAAATGAAATATTAATTAAACATAATTTTATTAATTAATTAATAGGACATTTTTAAAAATAGCAAAATAAATCAAAATATTTACAAGCTATAGAAAAATTTTGGATTCTATCACTATAGCATATCAATGACTATCAGTGATAGAATTTGCTACAAGTTGTAAATATTTTGTAAAATTTGCTATTTTTAAAAATTTCTCTTAATTAATTAGTTAATTGAATATTTTTTAAATTAATAGAATTTCACGATTCTCTCCAACTTCCTGAAGAAGAGAGAGAGATAAATATACAAAAGAAAACATGATTTTAACCTAAGCCTTTGCACGAATTCTCTCAAAATATTTTTCCATTCTAATTGATTCCCACCAAACCAATCTTATTCCAGATGATAGGAAGGTCTCAGATAGACAGTGTCCCAAATTTGGAGTTTTAGTAGATTCAGATGCGTCAAACTACATGAGTTTTTTTTCTCTAATCTATAACTTTAAAGCATGCTTAGTCTCAATTAGAAAATTGTTTCTGTAACTATTGCCAATGTACGGTATTTTTAAGTTCCCAATTAAATTTATCTAAGGTCTCTATAAAATCTTTCGTTGCAAAGGACTTTCATCCCTTCAATGTTACCTTGTACCAAACTTATAAATTCATTCTTCTTTACATCACAAAAGGAACAAGGGTAGAACTTATTATGAAATGCTTTTCTGAATTCATCCCATGAGACAGAACCTATTCCTCCTACTCTCACCGCATGGAGAGTCCACCAGTCTTCAACACTTCCTTGTAACAAAAATATTGCCAACTTTATTTTCTTTCGGGGCATTCCATCACTCCAAAACATTTTTTAATTAAACTCATCGTTGCTCTCAACGCCTTCAATCTTTCAATGCCAAACCTTTTATCTACATTATAAGGTGTAGGCATAAAATGATAAGCTAATCTTTGAGCAAAGCGATCAAACATGCTTTCCTCTACATTTTGCCCAACAGTGTTATGTGGATTAGTAGACATCTTGTCAGATTCTTGCGCTCTATTACCTCGCAGTAGCTGAGACACCAGTTGTCACTTTCCTACCTTACCTCAACCTTCCTCGCGGTGTCATAACTTCTATAACGCATCAATACATTAGACTATCACAACTCTATCATGTGACTCTTTACATGCACGACTTTAACTAATACTTTTTCCAAGAACTTATGCTCTGATACCAACTTGTCACACCCCGCCCCAAAAGTCCCTTTAGTCGACTAAGAAGAGACGTGACCGTCTAGACATTTAACACGAATCTCTCTACGAGAAAGCACGCAGAACACCTAGTAAGTGGAATAAACACAATACCAACTCAATGCGAGATGAGAACTCATTTTGAAATAACCAAACTTCATTAATATTTGATAAAATGGTACATTTACGACAAGTACAAGAGTTTCTTTAAACTGAAAATATACAATTCTCAAGACAACATTTACTCTCCTTGCTTAGCTTCTACATGACATGCCAGTAAACAGTGACCACTACCAAGATGATGCAATTGATCTATGGCACGTTAGACGATCAAGATGACATGTCAAATGCTAGTTGTCCTTCACTACCTGGAGGGGAAGCAAAATAAAACAAAACATTTGAAAGATTAGACAAAAATATCTAGTGAGTGGGGTCTTTTACCAATACATTTAATAAGACAATTTCTACCATAATGCATTGCATTACATTTCACCAAACCATGCGATATAATAGTTATGCATTTCAATAATAAAACATTGAGTTCAAATCAAATCATCTCAATACGTTAAGTGATTTACACACTTTAAATCTCATTAATCAAACATTTATAAATCGTGTGGAAATCATTCCTTTTCAAATCATTCATCGAAGTACATATTGCAAAAGAATGTATCTCATATAATGTATCAAATAGATCATCTCTACATGTCTAATTACATCTTTGTACCATTTCTTCAGTTCAAGCATTTACCACACTCGAGTGATCTCAATGCAACAAGAATTCACCATTAATTCCATCATGCATATTGGGTTTTTCAGTGCCAAATCACACAGCAAGAAAAGGGCATCCCATACCAGATTACACAGCAAGTATGAAGCATCCTATTCTAGATCATACAGCAAGAACATAACATTTTATACCAAATCACATAGCAAAGATAAAGCATCTCATACCAAAACGCACAGCAAGTGTGAGCCATCTCATTGCATAGGGTACCAAAGATCATCTCATTATCACATTTTAGTTCATTTTCAATTCATTTATAACTCAAATACATTTTAAAAATTTGAGATCATAAGAGAAATCATAGAATTCAAGAATCTCAATAGGAGAATAAAAACATAGTGGAAAATATTTTTAATTTGAAAACATTTTTAAGAAGAAACCACTCACAATCACTTTATTTCCTCACCTAAGATCCTTAGCCAAATGTTCCTTGCACTTTCTTATAGTTCCTTGTCGAATTTGAGCTTGTGATGGATCTTCGAAAATCTTTGAAACTCTTTCACTTCTTTCTTAAGTAAATACAAGGTAAAATAAATGGCCTGAACTTCTTCTATTTATAGACGTCTCTGGTGAAGTTTCCCATGCCAAAATGATTATCTTTGCATGGCGTTAAGGCTCAACGAATCACAAAACACCACATGTATTTACTCCCACCTCCTTATTCTGAATTCAATTGGGCCATAATGTCAAATTAGTTTACCGACCTTCTTACACAAGGATGACATTAGCTACTTCCAAGTGAAGGAAGCTCGTATATCGCATACTAGCTCAACCCATAGCTCCTTGTGTCACCTAGCCAAAAAAAAATAGGCAAAGAATACTTTGAAAATTTTCCAATCGCCAGCTTCCATCTCTTTTATAACCCATTCTTGTTGTGTGTAGTTTTAACGTGTAGTGTAGAACGCGATCAAGGCCTCGCACAAGATATCTTTTTCGAGGTACTTGCTTTGCTTCGATAAACTTTGGGATGTTATCCTGAGTTGCTTGACTTGGCTCGAGACTCTTTGGACAAACACTTAGCCTTTCTCAACACTTAGCAAGCAAATTGGATAGAAAAAGCAGGTATTACAATAAATGTCGGTTAGTCGGATCAGTCGGTTTAGCTCTATGAAATAATTTTAAAATTTTCTTGATTTGGAACTTTTCCAAACCTACACTGATTAACTCCTCTCGATCGATCGACTCAGCTTTTTGATTTATCATGCTCACCCCTAATAATGACAATATCTATATTAGAAATTGACATACAATTTCTACCAACAACATGAATGGCTAAGTGATGAAACTGGAGTTGCATAAAACAAAATCAAAAAGATAGTTTCATGTGTGTTCATAAAACAAAATAAAAAAGATAGAAGTCATGTGAACACAGGCAAAATCAAGAAATCAAGAATTAGCTCATGTGACTACAATGATGGAGAAATGGAGAAGATTGTCTGTTTTAGTAAATCTTGAAGGCTAATGCAATGACGAAGGAGAAAATAGATTTATGACCAAAGAGAAAAGAGAATTTATCAAAGGAGACTACAACAAGCAATGAGTAAGGAACCAACTTTATAAATATTCATTACTGTTGGTTAATCTACATAATGGATGAGTAGGTGATAGAACACTGATGTGGTGTTTCTATTATATTGATATTTGAAACTCAAAGTTACAATATAAAGTAAATTACAGAGAATTAAAAAACAACAAACAAAGAAACCTTCCTAATCCAAAACACAAAACAACATAATTAAAAATACTAAAATTCAAACCAAAACAAGATCACAAGCCTTCTGCTTCCCTTATCTCTCAAGGAGTATTGCAGACCCTTTCTTTTACTAAAAATTGCCTACCCTTTCCCCTCTCTCTCTCATCAATTTAACTTTCTTTTTGAAATAACTGTCATCTTTTAATTAAGTATTGGTGTGCCGAGCCTTACAAAGTAATTTATCTATAGAAGAAACGTACGATGAGGAGACTACACCTACAATCGATAATTCCCTACCATCCCTGTTAACTAAGTTTGATGATGTGTTCAGTTGGTTCGAGACATTACCAGCAAAATGAGGGATTGAACATCATATTCATCTTAAACAAGGGACGGATCCAGTCAACGTGCGGCCATATATATATGCACACCAACAGAAAGAAGAAATGGAGTGATTGGTTGATGAGATGTTAGCTTTGAGAATTATTAGACCAAGTACAAGCCCATATTCTAGTCTTGTGTTGTTGGTCAGAAAGAAAGATGGGAGCTAACATTTTTGTGTTGATTATAGACCGTTGAACAATGTAACAATCCAAGATAGTTCCCTATTCCAGTTATTGAAAAGCTCTTTGATGAACTTAATGGAGCTAATATGTTTTCAAAGATTGATCTCAAAGCCGGGATATCACCAAATTCGGATGAATGAAGAAGATGTGGAGAAGACAACGTTTAGAACTCATGAAGAACATTATGAGTTCTTAGTTATGCCGTTTGGACTCACCAATGCTCTATCAACTTTTCAAGCCTTAATGAACTCAATCTACAGGTCGTATACGAGGAGGTTTGTGATGGTTTTCTTTGATGACATACTAGTATACAACAAAGGTTTGGTAAAACACTTACAACACTTAGAATTGGTGTTGAAAATTCTTCGATCTAATGAGCTTTATGTGAATCTTGAAAAACACAGTTTTCCCAAAGCACGAATAGGGTATTTGAGGCATGTCATTTCAGCAAAGGGAGTGGAAGTTGATCCTGAGAAAATATGAGCTATTAGAGAATGACCAACGCCAACTAATGTTTGAGTGGTGCGGGGATTTTTAGGATTGACTGGTTATTATAGAAGATTGGTCCATAAAATTATGATAATATTGTCGGACCATTAACTCAATTATTGAAAGCGGGTGCCTATAAATGGAGTGAAGAGGCTGAAAAATCCTTTGAAAAATTGAAAATGGCAATGATGACTTTGCCAATGTTGGCTGTGCCTGATTTTAATTTGCCATTCGAGATAGAGACAGATGCTTTAGGGTATGAAGTTGGGGCAGTATTGACACAAGCTTAAAAACTATTAATTACTTCAGTAGAACTCTGAGTATGAGAGATAGATCATGGCCAATTTATGAAAGAGTGTTGATTGTTGTAGTGTTTGCCATTCAAAGGTGGCGGCTAAATTTGTTGGGAAGGAAATTTTTGGTAAAAACAGATCAACGATCATTGAAATTTCTACTTGACCAAAGGGTGATTCAGCCACAATATCAAAAGTGGAAAGCAAAATTATTGGGTATTCATTTGAAGTAATATATAAGCCGGGTTTGGAGAATTAAGGCGGCTGATGCTCTTTCTAGAGTACCTCCAATAGTCCATGTTAATCATATATCAATACCAGCATTGACTGATTTAGTTGTTATTTAAGAAGAGATAAATAGAGATCCAGTTCACGGAGATTAAAAGCACAATGGAGAAGCACCGATATGATATTCCAAATTTTTCAGTAAATCAAGGTGTGTTGCAGTTTAAGGATATTTAGTTATTTCTAAAACGTACTCTCTATTGCCAACTATTTTGAATACATACCATAATTCGGTGTTTGGAGGACATTCTGGATTTTTTAGAACATATAAGAAAATCACGGAGGAATTATATTGGGATAGGGGAAGCTGCAGAAGGCTTGGGATCTTGTTTCTGGTTTGAATTTTAGTATTTTAAATTGTGTTGTTTTGTGTTTTGGATATTAGGAGGGTTTCTTTGTTTGTTGTTTGTGAATTCTATTTTATACTGTAATTTTGAGTTTCAAATATCAATATAATAGAAACACTACATCTAGGGCAGTTACCAAAATATTGACCACATTTGACTTGATGCACAACTACAACTGTGCAATTGAAGACTATTTAAAGTAAAACCTAAGAAAAATTAGAAGAAAATAAAAAAAGCAAAATAATATATTATGATTACGTCCAAATTAATATACCATATGCAACGATTTTCTCAATTGTACTGTGACATTTCACATTAACAAGTATTCATGAACAATAACAAGGAATATTATTGACAAGCTTACAATGAATTAATGAGCAAAATTTTGTTACCAAAATTAAGGTCGATGTTGTAAGGCCAATCTACTGAAGTAAAGGTTTGGGAAATTAGAACGATGTCGTTTGCCGATTGGTTATTCTTTTCATACAGATTCAGCTTCTCAAGACTTCTTGGCACTACTATTGAGCATAGAGAAACCGAGCAAATATCTCTTATTTGAGGCAATTAATGGCAATGAATTAAGCGTCTTGTTTTACAACACTAACGGTACAACTGCAACATCATGTAGGCCACACCCTTGGCTTTCTTTTTTGAGCTAGTTTTTGATCTGGATTTACGTTTCTTGGAGAGAGCTTTACCTTCTTTTTTTGAGCTAGTTTTTGATCTGGATTTACGTTTCTTGGAGAGAGCTTTACCTTCTGGTTCACTATATTCGTTGGAAAGCTTTATATCTGTTGTTCTAGTTTTCATATCGATGTCAAACTGGGGGATTGTCCTTGACATAATTCCCTGGTTGAATCAAACTATTTTTATATTTTGTTTCTTTAAAATTACACATTCTTCAAAAGAGAACAACAACAAGTAAAAAGAGAATTAATTTAGTTCTGTTTGCTTGTACATCATTTTAAGTACTACCCACTTTTCATTTTATCAATGCAAAGTTTTGTTTCATTTTTTAAAAATCAAAACACTAAGATGATGAACCATTTACTTTGAAATGTAGTTGTCTTCCATATTAAACTTGAAAAGATAGAAGACACACCTCAGAGATCTCTGTCGGAGGAAGGACGACGCTGAAAGCTCTGAAAAACACAAATTTTGCAACGTGGCAAAGTTTAGGCTTCGTATTCCATTCTCTAAGATATTCAAACAATACGTACGAAACTCCTCCTTTCCAAGAGCATCGAGGGACTTTCCAACATGATTTTCAGAATTGTTCTTGCTGTGGACAGAACAAATCTAAGAATATATCCAACGACTAATAAGGTATACGCAGAAAACAAAACGTAAAATACTGCTAACCTGCAAAGTTCAGAAAATTAAATAATATAATACATATAGCCTATGTGACCTACGGAGTTCAAAGGCAATTTGAATCGCTTTGGTGTAGTCAGCGTCAGAAACAGTTCCTGGGCCTTTCAGAACACCTTCTTCCTGCATTAATCATTGAGTACATGTCAACTAACCTACACATAATAAGGACTTCCAAGCTCTACTGCACAATGTATTTAAGAAGGAATACTTGTCTTTTAACTCCTAATCTGCATATTAAATTCATTTTTAGGTTCTTGGTGGCCCTAATTCTTTTGTAATTATCCAATTGTGTGTTAATTCACAATAATAGGTAATTAGCTTTTTTTTTTTTTGAATTGCCATGTGAGATTAGCTTAGGTGTAGGAAAGCTAGCCTGAACTCTTACAAATATATATATATATATATATATATATATATATATATATAAAAGAATAAATAGTTTGAAGATAGCCCACTAATTTTTCTTATTTTACTACTACAAAACTGACAATACTTAATGTTTGCAGTTTTGATATTCTTGACAGTTTTAATAAAAACTTTAAAACTGTCAAGTAGAAAAAAAAATGTCAAGAATAACCAAAAGTGAAAAAATGCATAATTTCTTATTTTTTTTATTTTCAATACTTGAGATTGAAAGCACCAAGATTAATTTTACGTCGGGAAAGGTTCCCCCGACGTAATTTGCAATGTCGGGAGGCACGTCGGTACAACTGTGTCCGGAGACCCATCTCTGACACACCACAAACGTGCGTCGATAGTTAATACCCATTGGGATCCGTCGACGTTTACCATGTGACGGGAAATCCTACGTCGGTGAACGATCCTCCGAAGCAGTACATATGTGTCGGAAATAGACCTTTCTCTCGACGCATATGCTGGGTCGGGAATATCATTTAATTTCTTTTTAAATAGTATTATTATTATTATTATTTATTTATTTATTAGGTTTTTTTTTTGTTTCCATTGTAGTTTCTATTCGATTTAATTTAAATTAAAACTGTACAACCAAAACAGTATTCAATAAAATATCGAAATTGAAATTGTATTATAATTACATAAATGTCTGAAGAACATAGTCATAAATTCCAATAAAATTATGCAACACCCAATTCATAAATTCCAAAAAACTAAAACATAATTCAAAATTCAATTCCTAAAATAAAAACTAATTCAAAATCCTAATTTGTTATGTAAATAAAACAAAAACCACATCAAAAAAGGTATACCAATATGCAGACGATGGCAGCGGCAACAAAGACCGCAACGGCGACGACTTCACGGTCTCCCTCTCGGTCTCGGTTTCCTTTCTTCTTTCTTTCTCTTTTATGTTTCCATTCAGTGAAGAATGGATTAAAAAGATGGAGAATTCAAGATGCACATTGAAAACGTCGGAAATAGTTAGGTATTCCCGACGCATTTAGTGACACATCAGAAATTCCAAAACCCTATTCCCCACGCTATAAGTGACACATCAGGAATCCCTGACCTATTCTCAACGTGACTGGCACATCGTCGGAGGAAGGCCATCACGCACAATTAATTATCTGCCCTTCCTCCGACGCATTTAGTGACACGTCGGGAATCCCTGACCTATTCCCGACGTGACTGGCACATCATTGGAGGAAGGCGTCACGCACAATTAATTATCTGTCCTTCCTCCAATGCGACACTGTAGACGTTGGGAATAGTGGCCCATTGTCCGACGCACCTGTCACCACGTCGGAGGAAGGCCAAACGGTATATTTAATTAACCACCATCTTTGAACGCGACATGGTGTACGTCGGGAATAGGGGTCATTGCTCGACGTATCTAGCACCTCGTCGGAGGAAGGGCAGGAAAATTCTGACTCTCATATTCATGCGTCGGAGGCAAGGCCTTTCAACGACGTGATCCACGTGGTGTCGGAAAACAGCGTCTTCTACCGACGCGATGTTTCCGGACAATTTTCCTGTGTTGGAAAACTCTCGATTTCTTGTAGTGACTCAATAGTGGTGAGGATCAATACCGCAAGATACAAGTTTGTTAGAAGTTTCTGTGGGCTCGCGTATCTTTTTTATTCAGCTCTCTCCTTGATGTTTTGACGTGGCAAAAAGAGAATGTTGAAATGAAGGTTTTCAAAAGAATATTCTTTGACTTTGGGACATTATTTTGTCCTTTCCTACTATTCTTTCCTTGCATGTGAAGATTCTATGTTGGTCTGGCCTTCTATGTATAGTTGTCTTGTGCTTCTTGCGAGTTGCGCCGAAATTGTGAAAAGTAGTTTTTTGCTATTGCAACTGTTTTCTGCAAAAAGACAATGAATAGTCTTGGTCGAAGTTTTGCTGATCGAGATATTCTTGTTGGACCAATAGCTTGTATGTTATCTTTTGATAATGTGATTAGTTGTTGGTTTTCTTTGATGTTGGAGGATAAATCTTCCTTAACAGACAAATTACAGAAACATTAAGTTGCGTTCTAATGAAGAATAATTTTCAGGGGGAGACTCTTCTAATTAACAACTTAATCTAATGATAAGTGAGTTGCATGATTAAGGGTGAGGATTTTGTTTAGTAAAATCTAACTCTTACTTGTAGTGATAAGCTGATATGTATCACTGTTAATATTGAGTGAAAGAGTGAGTGTGAATCTCTGTACAAATTAAAATCATAATATGTTGATTATGATTTGTTATTATCATAGTAATAAAATTTCTGATCACATGTCAAGGACCCTAGATGTAGATGTTGTGTTATCGAACTGGGTTAACAATGTTGTGTGTCTCTGCTATTTTTACTTTATGTTCTCATGGTTGTTTCCTCTATTGTTAACTATCATTACTAAAGTTTGTTTACTGTCATTATCCCCTTTTTTTTCCATTGGGTACCACCAGTAAGAAAAGAAGCCCTGCTTGACGTATGACCTTCAAATGTTTTCAAGTAGAAACCATCTGATATTGGCCATATCTTAATAATTTTATCACCAGAAGCAGTGACTACACATTGGTCAACTGGAGAAAACTCTACAGACCAAATCCCCCTTTTATGTCCTCTAAGCATGACTATAGATACCATATCAGGATGCCTCCAAACACAAGCCGTTCGGTCCTCTTCAAAAGAAAGTGACATGAATAATACAAAAAGTGACAAGATAATATTTAGAACACAGGCCCACTCTGAGTTAAAAGAGCCTATTTCTTTTATAAGAAGTTGTCAATTCTGCACCATTACTTGATTTCAATGGAACTTGGTGAAAATTAATAGCTTATTGCACATTCGAGTACCCAAAATGAAGGCTTATCGTCAAACCACCTAAAGGAGCTCCACTCCGTTATTAGTAGTAGTTATAGATCAGAATTAAATTTTAAAGAACTATTTTTAGCTAATAATTCAGTTTGATAATGGTATTGTAATGTTAAGTATTGGTTCAATTCTTCACAGAGAGCACAGCCAGAATAAAAAGTATTGCTTTACATCTTGTCTTAAAGATGTTAATCAGGAATAGACAATTATTAATGGAAAAAATTTGTCTACGAAAGAAAAGTAATCAATAGAAGTTCCAAATTAAAGACCATACAGTTTAGCATAAATATATAAAACAGGATAGAGATATCAGAATTTCTTCGAGTTCCACAATGTATAGTGTAGGAATGAGATCACCACATCTTTTAGTTGAGGATATAAGTCTTATATGCTCAAGTTTGCAGAAATTTATCAAAGAAGACCAAGAAAACAATATACTAGGATCACAAAATTACAAGAATCCTGTCTGATATAACTCTATTTATTTTACACAGGAAAATCAATAGAGGGAGGAAAAATCAAATAGCAGTGATCAGTACTTTTACACTGTGGAGACATTCTGTTAATTAAAAAGAAAAGCAAATGTCAGGTACTGTTCCGTTTTTATCCCTGCTGGTGGCAAAAAAATTATTTGGAAGTGGGCTAAAACATTAGTTACAAATTACTAACCTGAGAACCACTACAAACTAAACTGTTATTTGGTGCAACTGCTATGGAATTGATATCCTTGTCTTGAGCAGCTACAATGGCTTTAGCTTTCAAATTAATAGGCTTGTTTGCATCCTCACTAAGACATCAAAACTCCATACCTTAAGAGTACGATCACTAAACAAGACAATGATATAAATTAATATGTCACTAACAACAAAAACACAGAAAAAAATGGCCGGTATATGCATTTTATACAGCAGTACGTGAAAAAGATAGCCATTACATTGATGGCAAAACTAAAGTAACACTCGATCAAATAACAAAAATGTCGTTAAATGTAAATGCAGAAAACATGAAAATCATTATGATAGATTCTAAAAATATGGGCCACAAGACTTTCATCAACTTGGTTAAAAGTCAAACAGAAGCACAGGACATATAAGGTTTGTCCATAATAAGATTGTCAAATAATCAAGAGGTTTGTTGTGTTCTATTCTAGGGATGTTACAAACCATGACAAAGTAATTGTCCACCCCCTTGGGTACAAAAAAGTGTGGATATGTCAAACCGATGAATCAATCATCATGTCATTAGTAAGAGAAATCTCAACCCAAGTGATCTTTATGCACTATCATTAATTAAAAATTGCTAGACAATGCCTCCACATGCATAATACAAAAGTAAATAAAAATATTATAAACATACAATTAAACCCTCCTACCGACTGCCACTAACAAAGAAGTCCCGACGTTTTTTTTTTAAAATGCAATTGCTCCCATGTGACCTACGCTAACACCAATACAGGTTTTGCTTTCTGCATCCCACAATCTAACTTATACAGAAAGACGTTTATGAGATGGAAGTAAACTTTTTGTTAAGTTACCAATCATAAAATAGAAATTGCTGGACCAGCTAATATAATGTGCCAACACATCGTGCTCATAGGAAAATTCAGATTCAGAACTACTTAATTACAGCAAGAAACACGTGGAGTGACCATAAAGAAATATATAGATATATATTAACAAAAAAAAAACCTTACATGAAGAGAAAATAAAGATTTTTATTTAATTTTTTTATAAGAATCAGATTTCTTATAAAAAGGCAACTAGAGAAAAGTTTATTTCTTAACCCTTTCATGATCTCATGAAAAAAAAAAAAAAAAATAGTTTCTCAATATTTGAAAAAGGTAAGCTTAGGACAAGTGTAAAAAGTAGGAAAATTAAATACAATAATTATCATTTTATCCTCTTTTTTTCTTTCATCTTTTCAACTTATCTTTGCTGGTTGTCATTTACTTTTCTTTAATTTTCTGATTGTTCTTGCATGCTTCACCAAGAGAGGAAGGAAGAAGAAAAAGGTTTCAATGGAAGATAAAGAGAAGAGAAAACTAAATAAATGAAGGACTATAGTAGTTCAGCAAGTAGCCTACATCCACTCTTGAGAAAAGGTAAAGAACTTTTATTCAACATTCTTTAAGAAATGATTCGACAAAAATGAACATATTGATTTTTCTCTCCTCTCCATGTATTTATTATGTGATTTCTTCTTTAGGCTACAAGATTTAAATATGTTTATTAGTTATTTTGTTAACTTTCATTTCTAGCAAAAATTAGTTGTCACTAATTTTATCTCATTTCTTTAACAAGTTCAAGGGTTGAAGCCAATTGCAGATGATAGATCACAACAAATCTCCCTCTTGAACTATATTCTGTTTGTAGATCGCAGTAAGGTATTTACCCATCCTTATTTAAATCCACCACATTGAGTAGATTTAAACATAGTTCAAACTTAGATCTCGGTAAGGCTTTTGTTAGGAAATCAACAGCATTCTCTTCAATTTTAACTTTTAGGATTTTCACCACTCCTTTTTCAATGATGTCTCAAACAAAGTGTAGTTTCACATCAATATGTATAGTTCTGTCATGGTATTGCTGGTTCTTTGTGTGAGGTGAATTGAACTCTAATTGTCACGCATTAGCTCTATAGCTTCTTGATTGTAGCTTAGTTTTGAGGCTATTCCCCTTAGCCATATAGCTTCCTTCATAGCTATGAACTCTGCTTTAGTAGTTGATAAGACAACCACTTATTGTAAATTTGATTTTCAATTGATAATGTCACATTCAAATCCGCAATACGACCAAAATGCCGAAGTAAAGAGGAAAAGTATGAGATTAGCTTAAACTTTGAAATTTTCTTATCGCAAATCTTATTCTCAACTCCTTTTAAACTATCAACAAAACTCAAAATGCAACCGTGGTCAACCTAAACACCAAATATAATAAATACATATTGTTGGTGATGTATAATTAAATTTGCGTTCAACCACTAGCTTAAGTTTTTTGGTGAATTGGTGGTTTAATACATACCAAAACGTATATTTTATTAATAACAGGCGTTTGATACATAATTACAACACTTTGACCAAATAACTAATGTTTAACTATTTTCAGAACGCCTGGAGTCATCTCGCTGATCCTGGAAGATAGATTTTAAAAACGTAACTCTAAAAGATTTAGCGAGGTTTTATGAAATCCTTTTCACAATACATTTTCATAATCATTTTTGCAAAAAATCATATCAAGTCATTTAAATACTTCATTTCGCATAAACCTTTCTTTATGCTTAACAAATCATTTCGCAACCATTTCATTTCGCCAGGATCCCAAATCACTCTCTAAGCTAGGTCACATAACTTCGTGTTTAGACTACTGAATCATCAGCATTCGAGAGTATCTTGATTCATTCTTGTTGCTTAGACTGCTAAGCATTATACGCTCCTTACACACAAGCTCCTTTTTTCCTTTTACTTTAAAACCCTTAGGCTGCTCCATGAAGATTTCTTCCTCTAAGCTTCCATGTAGGAAGGCAGTAGTAACATCTACCTGCTCCAGCTCAAGATTTTCACATGCTACGATAGCCAGTAGGATTCTTATAGAAGTGTGCTTCACAACGGGGGGAAAATCTCATTATAGTCTACATCCTCCTTTTGCTTGAAGCCTTTAGCTACTAGTCTTGCCTTAAATTTTACTTTGTCATTCAAATCACCAATCATCTTCTTCTTGAAGACCCATTTTACAAGGAATGATACTTTTTCCATGTGGCTTTTCTATTAGTTCCCAAGTATCATTCTTGTAAAGTGAATTAAGTTCATCATTCATGGCTTCTTTCCACTGATTGTTGTGTTTACTATTTTCATAACTATCTGGCTCTTCTTTACTAGTGTCTATAGAGGAGTTAGCTATGCAGTCAACTCTTGAAAATCTAGAAGGAGGCCTAATGGTTCTTCTCACTCTATCTCTTGTGAAGCCCAAAAACAAGCACATGAACTATTCAGAAATTCGGATAATTTGTTAAGTCTTCTACATTTTCTTTTTCTTCTTGAGGATGAAAGCTAGGTAGAGCGTCTATTGGAAGTTGATCACTACTGCTAGGTTTGAGTGTTTTAAATTTAAATGAATCTCTACTTGGTGAGTAGAATGTTCATTCAAATTAGGTTCAACAAAAGGTGTTACTTTGATAGACTCCATATAGATTTCATTCTTCTTGAAAACAACATCTCTGTTTATTAGACTTCTTTCTTTAAAAAAATCCCAGAGCTTGTAACATTTGACACTATCAGGGTATCCAATAAACATACATTTAAAGGCTCTAGGTTCAATCTTGCTTTGTTTGATGTGGACATATGTTGTACATCCAAAAGGTTTTAGATTAGAGAACTTAGGGGTAGCTCCGATCCATCTTTCTTCAGGAGTATTCATGTCCATAGAAACAAATGGGCTTATATTCACTGTATAGGTGGCAGTAGCTAAAGCTTTAGTCCAAAATTTTCTGAGATTTTTGCCTCTAAAATCATGCATCTCACTCTCTCTATCAATGTTCTATTCATCCTCTTAGCAACTCCATTCTGTTGAGAAGTGTAAGCAATTGTTCTATGCCTTGATATACCAAACTCATCAAATAGAAAGTTAAAATCATTACTAAAAAACTCTAGACCATTATCAGTTCTTAAGTATTTAATCTTCCTTTCAGTTTGAGTTTCTACTTTAACTTTCCAATGTTTTAAAACATTCAAAAGTTTGATCTTTAGATTTTAGAGGATAAGTCCATACTTTTCTTGAAAAATCATCTATAAAGATAAAATGTACCTTGATCCTCTCAAAGAAAGAATTCTAGCTGGTCCCCAAAGATCACCATGTATATTGTCAAGGGTGGCTTCTGAATGATGTTCTCCTTTAGAGAATTTCAGCCTCTGAGACTTGCCAAAGATGCAATGTTCATAGAAGCCAAGTCTTTTTACTCCTCTAGCTTGAATCAACCCTTGTTTTTGTAGTTCAATAAGTCCTCTTTCACTGATATGTGAAAGTCTTTGATGTGACAGTTCTAGTTCATTAATAAGAATAGCATCTTCACTTTCTGCCCCCAACTTCTCCTTACTTTGATTAAGAGCATTGGTCAGTTTCTTGAACTCATATAAATTTGCATCAAGATTCTTGTTCTAATTCATTTTAAATGAAAATAACTTCTCCCTTATGAACATCTTGTTTTGTAGGTCTTTCTCCTTCAATTTCCCCCAAGTAGCAAAAGTTGGGGTTTCTTTAATTACCTGTCTTAGCATATTATCACAGTAATATTCATAACAAGTGTACTGTAAGCTACCTCTTCCATTGTTTCTCTTTCTAATTTGGCCAAAGTTGTAGGGAGTTCTTTGGGGTCTTCTAAAGCTTTCAAGGCCTTTTGTGAACCCAAGATTGCAGTAATTCTTTTTGTCCACATCGTAAAGTCTCCATTCCCATCAAATTTCTCAATTTCGTACTTCATAGTAGTCATTTTCTTTATTTCCTTCTAATGGCTCTAATACCAGTAAACATGAAAATAAAAGAAATAGTTTCTCTATATTTGAAAAAGGTAACCTTGGGACAAGTGTAAAAAGTAGGGAAACTAAATACAAGAATTACTTTTTACCTTCTTCTTTTTCTGTCACCTTTTCAACTTATCTTTGCAAGATGTCACTTTGCTTTTCTTTAATTTTCTGATCGTTCTTGCATGCTTCACCAAGAGAGAAAGGAAGAAGAAAAGGGTTTCAATGGGGTTTCAATAGAAGATGAATAGAAGAGAGAAAACTAGACATATGAATATTATGGTGTTTCAGCAAGTAGCCTACATCCACTCACTACAAGAAATCTGGCCTTTAATGTCGGGTGAAAAAAATGAAAAATTGTCTTTAATGTTGTTTTTGAAAAGGCGGATCATTAATGTCAGTTTTAAACCGACATTTAATGATAAGGGTTTAATATCGTTTTTAAACAGACATTAATGATCTACCTATTTTTTCTTTTTTTCTTTAATTTTTTGTATTTTGTAAAAACCGACATTAATGATCTTTCCCATTTTTAATTTCTTTTTAAATTTTTTTTAGGTTTTAAAAACTAAAATTTTCCCTCTCTTTCTTACTTTTCTCTTTCTTACTTTACTCTTTTTTACTTTACTTTTTCTTACTTTACACTTTTTACTTTACTTTTTCTTACTTTACTCTTTCTTAACTCTTTCCTATCAATTTTTCTTTTCTTCTCTCCAAGTTGATTTCTAATTTTCTTCTCTTCTCAATCGTTGCCACCAAGTCGTCGTGCTTTCGCCACAAGAATCCTTCGTGCCCAATCATCTTCCAATCCATCACAGTCTCCACCATCGCGTGCCCAGCCGACCACCACTGCATACAAGCTTGGATCTGGTAAGTACTTTTTCTTTTTGAAATCACTTATCTAAGTTCAAATCTAGTATATAAGGTTGGAACTGGTATACTTACCCTTGCAAACCGTGGCCAGATCTGCATTCGAAGTGCTGTCTATTGAATGCCTTGAACGATTCCGAAGAAAAAATGTAAGTTTCACTTGCTCTTGTTTGGTTTGGAAATCACTTATCTAAATTGATTTTTTATTATTTTCTAGATTATTGTAATTGCATGGCTATTGAACTTGTGATTGTGATTTTTGTAGAACTGGTGATTGTGATTGTGATTTTTGATATCATGTGTATGGTGATTTTTTATTATTGATATCATGTGAGGAAGTTACTGTAAGTAAAAAAAAGGGAAAATTTTTCAGAAAAAGAGGAAAGAAAAAGAAGATGGAGAGGTTAATAGTGGAAAATAAGTAATGTTTTTGTTTTGTTATTTTGGTTAATTTTTGTTTATGTTTATGTTGATGTAGTAGTAGTTTGTGAATCCAAGGAGATGAGAAAATTTGGGGAATTTGATGAAGTTTGATGGAGTAATGAAGAACAAGGGCAGTGGGTTTATATGGAGATAGTTTATTTTTTTATTTTAAATGACATTAAGAGATACTTGTGGTGATTTTATAGGAAAGAATGAACTAATTTTTTGCCATAACCTGTATCTTCTTACTTTGTGAACTTCAGTCAACTTCTTGGAATTGAATGTATTAAACTCATATCAAAATATCAATATCGTGTGTCAAATAATATCATGTGACAAAGTTATTCGGGTGAAAAGTAAGTTTGTGGCATTCAAGTACGTTGTTTTTTCTGAAAAATGAGGTTGTCATGTCAGTTTCGTGTTACATATTCATAATCAAATTTCATTTATTAAGTGACATCTGTTTAACAGCTTTCAGCTACACCACAGTGATGTTGGAGGAGGTTCTTGTTAATAGTTCTTCTTAGGGAGTCAAGTTCGTTTGGCAATTGCTTTTCTTTCTTTTTTCTATTTCATGGAATTTGTCGCTTGAGAGAAATGGGATATTTCTTAGGGATACATAAAATTATTGGAGTAGGTTTGGAGTGTGACAAACTTAAATACCTCTCTTTGAGAATTTTTGTTTTAAAGAGTTATGTGATATGCGTTATTTTTTGTTCTGATCGATTAGAGCAATATCCTATTATTTTGTTTTATGTCTTATTTTTGTTGTCTATTGTTCGGAAGTTCTTTTCATTAGGTTGTTGCTTTTAACAGAACTTGCATTTGAATATATATTAGACAAAAATACATTTCTTTTCTGCAATGGTTCATATGTATATATTTAAAAAGTATGCCTTATTCACAATGGTTGGGATGATGGAGATATGATGTATTGACGTGTATAATTTGGTAGGGATGATGGAGATAACTGTTGTTAATGACTCCAATCAAAGGCTAGCAGCTCTAGTCCTTTTCTTTGACTGCCTTAAAAACATTATTCTTTTTCTGTATAAAGAAGTTAAATACCTAGATGAAAATAAAAAGTCAATACTTGAAGTTATTGATTTTCAAGGCAGGGTAAGTAACAACACTTTCATCATGTCATTGGTTCTTTTTTATTTTTGTATTAAAATAGTTGGGCTAAAGAAAATGTGGATCCTTCTTTGTTCCCTCGAGAGTTCTTGGCTAACACTTCAAATTTGGTGGGGAATGATGATGAGGTTGTATCAACATAACCATCTTTAACTTAACTGCTTGTATGGTTTATAAATTCTTCATAATTTAGATAATGGAAATTAAAGAGTTTGATTACTATATTATAGTTCACTGTGATGAAAGGTGCCAATTGGTTCTGATGATGGTATGGCTTATTGTAATATTTTAAGTATACAAATTAAATAAAATGAAACGTTTTAAAAGGCTGAAGGTGGTTTTAGACAGGGGAGAAAGGATTTCAGGGTGTGGAGGCCTAATCCTTTAGAAGGATCCTCTTCCTTGAGTAGCTCCTTTTTTCGTAAGTTTATTGATCCTTCTCTATTAGTTGATTCAACTTTTTCTACTCTATAAATAAAAAGACAATACTAGAAACTACCAAGCTTGAGACATAAAGTATCCATCTTGAAACCATAGCCTCGTGAACCAAAATTATGTTCTACCATTTATTTTTGTAGCTTCATTTTGGAGTTTACTTCCAAAAGAATTTTAACCAATGCGGATTGGTATATTCTTTAATCCCTTTATTTTTCTAGTTTAAGCCTGGGGTTATATATCATTCCTAACACGTCAGATTAAACTTGCATATTATTAAGCAATTTTGTTGGTCTGTTTTGCATTGTTGTATATTAAAATTTTCACTTAATTTCACCATTTTATTGGTCTTTCAGGGAGTTGGTATCAAGAGGTGCCACTAGCATGGACATGACTGCATATTAACTTTCTGTGAAGAGAACAACCTTCTTGGTACGTTCTCAAGTTTATTCTTGATGGCCTTTAAAGATTGCATCATTTTAATATTATATTTTAATATCATAATTATACTAGCGAAAGTAAAGATATAGACAAGAGATTAGAGGATTGAATTCCCCACCATCATTTTGATGTTTGTTGAACTGAAAAAATCTTATAGCACTAAAAATATAAGTTTTGATGTGCTTTTATCCATGAGGTAGAGTAGATGCTAGAATCTAAAATTATATAGTGTTTAAATGGTCCTACGTTGCTTAGGATTTCAGTTTCTTTTTTCACTTCATTGCATTGTTGTTGAAAAATCATAATGAAATCCTACCAAAATTTATTTTATAGTTGTCCTCTTTAATCTTCTTGCGCTTGGAAATATATCAAAAGCATTATGTGGAGAGCAAATGGGTATACTTATCAAGTCTTGTATTATGATCTGGTCATGTAAAACAAGGGGAATGAGCGATAGATGTTCTTGAAATCTGGTTAATTTCTATTCTTATTTATACGTTGATAAATTTGCTTATAGTCATTTTAGATACCCCTTGACTTTCATGGTACTTTGTTTAAACTTTTTCATTGTCAGTTCTACAAACGAATTTATGGGGAAAAATGTATTTTTCTGTGTTTATAGGAGTTATCAGGGAGACTATTGACTGCTTTCTTCATTACTATTAATATTTTTCATTTTTAGATCAACTAATATCCTTTAGGAGCTCAAATACAGAAAATGCGAAGTCAAATTGAGAAGTTGCAAGCAGAGCTTATGTTCTATAAGGTTTGATGCAATACAAAGGTCACTATTCCAGTTTTGGATATGATTAAAGTTTGATTAATTTGTATAGAAGGTCAATTATGTATTTTATGCTTGACATATATATTCTGATGGTAGATATGTCATTACCAAGGTATATTTACTATATTAATTCAATCTAAATGTTTTTTCAAGTGTGTCGTCTTGCGATAACAGTAAGCTTTAATGATGTGCAGCCTTATTCATAATCTTGTGTTAGAAAAATGAAAGAAGAAGGCATAGAAATGAGTTTGGTAACTTATAGCATTCTTGGGGGTGGATTTGCCAAAATGGAAAATGCAGAGTAAGTAATTATCATTAGATGTGTGCATGCGTAGGTTCATAAAATTTTCATTATATATATACATATATATTTCTTTTTCATATATAACGTTACGAAATATGGTCACGGGCGGGTTGCACTCATAGGATTTCCAAGGTTTTTCCTATTCTTTTACAATAGTTATTTTTCTTAGTCTAAAGCATAAAATTGTTTCTAATATAGTCTCATAAAATTTGAATGGCTAACTGAACCCACATTATTTGTTTGGAAGATTTAGTTAACAACTGTTCAATTATCGTGAATGTACTCAAAACTAATAATAATTGTGGGTTTAATTTTTAGACTCATGAATAGATCACACATTTTTTCAAAAAAAATCATGTTATATTCATAAGAATTAGATCTAGCTCTTGGAAACTATTAGTAATAGACCATATCGGTTATAAGAGTTTTGTAGTGTTTCTTGATTAAGTTATGTAGTGTTCCTTGGAAGCTATTGAGTTTTGTAGTGTTCCTTGATTGCATTGTTCTTGATCATTTTTTTCGTTTGTTAGGTTTGATTTTTGTTGTGATCTACTATCTTTTAGTTATGAAGTAAAGCTTGGTTTGATGTACTACTAGAATTTAATTGACTTTGTATTTGAAAATCTTATCAGTTCTGCTGAAGCCTTATCACCTGTTGTTCCAACAAACCTTGGAAGAGTTGATGGGTCAACTCGTTTTCTTGGTTCGAAAGTTGTGTCTTTCCACACATAAAAAAAAATTATCTGACATTGAAGCAAAGGTAGGTCGTACAGTATCTCGACTCTTATGAAAAGTGAGAAATATAAGTATACCCTTAAGCGATTGTGTAGATGGAAGCAATCGTTGAAAGTTGAAGACTATGAAGGCTTTTAGAATTTCTTATTTAAGTCTTGTATTAGGATCTTGTTTCATGTATTATTGTAGAATGTATATACAAACACAATATCTTAATTAAGATTTAATTTTGTGTATACAAATGTAAAAGAAAAATATTGTAGTTTCTAAAATAATATTAATTTTATTGATTTGTTGGCGTGAGAAAAAAATATTTATCTACACGTACCCAATGTCGGTTTATGAAAAATGGACAATGCAACAAATAAATAAAAATAAATCCAAAAATAAGACTTTAATGTCGGTTTAAAAAAAATAATTTATAAAAATAGATAAAAAAAACAAGACTTTAATGTCGGTTTTAAAATGACATCAAAGGTCAACTGACACTAGAGATCTTCAATAACACCATTAAAAATGTCGTTTTTAAACCGACATCAAAGTAGAAACGACATTAAAAAGGTCTTTAATAACGCTAGCATAGATGTTGGTTGCCAACCGACACTAAAGGCCATTAATGTCAGTTTTAAACCGACATTAAAGGCCAGATTTCTTCTAGTGAAAGAACTTTTATTCAACATTCTTTAAGAAATGATTCAAGACAAAAATAAACAAATTGATTTTTCTTTCTTCTTCTCCATGTATTTATTCTATGATTTCTCCTTTAGGTTACAAGATTTAAATCTATTTATTACTTATTTTGTTAACTTTCTTTTCTAGTAAAAAATAGTTGTAACTAATTTTATTTCATTTTGTTAACAAGTGCAAGGGTTGAAGCCAAATGCAGAAGATAGATCACAACACACGAGGGAAAAAAACAAATAAAAAACCAACTTTGTGTGAGAGAGAGGGATATGGAGGGAATGGACATTTTACATTGTTGTCTTTATTTCCAGTTACAATAAGCGTGCTTCCAAAGCTTTATACACATGAGTCAAGACATCAAGACAAAGAACTATATCCATATGACCAGCCAATATATATAAGCATGACATGGAAGAAATATCGTGAACTCTAATATGTATACATCCAAATTTGATACATTTAATTATCAAGATGTCCACACAGAATATCAATTTAAACAAAGAGAACAAGTAGTCCAATTTCTAAATGTAATGACAGCCAGGATAGATTATTCATAAATAGGGTAGCTGCAGACAGCTACAGAAACAGAACGTTCATTCAACAAAATGGGAAAATCCATCATGTACAACTGCTAGGTATTTGTCCATAGATCAGTCATCAGGTGAGCACCCCATTATAGATAGCATACCTAGTATCACACACACTGTCGTATAGAAATTGAGTGAACCCTTTGCTTAGTTGGGCACCTCCAAAACATATTAAAAGTGTAGATTCACAGGGATCAATAAGGTAGAAAACAGTATAGATTAAAAAGGAAGAGGACTTTGCCTATTCAACATTGGTAACAACAGCAAGAAATTGTTCATCATCGCCTAAGAACTTCATGTCCATAATCTCTTCATTATAACCTATCAGCCTTTTACTTGTGATCAAACTCATTTTGTCTTTCAAAGTATTCACTAGAGAATAGAAAATGAACTTCTGATCAACCGTCACACAAAGCAATCCCCGATTTAAAGGTAACAAAACAAGAGCAGTTAACCCTCTAACCCCTTAATCCATCTAGGGTAGAAACATCGGAAGAATTTTGCTCAAACAAGCAAACTGCATTGAATGTAGTTGATGTAAAAACATTCATAGTACAGTAGGACTAATATGTCAATAAAGATTTACCACACACACATACAAGGCAATATCATGTGGTATGCAAGGTATTGTTCAAAATTACAAATGATCGTAAAAATCCATCCAGAATTAGCAAAAAGAAAACAACGTAAGCAGTAAACACACAATTCACTTTCTGCAAATATCTATTATATTAAGGCACATGATCAGGAACAATTATTTCTTACTCCCCAACTTGTACATCTCCTCTTGTCGCATTACAACTGTTTCTTCATACATATGGTAATAAAATGAAATAACAAACAACCAACTCATGGAAGAAAAAATCATATGATATATTTGAACTATACCTCTTTGAGCTCCATAAAGCGAACAAACCCACGTTCCCCAACTGTGATAAAGTAAATTTCTGTGAACATGTTAGTTTCCTATCTTTATTTACTCAAAGAACCAACATGTGAAGCAAAATTTTAACTAAAAGGAATCACAAGAATAGCTTTAAGGACTTCGTATGTAAGTACAATCTTCTTGCAATTATAATTATGCAAATTCGACACGAGCACAACAAGGAATCACTATGTAATTGTTTGTCAGCTCATTTCCTGGAATTTGGTAATTCAACAACAAAAATATGTCAAAAAGTAATTACCACTCAGTAAGCAATCATCTCATAAAAGTTTCAAATTAGAAGTTTATAAATTCTAGCGAATAACTATTAAATTAACCATTGCCTGAACTGACAAGTATAAACCTCCTTTTCTCATTTCAAGTATACAAAGAACACATAAATTTACGTAAAAATTTGAGTAGCGAGAGAAAAATCATGATATTTTTATTCTTATTATTTTTTAATGATAATAGGGGTACAAAGGGAAAAAAAATTTATAGGCAACACGAATAAAAATAAGGGCAGCGTAAATTTTAGCTACCCATGGGCATTCAACATGACCTAAGTCCATTATTTCTAACACCCCCTCAAGTTGGAATGGAAATGTCATAAAGACTCAACAAATCAAAATTTTGTCTGAGGAGTCGTCCTTTTGTGTGGGAATTAGCAATCTATTGGCTAATCAAAATTTTGTTTGAGGAGTCGTTCTTTTGTGAGGGAATTAGCAATCTATTGGCTCAAGGGTATGTAAGGAATGACAGATGCTACCATCGTCATAAAGACTCAACAAATCAAAATTTTGTCTGAGGAGTCGTCCTTTTGTGAGGGAATTAGCAATCTATTGGCTCAAGGGTATGTAAGGAATGACAGATGCTACCATCGTCAAGCTTCCCTTTAATAAAGCTAGTGTCTGTCAATCTCCACATGTTAGTCCTGTCATGTTGGACCAGATTATTTGAAATGCTAATGGCTGCCTTGTAATTGCAAAATAGCTTTATAGGCATCTCATAGTCTTAACAAAGATCAGACAACACCCTCTTAAGCCAGATTTCCTCACAGATCTCCAAACTCATAGACCTGTATTCGACTTCAGTGTTACTTCTAGCCACAACTCCTTCCTTCTTACTTCTTCAAGTAACAAGATTGTCACACACAAAAGTACAGCACCTGAGGTAGGCTTTCAATTAACAATAGATTATCTCCAGCCATAATTAGTATAAGCTTCAACACATCTTCTGTCAATCTTCCTAAACCTCAGTCCTCAGACCTTTACCAGAAGTTGCTTTTAAATACCTCAAACTATTGTTAATCTCTTCCATATGTTTTGGGCATTTAACCATGAACTGATTGATGGTGCTCACAACATAAGAGATGTCTGGCCTAGTGTGAGATGAGTAAATCAACTTTTCCACCAAACGCTGATATTTTTCTATATCAACAGGAATCTTGTCATCTGAATTTTCGAGTTTGACAATGAACTCAATGGGTGTGTCAACAAGACAACATCCTAGCATACGTTTCACTGTTACTAAATGAATGGTATACTTTCTTTGGGACACTGAACTGCCTTCTTTGGATCTAGCAATCTCCATTCCGAGAAAGTACTTTAGATTTTCCAAGTCTTTGATTTCAAACTCAAACCCCATCTTCTTCTTTAGTTGAACGATCTCATCAGTATCATCCCCAAGTAGCTCAATGTCATCGACATAGACAATCAATACTACAATTTTTCTTGCCTTGGAGACTTTGGTGAACAAGGTGTTATCAGAGTGCCCCTAATTGTACCTCTGAGACTTGATGGAAGTGGAAAATCTATCAAACCTTGCTTTTGCTGATTTTTTTCAACTCGTATAAGGACTACCAAAGGTTGTGATTATTGAATTAAGATTCAAATCCTGGAGGCAAACTCATGTACACTTACTCTTTAAGATCCCCATTCAAGAATGTATTCTTAACATCAAGTTGATATAAGGCTTTATGTCTGTCAACCAATCTTACTGTATGTAGTTGTAACCCATAAAACATTACATGCTAGCTACCACAGTTTGACCTACTTCATCTTTTTCATAGGCCCCTAATGAGCATGAAGCCAACTTCAAGTGGTGTACTCTTCGCTCATCAATGAAAATTTGTTTTCATATAAATAATAATCACAATAGAAAGACTTGGGTTATCTCCTTAAAACGCCTTCAAATTCTACAGCTTCTATTCGTCCAAGTTTACCACAAGATTACTTCAACAATTTCTCCATAAAATGTAGAGGGAGTCCTTTTCCACCCCTGTTGGAAGCATGATCACAAGCCCACTCTAAATCTTACAAACTTTTAAGAGAATAAACTTATTCTCTAACAAGACTCAAGAACACATCAGAGAAGAATATTGTTTTCTTGAAATTCACTTTCTTTATAAACTTCAATTTGCTTCCATTGATTTCATTTTTTCTTTCTTGCTTACAAATGAAGGAAATAAACTCTTTATATAGTACTCAAGAGACACTTTTAAAAGACACAAAATAAATGAAGTACATGTATACATTCTTGTACTTGAACAATTACATGTATCTAGAAATGCATGTATCTTAAAATTAGAAATGTATCTAGGAGTTTGTTGTCCATAATTATCTAGCTTATTAATTTCTAACACCCCCTCTCCCACACCTTCTTTTGGTGAGCTTTGTTTTGGTGTGTCTATGTATTCTTTCATTTTTTTTTTTCTCAAAAGGGAGGTCGTTGTTGTTTTTATCAAAATAAAAGCATTTTGTTTCCTCCAAAGAACCCCCAAAACAAATAGAATGTGCTCTCAAATGATCAAATACTTGAGAAGATCACCCTACGATTAACCACCAACATCGCAATTCTTATTCAATACTTCAAAGCTGATATTCTCTTTTTTTAGGAATATGGATAAAGTTGAGTCCTGCGCAAGGGACGGTGAGGTGGTGCAGGTCCATCATTCCCTAAGTGGTAATATAGTAAATGCAAACTCTAATTTCCATCTGCCCATTGGTTGTTCATCATCTTTCAAAGAGAAGTATGCTTGCATGTCCAACTTTCTAGTCTCAGGTTTGGCAAGTCAAAAATAACAACAATTGTTCCACCATACACTAGCATATCAACATTCAACTACGAAACCTTTCTCATCATTAAAATTCAGGCCAATCAGGTAATCTTAGTAGCAGGCCAAGTCAATGAACATTTGTGAAAAAAAATTAAACCAATCAGTTTACTTCTCATTTTTTGTAGCATTGGTGTTAACGGGAATTAGTACTGAGAACTGGTTGAAGAAAGAATAAGGATAATAAAATGCAACCACACATTAAAAAAAAATCACTTGAAAAGGGGAAAAAAGAACAAGATAAGCACTGTAAATGGTGCTCTCTAAGAAGGCAAAAAAATTTATAAAATAATAATTGTAAAAAGGAGAGTGAAGGAAGAGAGAAGAAATTGAGCCTTGGCCTTATCTCTTCCAGCTCTTAGCGAGGTCCAACCATCTTCAGATATAGCAAATGAAGTCACAGTTGACTCATGACCAAGGGTAGCAACGCACTTTTTAGACGTAAGATCCCAAACTCATTCCCATCCTCACTTCCTGAGAAAATCTAAAATACAAAGGTCAATCTCAGTAGTTGCAAAAGGTACAACCAAGAAGAAATTGAAAATAAAAGGTATGTTCAATCAATTACTATGTCATCTTTTGATAAGCCGATCTCCAACAATTTGAAGGCATCACCCATAAATGATACTACATATACAACATTTGAATGTCATTCTCAAAGAGAAACGAATTTGATGAATGCGGACACAAACTACATACCATCATTTCAAACTGTTGAGTCCTATATGTGTTCACACGAGATTTTGGAAGAAATATATTTCGTGGAATTGAACTTTGTACATTGATTTATGTGATGTTGTGGATACAATCTTTAATATTTACTCTTTCGATGCTTTCTCTCACATACAAATTAAGACTTAGAACTTTTTGATCTTCGGTCTTCAGGAAGTTGTAGTTGCAAGTCGATTTATGGAATCCAAGGAAAGTTTAATCTTCCAAATCTTCAATCTTTCAGAAGATGTTGATCTCAAGGTTGATGAAAACTTGCCCATATTAAGAGCTTTTAGAAGTTTGAGTCTTCATTTCTTCAGAACTTCATTCTTTAGAACTTCAGTTCTTCTTCTTTCAACCAAAGATCTCCAAAATGAATGAAAAGATCTTTATTTATAGAGAATTTTCATAGGCTTTAGGTGGGCTTGGGCAAATTTGCTTGTTGGACTTGGGCCCATTTTGTTTGGTGGACTTGAGCTTAAGCCCCTTTGTTTGTTGGGCTTGGACCCATTTGCTCGGTGGGCTTGGATCCAATATTTCTTTGGCCCAATTTTACATCAAGCTAAAATTGGATTGAATATGAGAAAACTTGACTACCCAAACCCAATTAAATTATAAATATCACAATATTGTTGTGATGATATGGAGAAATTTAATTGGTCGAAATTTCTTGCTCAACAAATGTCTCATTTTCGATATTCGTGCACATGTATGGGTGGGTGAATCTCGAAAACGATAAGCTGAAATAAAAAATACAAGTGATTTGTTCTTGGAATTGACTCTAGTTAATATGTCAAATTAATCATCATGTGCTTTTGGACATAAGTGTGAGTAAAATGCTATAAAGTTTGGTAAATTTTGAATTTAATTCACAATTTTTTCCCTTCAATAGAAATCATTTGGAATATGGCCAAATTTTTTTTTGAATGAAATTGACTTCTTTTTTTCACCCATAAATTTAATGGGAGAATTGAGATTTAAAATTGATAAAACTGGAATATTGTCAACTCATCAAAATATGAATTTAAGTCAAAACTTTGATTTTCCTTTTTATAATCTCCTAATTTAAATTTGTTGCAAAACTTTGTGCTACTTGAGGATTAATTGTTCCAAAACTTAACATTTGAAAAGGTTTCCTTATTTTTTTTATTTAATTTGAATTTGAAAGGAATTAATGATTTGGGATAAAGTTTAAATTTTTTCTAACATAAGAAAAACAAAATGATTTGGTGATCCTTTTTAAGTCTCCAATTTTTTTCTTCCATCCTGGATCTAATTAGGAGTTATTTTTTTCAAGAAATATATTTTATTAATTTAGGCATTAATCAAACTCCATCTCAACTCACAACTCTATCTCTCCAATTTGTTAAGAAGTTTGGTTTTGATTTGCAACATTTTCTACTTTATAAATAGAGATGAATGGGTGAAAACAAAAATCAGAACACTTCTTTCACACCATTCCTCCCGTGCATTCTTCTTCTTCAATTTTTTTTTTAATTTGTTGCTTCATATTTGGGACAACAGTTGTCAGCATCGATGAAATTAATGGAATAAATCAATTTGGAGTAGGAGTTGGAGTCGACGTCCTTACTGTTCTCTCTTTTTTTTTTTTTTTTTGGTATTGACAGCAAGAAAAGAAAGGAGAAAAAAGAAACACTTTTTAAAAAAAAAAATTGAAAAGTTCTCTTTTTTTTTTTTTTTATTTCTTTCTTTTTTTTTTCGTTTTTCTTTTCCTTTTTTTCTTTCTTTCTTTTTTGTTTTTCTTTCCTTCCCCTTTCTTTTTTTCTCAATAATTTTTTTCATTTTTAACTTTTTTTTAATCACCAAAATCCTCTTTTTTTTTTTCTAATAATAACTTATTCTTTTGTTTATAAAAAGAAGGGTGCTAAAGCTTGGAGACAGAGCACTTAAACAAACTTGAAGATGAAGCACACCGACCTTGATTGAAGATAAAAGTGCACCTGACTTCATCATTAGTCTCACTTGAACTTAATGATGGAGCACGCCAAGCTTGAAGATGAAAGTGTCCTTGACTTTATCATTATTTTGACTCGAACTTGATGAAGGATTACACCAAGCTTGAAGATGGAGAAGCGAGACTACACCAACCTATCGACTACAACACATGGAAGGTGAAGATGAAAATGATGATCCTATCGGCTATGGCACATGTGCGGCACATGGGAGAAGATGAAGATGATGATCCTCTCGGCTGCAGCACATGGGAGAAGATGAAGATGATGATCCTCTCGGCTGCGGCACATGGAAGAAGATGAAGATGATGATAATCCTCTCGACTGTAGCACATGAGAGAAGATGATGAAGATGATGATCCTCTCAGCTGCAGCACATGAGAAAAGATGATGAAGATGATGATCCTCTTGGTTGCAACACATGGGATAAGAAGATGAAGATGATGATCCTCTCAGCTGCAACACATGGAATAAGAAGATGAAGATGATGATCCTCTCAACTGCAACACATGGGAGAAAAAGATGAAGATGATGATCCTCTCAGCTGCAACACAAGCCAGAAGATGATGATGATGATCCTCTCGACTGCACCACATCAAAGATGAAGATGAAGATCCTCTCCACCGCAATATATTGGAGAAGATAAAGATGACGATCCTCTCTGTCGCAACACATGAGAATAAATAAAGATGAAGATCTTCTCGGCCGCAACACTTGAGAAAAGATAAAGACCCTCTTGGCAGCAACACATGAGAGAAGATGAAGATGAAGATCCTTTCAACTGCAACATATGAGAGAAAAGGCAGAGCTCTCTACTTTGACTTTGCCCCCTTTCTTTTCTTTCAATTTTTTTGTTGCAATTCTTATAAATGTCGGATTTTTGTTGAATGATAATGATTTTTTTTTATTCTGGTGTAACTGCTGATGAATTTCATTTTGTGTTTAGATTACATCATCACGATGTAGCATAATACCTCCTCAAAATCTTCAAAGTCTTCATACATTCGGCGCAAATCCAAGGATTTTTTTCTTGCCAACCATTTTCTTCATCAAACCGATTATAAGTTCTTTTTCGTTTGGCACAAGGTTGAGCTTCTTCAAGGGATTTTCTGCTTCGCTCGTTTGAGCTCTACTTCTCAGGAAATTTTATTCTCAACACGATTATACTTCTCAATTGTTCATGTACATTCAAGTGATCTCTGATATTTTGTCAAGGTCAGAAAGAAAAAATGTGAACTGTAATATCCTTTTAGTTTTTAATTATAGTTTGTATATAAATAAAGTTGTGAATATAAATTATTTTTTTGATTATTTAATTATTCTTTTAAATTACAACAATATATCCCCTTGATTTTTAAGACACATATAGTGTAATTACATCCAAATACATTGTATTCGATATCAAACATCAACCACATACCTTGTATTCTCCCTTTCCGTCTTCTATCCTCTTTGGTCTCTTTTAAAAGATCTAAAAATTAATACTATTTTAACTCCAAAGGGTAATTAAGAAAAAGTACAACAAAACCCCAACAACCACCAAGTCACTAAAATCCGACGACTGACGGCTGCTTGTTTTGGCAAAACCGACGAACTGATGGTGATGAAGGAGATCAGCACGGTTTGTCGTGCAACGCGCCAAGCAACAAGCGGGGCAAAGGTGCTCGACTTCAAATGAAGTAAAAATGTGACTAGCGGCATGTAGTGGAGGAGACGTTTCCTTGCGGCTTAGTTCTCCGTCAACAGAACGAAAGGGATGGCTACAAAGATGGAGATCTTGACTGGACAGAGAACACTCGAACGGAGATGGAGGTGTTGTCGGTGGCTAGGGTTTGGTGAGAGTGAAGAAGATGATGAATAGTGGGATGGACGAAGAACGCGGACCAAGAGGTATACTTAAAATAATAATATTATTATATTATTCTTTTCCCTTAAATATCTTCCTTTTCCTTTTTTTCTTTTCCAATTTAAATTAAACAAATCCTCTCTTCTTAATTAATTCCTTCTAAAAATAAAATATTCAAATTTTTTAAAAATATTTTGGAATATAAATAATCCGAAAATGTTAAATTTGTGTTTGCCATCATTTTAGAGATATGAAGCAAATAGCATGATTTTAGGGGATGATAATTTTTTTAATAACATAAGTGGATAATCTTAGAACGATTTTAGGAATGATAAAATTTCAAATTCGAATTATTATTAACAATACCTATTTTTATAAATTTTTAAAGCAATTTTAATATTTTGATGGTTTCAAATCAAAATTTAAAATCTATTTTTGAATAACAATTTGAAAAATAGATAAAGGATATTAAAAGATAATTCTAAAATTTTGAAATTATGTTTGATATCATTTTAAGGAAATCAATCAATTAGCACGATTGTAGGGGGAGATCAAAATTTTCTTAGAATAATCCTATTAAATGCATCATAATTATAGGGGTAATATACAATTTTAATTTTAATTTATTATTATGTTAAATAAATTGTAATTAAAAATATGAAAAGTTGAGGGAAATCAATCAAGTAGCTGGACGGTTATAGGGGAAGATCAAAATTTTCTTAGAATAATCATATATACATTAAATGCATCATAATTATAGGGATAAGATACCATTTTTATTTTAACAACCACAACTAAATAAAATTTTAATTACTTGATTTGAAACTTACAAATACGAAAATCGGGTATAAATTGCAACATAAATATAGGAGATGTTGATTCAATCATATCCATCCCGAAAATAAATATTTATTTAATATTTTTATAAAACTGAATGATTTGCAAATACACTGTATCTGTGATTCTGGGTTATATTCCATCATTTTAACCTATACAAATACATTGTATTTGTCGGATAAGATTTCTCTGTATACAGAGGTAAAATCAGCTGAAAAAAAGTCAAAAAATGTCTACATCAGGCGATTTTGCTATAAATCAAAATATTTTTTAGATTTGCTATTTTCCAATTTGTTATCCATTATTTTGTCATTCTCGCAGTTTTCTCTTGTTTAATATATGTTTATTTAAATTAGAATCTAATCCGGATCTTATTTTGAATTAGCCCATTGAGTCTGTGATAAATTAATAATTTAAAGAGATTTTATAATGCATAACCTTTTTGCCATAAAATATTAAGTAGATAGCAATTTCCTAAACAATTTACAAATATAGCAAATTTTGTATTTTTTTTAAATATTCCAAAATTGCCCTTGTTTTAAAAGGAAACTCCATTTCTCCACGACTTTCTCCTTCTCCACGATTTTCTCTCATTCTCCACGATTTTCTTCTTTTCCATATTTTCCACGATTTTCTCCATTCTCCATCTTCATCGTCGTTTTCTCCCTTCTCCATCTTCATCGTCATTTTCTCCCTTCTCCATCTTTATCGTCATTTTTAGATTTTCTCCTACGTTAAGATCATTTGTTCATTCATTGTGATCGTCCATCTTAGTTTGATATTTGTTTTCATATGTGATTCTTTCCTAAAATTTTGACTTCATCCAATTTTTACAATTTGTTTTAATTTCATCACTGTAGGTTGATTTTTTTCAATTCAATTGGTTGATTTTACTAGTATTTTTATATTTAAAAAATGTGTTTAATTTCACTTGTATTGGACTTCATCAGTTTGAGGCTTAGTAGAAATTGAGCATATTATGATTTTTTCTATCACTTTTACGTTTTTAGGTTAAAAGAAATTGAGTTTTTTTTTCTATACTATTGATGAATACAAATTATCACTGATAAACTATTAGCTAGATTAGTTAGTATGAGCATAGTGATATTAGTCTATCATTGATAGACTTGTATCATAGTGCATCACTAATATCCTAAGTTATCAGCCTATCAATGATAAACCCATATCTTAGTCCATCCCTGATAGTAGTTTATCAATTATAGACTCGTATCTTAGTCCATACTGATAGTAGTCTATCAATGATAGACTCGTATCTTAGTCCATCCCTGATAGTAGTCTATCAATGATAGACTACTATCCTAGTCCATCATTGATATTAGTCAATCAGTGATAGACTCTATCTTCTATCAATGCTATGAGTGTAACACTAGGATGATAAATTGTATATATCTATGTTTTTTTTTTTTTTTTGCAGTAATTTAGAATTATGATTAATCAATGTTACGGGTGTAACACTACCTCTATTTTGCAAGCATTGAGTAGAAGGACCACGAAAACAAGCAAACAAATTGATTAATGAGAAGAAAAGTCATCAAAATGTAGTCATAGTCGGCGTGCTAGTCACAAAATGATGTGACATTACGTTGTTGATAAGAATCATTCTACTTGAAGATAGAGAACGTTTTGTGTTAGCAACAATTACCTTATTGTAAAGTAGTAATATGAAGTAATGTAGTAGTTATTTTATTGTAAAGTAGTAATATGAAGTAATGTCATAATGAAAAGTAGTTTCTATGGGTTATAAACTTTACTATGAAGTTTATCAGTATGTATATTAACAAAAAAAAAATCTCAATAAAATGCACCCATTAATACTAATTTGCAATGATTCAACATGTATAATACTAATTTCTTAATGGGAACACAAAAGCACATAACTTGCAATTATTATTCAACCTATGATCCAACATTTTTCTATATTAATATGGTAAAATCAACTAAATATGAAGAGTTAACGTCACTGTGAAGTCTTTTTCACCATTACGGTCTATCATTAATAAACTTCAACATCCATTGAAGATCAGTCAATTTGCAATATTTAACCTGTGGTCCAATACTTTTCTATATCAATTGAACAAAATAAAATAAAATATGAAGTCTATCATTGATATTTTCTATCGTGAAATATCCGCAAAACTATTACTACAATATTCGTTTACTCAATGAGAGAGTTACAAATCAAAACTAGGGACAAATCAATCGGTCTTTTGCAATATTCTAGTCTTTTGCATTCTCCAACATTTTCTTTGATCGGTTAAGTTGTCTCTTCGGCCTAACATTTTTAACATCCTCTGTTATTTTCATCGTTTTTTTTTTCTTGAACAACCTGAAATGATAATGTTGAATTAGAGTTTATAAATATATATTATAATAAAAACAATCTAAACATCTTCCAACTCTATTAGTGACAGAAACATATCACTAATAGACCATATAAACAATAACACACAAACTGAAAAAAGATTAGCATGCCAAATAAACAAGTTAAACATTCCAACACAAACAAGTTCAACACCCTCCAAATCTATCCATCAGTGATAGAAACATATCACTGATAGACCATAAGCAACATCCCCCACAAAATGCACATTAAACTAGAGCTTCTACTAAATTTCCAAGTCAAACAAGCTAAACATCTTTCAAGTCTATCAACTATTGAAATATATCACCGATAAACCCTAAGCAACAATAGATAAAAGATTGACATTAAACTAAGACATCTAATACTGAAAAACATGTGAGATGATAAATAATATCCTCTAGCTATGACTAACGCGATTAACTTCAGGAATAGCTAACGTAACAAAATGAATAAACGTAACAAAATGAACAAATAACACAGAAGGCTTTGTTAACCCAGTTCGACAAGTATGGCCTACATCTGAGGAGCTTCTTTGCTCAGATAAGAAATATTATTAAGATTCAAATGAGTAATCAACAACACTCTTAAGTTATAACAGAAACTTAATCAAAAACAGGCTTCCTTTGAATTTGTGTTTGAATCTATTTCAAGATAAACTCAGGCTCCCCCTAAATTTATTGACCGCGGTTCAACTATTTCAGTCTTCTTTCATATTTCTTATCAACAGGTGCAACGTAAATACCACTTACAGAACTTCAGTAATCCATCTTCATAAAGAAGGCAAATGTCTACCTTCCCAAATAATAATTCTTCAAGAGAAAACTTTTCTGAAATTAAATTTCCATCGAGTGCACACCAATCTAAGCCCATAACTTAGCTATTTAAAGATCTTAATAATATATCTCTAACTTCTTTGTGCAAAAATATAGATAAAAGATTCATATTATGAAGGAAAATATTTTATCTTTAAATAATATCTCTATCTTTAAGTAATATCCATTATTTTAAATATCCACATTAATAAAAAGAAATTTACTATTACTTTTTGCCAAAAATATCCAACAAATACCAATTGCAACACAAACATCTTAAACATCCTTCAAGTTCATGAAAACATATCACTGATAGAATCTAAACTGTTGGATCGGTATGGCAACCCTAGAGGGGGGTGAATAGGGTTTAATTAAAGTTTTTAACAAATAAAAAGTAAATTCAACTAATTAGATATTTTTTTTAAAAATTAAATAAAGAACTTTGTAAAATTTGTTAAATAACAAGATTGATAAAAAGATATGAATGGAAGTATGCAATCAAACTCAACCAATAAGAATATGTAACTAAAATTAAATTAAAAAATAATTAGAAAAGAGTTAGAGAAGAAGACACCGCAATTTTATAGTGGTTCGGTTAAACTCAACCTACATCCACTTTCCCAAGCACCTCTTGGGATTTTGATTGAAAATCTTCTTTTGACTCTTTCCACGGATTTGAGCCAAACCGATTCTTGCTCCTTTTTCGGGTTCAAGAGCAAACTCGATCCTTTCCATGGGTTAGGATCCAACCGTTACAATATGTTGAAGTTTTAAATCACACAAAAGAAAACTCTCTAAAAGAGTTAATATACAATTTGAAGCTCACAAATTTAATCCTCACAATACTATAAGAATTCTCACAAGAATAAGATGAAAAGAATAAAAATTGGAAGCTTTAGAGAGAATAACAATGTTGGCTTTTCACTTTTTGAGGATTGTAAAGTTTTAATAATCTTATATTTTAAAATTTGGAAAAAGTGAAGTATTTAAAAAGAGAGGAAAGATAAATTTAAAATCATTTTGGGTCATTAGATGTAAGTAAAAGAAAAATGAATGGTTGAGATTTAAACTCAAATAGTCGTTAGACACAATACAAATAATAATATAATAATATGTCTTTTCAGAAGTCTTTGTTTAAAAACCAATAAAGCAACTTCACAATCTTTTAAAAAAACTAGCCGTTAGACACAAGGAAAAATAATAATATTAAAGTCATTTTCTTTTTAAATTCATTTTCTTTATAAAAGCCAATAAAACATAACCAAAAGCCACATTTGTTACTCCTCCATTGCTCCAAGTGGCTTTCTCTAATTGGTTCAAATTGAATGCTTGGCCGCCACGTCACCATCTTGGGTATTTTTCCGTTAAGCTTCTTTTAGCAATATTTTCTTCGTTTGAACTTCGATTTGGGTGATTCAAGAGGCGTTAGAATCATCTTTCCAAGCTCTACGTTATGGACTATTCAAATAAATAAAATTGTCAATAAAAAAAATCAGATTTGTTATCATCAAAACATAAATTAATTAATTAATTAAAATAAATTTATTTGAGATTAAGGGCCAAAAAGCCAACATAAAGAACAACACATAAAAATGTACATTAAACTAAATTATCTAACTAACATCCTAAGCAAACAAACTAAACATCCCTCAAGTCTATCACTGATACAAAAATATCATTGATAGACCATAATCCTAAGCAACAACACACAAACTGAAAACATATTAGCATGCCGAAGAAACAAGTTAAACATTCCAACACAAACAAGTTCAACATCCTCCAAATCTATCAATCAGTGATAGAAACATATCACCGATAGACCATAAGCAACATCCCACTCAAAATGCACTTTAGACTAGAGCTTGAATTATAGTTTATAAATATATATTATGATGCAAGCAATCTAAACATCTTCCAAATCTATTAGTGATAGAAATCAATCACTAAAAGACTTTTAAGCAACATCACAAAAAATATGCACATTAAACTAAAGTATGTACTGGCATCCCTAAACATATTCCAAGTCTATCAATGATAGAACGTATCATTGATAGTTTAAGAAACATCAAATAAATAAATGCACATAAACTACAACATCTACCAACACACCTTAGCACAAACAAACAGATTAGCATGCTGAAAAAAACAAGTTCAACATCCCAACACAAACAAGTTCAACATCCTCCAAATCTATCAATCAATGATAGAAACATATTATTGATAGACTCTAAGCAACATCACACAAAAAATGCACTTTAAACTAGAGCTTCTACTAACTTTCCAACACAAACAAGTTAAACATATTCAAGTTGATAGAAACATCACTGGTAGAACTTTAAACAACACATAAAAATGTACATAAAACTAAATTATCAACTAACATCCCAATGCAAAGAAACTAAACAACTCTCAAGTCTAGGAATGATATATAAACATATCACAAATAGACCTTAACCCTAAGTAACAACACAACACAATCAAACAAAAAATGAAGAAATAGATTTCAAACAAATAGAAAAAGAAGAAAATCTATTTCAAATATATTACGACCAAACGGAAAACAAAAATACTGGAAGAACGAAAATAAGCGAAGAACGTGAACTGAAACAAAAAACCTGAAGCGAAGCCGAAAACTCTAAGCGAAGAAAGTGAAGTGGAGAACGTGAAGCGAAGCCAAAAACAAAGGCACCGACACTGCAAAACCAAATCGAAATACGAAGAAAAGAGAAGAAAGTGGAAGATGGAAGGAAAACATGAAGCGAAGCGTGAAATTGTGTTTGAAATCGAAATACAAAAAGTAGAGTGTATCTGGCTTGTTGTAGGGACATTTTCGTCTTTTACCTTGAAATGTAATTAAAATTTGCCATATTTGCAATTCTTTTAAACATTTGCTATATCCTTAATTAATAATTAATTTATACCGATTTGCTATATCCTAGACAGCCCTAATTTAAACTATGAGTAACCCAACATAGCTGGATTGACGATCTAATCTCTTGTCATCTCACGTTTCGCCACCTACTATCTTACTTTTCTACATTTTTATTTTTCTTATTTATTTTACTTGTCAAACGCCCCTCTTTATTGCTTTTCATAGATAAACTTCGTTTAATAAATTGAAGGTTGGTTACCTATAGTTCAACCCGGTCTTCTACTAACTACTACAAATTTTTTTATAGTTTTTGAATAGATCGATAGTTATAAATTTTATTTGATTGTAGATCTTCGACAAGTCTTACTTTCACATAGTCATCAAGAGTACATTGATATTCTATGAACAAGTATTTTAAAAATATAATAAATTAATTAAACAATTGATATGCTTGGTACAAATAGGTTGTCATTATATATCAACATTTCAAGGAGGATATACAAGGCAGATAATTTGATACCATTATCCATCATAAACTTGGGATGGACACATATAGCTTTAATTTAGATATTACCAATGGCTTTGAGAACATTAGGCCTTTAGTTATGTTTAAACCTAACATTTTAAAGAAAACTATTGGTCCTTAAAAAATAGTAAATAAAAAAAAAAAAAAAAAAAAAAGACCCCCATTTAGATTACAATGGGGTAATAAAATGGACCTAATAATGCACAAATAAAAATAAATAAAAATTGGGGAATCTAATTAATTTTGCTGGGAAGGTTTTTTTGTGGTCAACATGAATCTCCACTTTCAAAATCCACCATCAATTTGTTAAGTTTCTTGTTGCTTATTCCTTGTTGATATACAACAGAGTCTTCCAAACTGCACCGATAATAATTTAAAAAGGAAATAAAGGTTAATAAATCATCTAATTAAATTTTGTGTAAGATCAAAACAAACTGAAAAGATGGTCATATTTAGCCATATAATAAATGACAAAATTGCAAAATAATATCTTCAATTATGAGACTTAGAGTACGTAAGCTACAATAAATAATTTTCAATTTTCAATTTGCTTGACTAAATTCTACACCATTAACTCATTGAACTAATCTTATCTTTAATTGTAAATCTATCTTAATTTATTGGATTAGTTATAATAATTGAATTTTCAATTTTGTTTACTCTCTATATCTAAACCATTAATCACTATTGCAATATCACTCCTTTTATAGGTGGTGTAAGTGACGTAATCACTAATAAATAATCAAATTGTAACAATTTTGTTTTTAGTTTTTAAAATTTTAAAAAGAATAATTTTTCTTTATTTCCCACTTGATATTTGAAATCTAAGCCAAGTTTAAAATAAATAAAGAAAATCAAGTTTACTTTTCAAAATTTAGTTTGGTTTTTTTGAAAAATGGTTTCAATAATAGGTGATAATTGTAGGCAAAATGAATGTATCCAAAGGAGTTTTTCTGTTGTTCTGTACATATTATCAATTCACATGGGTTTATGATAAATAATTTGTTACATATATAGTCTCTTTATGTCTACCACATTTTATAAAGTAAATTAGACATTTGATAATGTATGGAAGAAAGGAGGAGTAATGTGGTATAAGGTAAGCAGAATCAAAAGGTGAGGTGGCAGAATATAAAACCACAGAATATATAAAAAGAAAAAAAGGAAAGGAAAGAGGAGAACGAACCTTGGTGGGGAGTGGGAGAAAGCTTCAGAAGAGGGAGGCAATAGCATATGGGCTAATCTAAGAGCTTCCTTATGAGAATTAATGATATTGTTAAAGCACAAATATCGACCGTAGGATGACACATCTTCAAACACACATATATGAGCATCAACTATGAATTTAAGATCAACGGTGACCAACACCCCATCTTCGTACATCTCAGCAGCTCCTTTCAAATACGGGTTATTCATTGTCACATCGTGTCCCATCACTAACCCTCCATTTATGGACACCATATTAACCCCACGATCCATCGCCAGGGCCCACGCTGTTTTCTCGGCTACGGTTTTCGATAGAGCGTGCCACAGCTGATCATAACCCAACCAACCCACCACTCCCGGTTAATTTTAATGTACGTGAAAATTGAGGGACGCGGTAAAAATAAAACCACACACACACACACATATATATAGAAAAATGGAATTTACTTTGAACTTCTTGCAGAGGTTAACGTCGCTCCAGTGACGCTCGTCGACATCGGACGACATCGTTTTGAGACCGTCACGCCAAATCACGGCAGTAATGGAAGAGGTGAAAATAACTTTCTCCATGGTGTCCGTTTGGGCACATGCTTCCAGAACATTATGAGCTGCTCTCACTTCAATTTCCACCATTAATTCCTGCCATCCAAACACACCACCTTTGTAACAGAGCCACTTACTTTCATCACATATTCACCTTTTATTTAATTATACATATTAAATTTATAAAACTATGAAAATTAATATTGTTTTTTACTCCCTAAATTTCATATTCTATCTATCAATAATTAATAGAATTTAATTATATACCAAATTATTTTTAAGATCGTGGTGTGTTTCTTTTAACGAGATACTGTTTTTTTTTTTTTTTTTTGACAATTTAAAGCAGTCAAACAATTAAAGTGATTTTAAAATTAATTTTGATGATAGAAATATTGTTTTTAAATATCAAATATTATACATTTAACTGATTTTAATTTGAAAAAAATAAATATTAACATTTAAAAACGACTTCCAAGCAGGTAATAGATTATCTATTACCATGAACAATTTGAAAGAATTGAATTGGGTGGGTATAACTTATTGTTTGATTCATCAATAATTAAAAAAGTTTACTATTTCAATATTAACATCAAGTCCATTTCTCATTAAAATATTTATATTTCTCGTATTTATGTTCTATAATTATTACAAACTCAACTCAACCATCTTCGTTTTTATAGGACTAATTAAAGGTTCCTTAGGTTATAAATTGACAATAAAAGCACCTTTTAAAGTTGTCAAATATTAAAATAATATTACAATAATAAAATAATTTCTAAAGGCAATTATAGGAAAAATGTTTTACCAATTCTAGAGGTGTTTTCTCAAGTTCTTTACGAGATGGTGCACAATGAAAATCATTTTAATCACACTACTAATGTTCCATGATATACTTTTTCTTATTTGGTTTATCTCAAAAAAAAAAAAAAAAACAAGAACGTCCACCATATGTCCAATACAAATATAACTACAAATAATAAATAAAGGTCATAGATTGTCAATAAACAAATTAATTTGAGAAATCGATGCAAAACTTAAAGACCTAACTAGATGAAAAACAAGAAAGAAATCAACAAACTTTAAGTTCAAATTAGTTTAAATAAAAGATTTTAAGAATATGGGGAGATAGTAAGATTAAAACCTGATTAATATCATGATTAATTAGTAACTAACTATAATTATTTAGGGAAAAACAATATTGGGTGACAGCAAAATTCAAAATTCCTCCTATACTAAAAAAGAAAGCAAACTTAATTTTTAGAGAGAGAAAGTAAAGAGAGATGTACATCGTAGGTGGAATGATCCGGAGGAGGTTGAAATGAATAGAACAAAGCGGAGCATCCTTTAAGAGCGATCATAATACTATGATAATCCAACAGATCCGAACGGAAAACCTTCAATTTGTTAGCATTTCCTTTAACACACTGCAAATCATCTAACAATTCGCCACAAATTTCAAATCAGATTCAGATTCAAGAGAAATTTAAAAATAAAAAATAAAAAAAAGAAGAAGAAGAAAAGGCGTTTCGATTTGAAAACTTACCGTGATTCTGAACGGAAGCGTGAACGGTGTAACCTCTGTGCAAGAGGGCAGCGACGAGGGCAGAGCCAACGCCGGAGGAAGCGTCCATTACGCAGACGGTCTTAGCGGGAGGAGCCATTAGAGAGAAAGAGAGAAGGAAATGAAGAAGGAGAGGAGGGGGGGAAGTTGAGTGTTTAGAAAAGGGGGAAAAGGGGGATTTGTATATAAGGGAAGAAAAGAGAGGGCATTGAAAGAGGGTATTGGTTTTAGTTGGGGAGTTGGAGGTTAAGAGCGGAAACTTCTTGAATTATTGTATTTAATCATAACTACTTCCTTATTTTTTAAAATAAAAAAATATTTTATGAATATTTATGTATAGACATTGAAACATCTAACCTATTCATATGTCAATGTAATTCAAAGATTCAAAACAATTTGAGTTGTATTTGTAATAACAACTCATCTAATTTCTATCATTTTTAAATTATCGCTATTTTTTACCATTTTTACATGTTATTTTATTTTCGTTCCGTTTTCAATTCTTTGTTAATTCTCAATGCGTCAATCTCATTTTTCAGCCTCTCAAAAATAGGTAGGAGTGAATTGATATATTAAAAAAGCTTTTGTAAATATTGATTAAAACTATTTATTGACATTTTTAGAAAAATCATTTCAAAACAAAACTATTAAAAAAAATTATAAAATATAGTAAAATATTATATTCTATCAATAGACACTAATAGAAATTTCAATATCCTATTAAATGTAATATAAAATCTGCTCTATTTTGTAAATATTTTGGTTTACTACTTTGTATTTAAAAATATCTCATATTTTTATAGACATTAAAAAAGTTTTAGAACATTTTTGTCAATATAATTAATATTCTATCCCTCAATTGAAAAGAACACAAAAGATAAAATCTATGATGAATCTTGTTTTATTGTTTGAATGAATTGAAATAATAATAACAGCAATAAAGTTATAATATAATAAAAAAATTAAAAATAATAGAACATTCGAAAAAATATTTACTATGATCGATTAATTTTGTCTTTTAGTAGTTCTGTTCAATAAAGTATAAATAGTTTATTCATTTTTTTATTTTAAAAAAAACTTTAATAATAATAATAACAATATGTTGTTTTTAGAATATTAGAAATTTAAACTAATTAAGTTAAGAAAAGTGAAAGAGGGATGTATCTATGATTTTGTTTTTAATGGTTGAATGTCATCAACACACTTATGCTTTCTTTTGGAAATGCACGTATATGTAAAAAAGGTGGTGTAGATCTTGTGACATACATTACTAGAAAGTTTGTAACTTATTTTAAACTTTTTTTCTGCCACATTGTTTTTGTTCCAATCAATCTATGTGTTGAAGTTATCACGATGGAAAGAAAATTATGAGCAAGTGTGCCAAAGTTAGCTTTATAATGGTAATTTACACAATTTTTTTACTTAGATGTTTGAGGTTCAATCTCTCATTTCACTGTTGTACCGAAAAAATTGAAGTGTATAAAAGTAAAACCAATACTCTTCCAAATCTACTTTGGAGTTTACTTTGTTAAGGAAATCAAGGAAAAATTTACCACATGCTTATATAACAAAGTCATTTTATACTTATCGAAACAACCATACACTATCGTGGTAAGATGCTTTAACATTTACTTGTGTGGTAAATTATAGTATATATATCTAATCATTTTTATTTTTTTTATACTTAGAGTGCATTTAGATTGACTTTCTAAATGTTAATTAATACAGAAAAAAGCGTTTATAATCCCTGACAAATCAATCCAAGTAAACGGTTTGATATTATGTATAATTCTCATAAATAATTTCTAATTCTTTTTCCATTTTTTTTCCTCCCAATTATTGTCATCTTGGTGATAATTGAACCAAAAGGAAGTCCTAAAAGTCTCAATGATTGAAATGTGGTATTAAAAGAAGCCGCTAAAGTTTGTGTATTGGTCTTGGACGATGTAGACTTAATTTGTTATTGTTGTCAAAATGTTTTAAATGTTTATTGTTGAGATACAAGGTTAGGATTATATTAATTAAATGTCGATAAAAATATTTAATATATGTCAATGTTGATAGATATTTATGTATAAAATTAAAATATAGAATAGTCATTTTTAATATAGCAAAATGGATAAAAATAGTTACAAAATTTCACATCTATATTCTTAATGGATATTTCTATTAATGTTTATTGGTAATATTAATAAACATGGATAAAATTTATTAGGGTTATAAGTGTCTAGCATTGATAGAATATAAATATTATTTGTTATATTTTGTAAATATTTTTAAATTGTTTTGTTATTTACAATCATTTTTCAATATATAATTCATAAAGATGATTTAAATTAGTCTATGTTTGATGGCTATTTTTTTTAAATAAAACAAATAAATACTAATTTCACCTCTAATTTTTTTTTTTGTTTATTAATGTTTTAAAACACTAATTCAAAATTTTAAAATAAAAAATATATATTTTTGAAATTCATCTAACAAATACACTTTTTTTTTTAGAATTTTTTTAAAGTGATTTTATAAATAATAAAAATAATTTTACTATAAAACTAAAGTTTAGTAAACAAAGCATCTTCTGAAAAAAAAAAAAACAATACCACAAAACATTATCCACTGAGTCTTATATTAAATAAATCCAACCAAAAACTGCCAAAAGTAATTATCAATTATTAAGACACAATGAAATGTGTATATATATATATATATATATATATTAATGCAATCATGCATGAAGTATATATTCATATAATTATATACTAGGGATCATATCATAAAGAAATAAAAAAGAATAGGCTTTTTTTAAAATTGAATTATTCAAAAGAGAATAAAAGTTGATTCATGAATTTGGAAGAAAAGTAATGTTTTTGACTCTTTATTCTTGTAAAACACACAAGAAATAAGATTAAACAAAATGAATAATAAAAGAAGAAATTAAGAAGAAGGAGGAGAGGATAATATAATTTAGATAAAGATGAATAAGAAAAAGAGAAATGAAAGAAGGGTTTTGTGCCATAACTAATGAATAGGCCAACACAAAAATAATATAATTATTTGGGACACAATTGACAAAAAACTTCGTCAACTTTATTTTTCTTTATGCTCTCTTTTTGGTCATCTATTTGACCTAATTTTCCAAGCATTTGACATGGGGTTTTTTTAATTTTTATGTTTAAGGGTAGGCTGCCTAAACAATAAGAATTATATTCTAAAATTTGATGCATAAAATGTGGTTCAATTTTATTTTAAAATACTATAGTTTCTAGGACAATTACAACCCATAACACTTTTAGGATTCGTAGTTAAATGTTTAGCAACGTTTTTAAGAAATTAAATTATGAACATAACAAAACTATTAATGATAAACTTTATTGTTATATTGTCGTTGATTTAATTTCTATCGTTGATAAACTTAGAAAGTTGGATCTAAATTTTGAATGTGTTTATTTTAATTTTTCAAGTGTTTAATTTTGAAAATAAATTATTTTTGAATCAATTGAAATATTTGACAACCATTCAAAATATAAACTTACAAACACTTTTGAATTTTTTATTTTAAACATTTTTAATCAAAAGTGTTGAAATAAAAATGATTTATATATAGATGCACACATGTAAGAAATCAGTTTATTCTTAGTTGTAAGTTCAAACATGCTCTATGTCTACAAATTCTTTTATATAAGTAATTAATATTTATGAACTTGATTATTATGGGCTTGTTTGATAGCGTTCCCTTTCTTGTTTCTTGTTTTCTGTTTCTCATTTCTCATTTTTTCTTTCTTAAGAAACAAGAAATGAGACTATGTTTGATAACTATTCTCGTTTTTATGTTTCTTAAAAAAAGAAACATAAACTTGTTTGATAATCATCTCTTGCTTATCGTTTCTTAATATGTTATTTTTTCTAATATTTTCACTTATTTTTTTAGTTTAAATATGATTTCATTAGGTAAAAAATAAAAAAAAATATAGAATTCATTAAAATATGAAAAAAATAATTATAAAATATTAACATTATCCAATACACATAATATCTCATTGCAAAATTAATAACTATAATACAATAATTTTTGTTAATCATATGCCATTAAAATTTGATTTAAAATATTATTTTTCATTCAACTCATTTCTTTTAAATGATGTTGATTCAAATTCAACTCAATTATACTACTACGTAAATACTATGGTTGTAAAATACTAAAGATAACCTAAATGATTGTCTTAGTAAAAAAAATATATATATAATATAAAATTTTAACTAACTTGGATGATACAAAAACTAATAAATTAAATTTTAAATAACATATAAACACGCATGTTGCCAAATTTAAAATTTAGAATTTAAAAAATATTTAATAAACATATTCACAATTTAAATTTTAAAGATAAAAATAATATACAAATTTAAATATTAAACATATTAAAATTCAAAATTAAATTAAACAAATAAATAAAAGAGAAATTTACATAAATGGAAGAAAATGGAAAGTATTTACATCCTATAGCAAAAAAAGATGGATACTTTGGGCTTGAGTTAAAATTTTAATTAGGGATAGTTACAAATTTAGCAACTAGATTCAAAATAATTAAGTATATAGCAACATTTTAAACAATTGCAAATATAGCAAAATTTGTTAAATTTTATCAATTATAGAAGTCTATCACCGATAGACCATGTTGCAAATATTGGTCTATCACGGATAGATCATACGAGTCTATTAGCGATAATTTTGCTATATTTGTAATTTTTTTAAAATGTTGCTACATTCTTAATTATTATTCCTAAAATGACCATCAATTACAATTTCCCTTTTAATTATCTATTTTGGACTTAGATTAAAATTTTGCTATAGGACGTAAATAGTTTGCAAATTCTTCTATTTTTTAAAATTTTCATAAATAAAATAAATATAGCTAAATAGAAAAAAATTAAATTAGATTTAAAATTTGAAATCAAAATAATATATCTAAAAGTATAATTTAAAATTCAATTAGCATATAATTATAAAAAATTAAGAGAAGAAAAAATACAAACAAATTAAAAAATATTAAATATATATATATGAAAATATTAACAAAGAAAGAAAAAAATAAATTAAGAAATATTAAATATATAAATATGAAAAATTAATCGAGGAAGAAAATAACAAATCTTAATAGAAAAAATTAAATTAAGAAATTAATATAAATATGAAAAATTAATAAATGAAGAATAAAACAAACTAAGGAATATTAAACAAATAAATTAATAGAAAGGAGGAAAAAAATAAAATAGAGTTAAGAAAAATAAAATAGTACAAAAAAAAAAGCATCAGAGTTGAAAATTGAACACAATACCTTCAAGCCAAAAGTAAATATAGACATGTCTCCCCCACCAATAAGCAAAATAGAGATGTTAAAATATAATAAAAATAGAATAAAATAAAACGAAAAGAGAATTGGAAATAAGAATAGTAATCAAACACGTGAGTTTCTTAAATAATATAAAATATGAAACAAAAAATAGCAACACTATCAAATGGACCTTTATTTTACCTAAATAATATTTACATAAAATATGTATACAATTCATTGGAAGCCTGTTAAGATAATTAAAATAATGTTCTAATCTAAATTTGAAGGGTTAAAAACTGAAAACAAAATTGTTATTAATATGTAGAGTAGTATTGTATAAAATAGAAGAGAAGGACGTCGAATGGTGTTGTTGAGAAGGAAAGGAAATATGCAATAAATAATGATGAATGGGGCTTCATGAATATTGGGGGTAGAGAAAAGGGAGCTGGAGCCAGTTAAGAAAGGACAAGTAGGGTTTGAACTCACTAAGTGCCTTCACTGCCAATACCAATTGACTCCTTTTGCCAGCTATTTTCCAGCTCCTTCTCCTCCTTCTCACCGTATCAAAACGTTTCTACGTGTGTTTAGAATATAATAAGTTTTCAAGTATTTAATTAGAAAAATAAGTTATTTAAAAAAAAGTTAAGATATTAAATTGGATGACCAATTAAAATACCTCTTATATTCTTGTATTTAAAGATGAAAAGAGTAAATAAAAATGAGTTTTATCAATAAACTTGTTTTTAGATTAGACTAAAAATGTGTTTTGAAGTTAACTAATCTTTTCGAGAATGTCAGGATTTTCGTCTTATTTTAGAAGTAATTTGGCAGTGTAATTGGCCGGCTACATAATCAACTTTGTTTAAAGGAGGGAGGTTAGTGTTTTAAGAAGAAGAAACAAAAATCTTCTATATATATATGGACAACCCTAATACAAACAAAATATATATGTATATACTATATGATTATTTCAATTCATGTATAAGAAAAAGTCAACATGTTTATAAGTTTTTAGGATTGGATCTATATATATTTAGATTTTGGATTAATGAAGGAAAGTTTAATTACTTAAGTGACAAAGCCATTATATATGTTGTGAATTTTTTCTTTTTTTGTGTTTATAAGTTTGGCTTTTGGTGGTACAAATTTAAAGAATTTGAGTTCAATACAGGTTTTTATTAGACATCAAATAGAAAGTTCATAGGACAATTATAAATGCATTTAATTTTTTTTGGTTAAATTGAAAAGAGATGCTCTTTGTACTATGGTATAATGCATTTATTCTTAGACATTAAAGACTTGTATAGTTTGAGTAAAAAACACCATTGAATTTTCAAAAATTTTGAAAATGTATACTCTTAAAATAAAAAGAAAAAAAGTTAAAAATATTCTTACAGTTTAGTTTAAGATGAAAAGTTTTGAGTGGTTTGTTTCAAATATACACTCAAATATTTTTAAAGTTAAAAAACACGTTTTAGCTTAAAAGAAGATTAAAAAACTAATCTTAGTGTTAATATCATGTGAATATAAAATGTAGTGTTCTTCTTGTGTACACAAATATGTTTGAATTTTTGGAAAGTTGGATTAATATTTTTTACGTTTCAAAACAAAAGTTAAAAGGAAAGTGTTCTCTACGTGTTTAATTTACACCCACTCAACCTTCCTACTCTTTCACTTCCTCTCTCTCCTCTACTTTAGTCTATGACCTAACATTTTTCTATTTTTTCTTTTGTTTTCTGTTCTTTACTATCTTCTTCAATACCCTCCTCTTGATCACTGCTTTATATATTGGTTCTCTTCTTGTTACTAATTTCCTTGCTACGTGTTTGACTTTGTTTGATTAAAAAATATTCTCCCTCAGTTAAGAATGTAAAGTCGTTTATATAACAAGAAAAAAAATAGAATATCAAAAATACTTAGAACTTAAATGTTCTAACACAATTGAAACGTAAATCAATTAAACTTGAGATAGTGTTGATATGTTGTTTGATTTTGATACAATAACGAGACATTGGGATTTGAACTACAATTTTGAGGATGAGGTTGTTCCTTTTTGTGATTCAAATTAATCTATTTGTTATTCATCAAGATTGAAGATAATGTTCTCTTTTTTCAATCATTTTGTATTTTTTTATTCATTAGTGTCTAGAATATTAAGGGAGTGTTTGATCGATTTTGGAATTTGTGAGATTTTATGTTTTAGTTTGAAGTTTTGGTTTATACTCGACTATCGAGAAAATAGTGTAAGAATTAAAAAATTCATTTTCATATAAGTTGTTTTAAAATATATTTTTTTTCCAATCTCAAGATATATAGCATCAAATAAGTTTATTACTATACCATCAATATTGGAGAATTTCTTTACTTATTTTAAGGTTAGGAGCATTAATGCAAATTTAACTTTCAAATACCTTTGAAAACAAAGTATTAACCATTTATGGGTACATACTTATTACTTATAAACAATGGAGGTTTTATCATAGCTTTAGAAAGTTTAAGATATATTTCAAAGAAATTACTAACCGTTTCTAATAGTAAAAACACATATATATAAATATTTTTAAATTTTTTGAAAATTTATAAGTATTTTTTACGCAAACTACAAAATTTAAATAATATTTTTAAAAGTTGATTCTTATTTTAATAACTCCTAAGAAACTTTTAAATGAAACTAAAGTAAGAGTATACAACCACACAAACTTATGCCTTAAGTACTTAATAAGGTCACCCCCATTTGATACCAATTTGTTTTTCATTACTGGAAGTGTTTAATTACTTAGGAAAGAGGAAAGCTATTGAAATGAAACTTTGGAAAACAAACAAAAATTTTAAAATTCAAAAGCAAAATTCTAAAACTGTTTGATAATGCTTTTTTTTTTTTAAAGAGAAACAATCACAAATTTCATCTTTTGTTTTATGCTTATTCTGAAAACATACATAAATTTGGAGTAACATACTACTGGTTTTATATTTATTGAAATTCTTAATTGAGTTTTATTTTTAAAAAGAAAAAGTGTAAATGTGAAAATTATTTTTATTTAAAATTTTAATTTGTTTTGAAAATAAAACCAACTTATGAGTGACAAGCGTTGGGTTTTAAAAAATAAAATAAAATAAAACAAGTTTAAAACAATATTTATAACGAGACCTTAATTATTTCATCATCCATTGCAAAAATTAAATTATCTTTTTAAGCTAGTTTAATAGTTAAAAATTATATGTCTCTTGAATTAATTCTAATTTTTGTTGAATTTAATTCTTAATAACTATAAGAGAATTTACATAAATGAAAGAAAATGAAAAGTATTTACATTTTATAGCCAAAACTTAATGAATGCTTAGTTAAAATTTATGGGCCGTAAATAGTTTGTTAATTCTTCTATTTTTAAAAATTGTTCTTAAATAAAACTAAATCTATAATTAATTAATTGTATGGAAGAAATATAATAATGTAAATTTTCATAAATATAACAGAACACTCAAATATTTACGATTTGTGTAACAAAATAAAAAAGTTCATGAAGGCAACTATTTTTTTTTAAATATTTTCTTTCCATTTTCTTTCGTTGTAAATTTTCTTTTGGAACATTTTTAAAAATAGCAAAATAAATTAAAATATTTACAAGCTATAACAAAATTTTGAATTCTATCACCGATAGTCTTCTATCACTATAGCATATTAATGACTATCAGTGATAGAATTTGCTATAGATTGTAAATATTTTGTAAAATTTGCTATTTTTGAAAATTTTCCTTTTCTTTTTCCTTCTATCGTGTTTTTCTATTTTTTTCTATTTTTTTCTATTTTTTTTCAATTGGTTATTTGATTGTTCAAGATCGTATACCAAATATAAAAGATTTTTTTTTATTTTTTGAAAAAAATCGTTGAAATATTGGTACACGATCGTCTTTCAAATTCAAACGATTGTGTGCCAAAAAAATCGTTTAGATTTTGTCTATTCAAATTTAAACGATCGTGTACCAAAGAATCTTGAAAAAAAATCGTTTAGATTTGACTACCAATTGTGTATAAAAAAACGGTCAAATTTAAACCACAGTGTATCAAATGAATCTTAAAAAAAATCAAAATCTAAACAATCTTGGTACAACGTTTACCAAATATAATACATGCACGGGTGGTAATTAATCGGGTGTTGATGGAGGTATTTTTGTATTTTTTATTGTGAGTCTACGAGCTTTTTCCGTTTTCAAATTTATTTTATAGTAAATATTCTGCCGCTTTGTTATAAAAAATTTCTAATAATAAGTAGGAGTTGTTGGAAGCTTTCAAACCAAAAATCAGCAAAACTACAAGAGCCATACAAAATTTGGTCACCCTCTTGGCCAGCTGCCTCAACCACATATTGAACCTATTTTTTTCCCAACATCCATACCTTAACAATTAACCACACCAATCAACAAACTTTATATATTTAAAATAATCAAACTCTTTTCTACAAAAAAAAATAATTTTCGATGTAATAAATAATTGTATGGTAGAATGAGTACTGTCTTGAAAAAGTAATTTCGACATAATAACTTCAATCTTAATGATCATCTTAAGCTAGTTATTATCTTTTTCACGAATGATACCAATCAAACTCAACATTTTAACATAATCAAACTTTTTTGTTTGTTTTTATTATTTGAATTTTTTATGGTAATAATAATAATTGTATTATAGAATGAAAGTATTAGCTTAGGAATGGGATTTCAACTAAATTTTGATGTTAATCCTCTCACACCAGTTGCTTCTTTGGTTCACTTATTTTGTCATACTATATTATATCAAATTATCACTTATTTAGTTTAATAAATATATGCAATATCATAGGTTAAATGTCACAAATTTTATTTATTTTAAGATATGAAATAAGAAAAAATAATTAATTTTTTATTAAAAATTACACCACTTCTAAAAAATATATAGAAAGTAAAATATCATCATCTATATGTGATATATGTGATAGACTACAATAAACTATGATATTTTGGTTTATTTTGTTATATTTGTAAATAACTCATTTTTTTCTCATAAAAACTGTTTAAGCACAACTCTTTTATGGGAGGAGTGATTGAACCTATCCATTCTTTTTTAAAAAAAATTAAGTCATGATCGATGATAGTTATGAGTTAAACGTTTAGAATAGTTCAATTCAGAACAAGATTATGCATGATTGATTCGATTAATTAGACATTAGCTGATATAGTTTAATAAAAGTTGTTATTCATTAATGATTTTCGGTGTTTGTCATGGCTATTCTCATAAGCAGGCTAAAGCACTTGCAGGAAGGCAATGTTGCTTTTAATTTTAGACCATCCTATTATATCAATCAAACAATTGAGTGATTCGAATTCTTAAAGTAGACCTCTTTTTAGTACATTTCACACACTTTTATATATTATAACTTTCTTGATTTTTACTTTCGTCCACTTTATTTTTCCATCCACATATATCAAACCCCTCCATTACCGATTTAATTAGTGGTAACTTAATTAATTACTTGCTCAAGCGGATGTACCCAATCTTGCTACTTAGACAAGATTTTGCACACAAAAACTATATCAATAATGTTTGAGATAATAATTTACTCCTACGGTAGGGTTGAGAAAATGACATTGGTGAGATGTATTTTCTTGAAGACTTGATATCATCATAAATATGGAAATGCATACTCCCTCAATGTTGGTAGGAAATTAGAAAGGTTGAAAATGTGAGAGGTTTAAACTATCAATCCATTAATTATATTTGTAGGTTAATTAAAGAACCTATTAATTAAACTTATGTTAGTTAGAGAATATTTTCTTCTTATTTTTACTCAAAGAAAGGAGTAAATTAGGGAAGCCAAAAGAGTGTGGCAAGAAAGGTACGTATAACCTTTTAAAAGTTATAAAATCATACGATATTGTAGTGCCGAATGAGTGATTTGTTTGAAATTATTTTTTCTCAATACGGAGTTTTAAATATTCATCACCACCTTTATTTAACTAAAAGAATTACAACAATAGATCTAGTAGTATCCTTTTCCCTTAAAATGACTTGTAAATTTTTGTTTTTTTAGTCTAAATAGTTTTAAAAGATTTTAATCCAACTACACAAGTTTATAAATTTTGTGTCTAATATGTTTTTTTTTTTTGTTATCTTTTTAAGTGTATAAATGTCACACTAGAGCTTATAGAACATGCCTGAATGTTGACCTATGTGATGGTTTGTTATATCTTTTAAAAAATTCCTATTAATTTATTTCAAGTTAACGAGTTGAGGTACTTGAATTCAAATAGTTTTTGGTTAGGAAGATGTGTGGGCTCGTGGTCGTTATATTTGTTCTGAATTATCCATGTGAAAGTTGACGTGACAAAATGCCTTTGACGTGACAAAATGCCTTTTATGTGAAGATATGAAGAATATTATGCATTAAAAAAATATTATTTGAAGCTTTTATAAAAACAATTTCTTAAAGAAGAAAATATGATTTTATATTATTTTCAAGGAGATGTGTTTTTGGGATCGAAGATTTGTATTCCTTCCTGTTACAGAAAATCTTGATTGACTAAGAGTATTGTCAGCTCAGGTGCGTGCACAAAACAACCATTAAACAGTAACCTATGTGAAGCATTATAAACTGAAGTGCACGTCTTTTTGTTAGTGCGGATTTCATTGATGTTTGTTTTTGATGAAGAAAAGTCACGATGACTTAATTATGAAGATCAAGCTCTGCTGCAAGAATAAAGAAAGAACATTTATTTATGTTTCGACGATGAACGTGATTTATAGTGTAACGCCCCAGCCCAGAATTTGGAATCGAATCTCCGTTACTCCCCTGCATCCCCTTACTATTCTTAAAGGCTTATTAGAGTGAAAGTTCTCCCCACAAACCAACACGAGTCCTTTCAGCATGTTTTGTCTTCACTCACGACGACAATTCCTTGCATCCCCTTACTATCCTTAAAGGCTTATTAGAGTGAAATCTCATGCATCTCCTTACTATTCTTAAAGGCTTATTAGAGTGAAAGTTCTCCCCACAAACCAACACAAGTCATTTCAACATTCTTTTTCCTCACTCACATGCATCTTGGAAATTTTCCCAGGAGGTCACCCAACCACTCACATGCATCTTGGAAATTTTCCCAAGAGATCACCCAACATAGAATTGCTCTAAAAAGGAAGATGCACCTTGTTGGTATAGGTATTAACTTTTAATTCTTTTAATTTTTTCTTAATATTATTTTCATGCCCTCAGGATTCCTCTCCTTCAGATGTGATACCGGTTCATTCACCTTCCGCTTGGTTCGTCCCCAAACCACATCTTACTGGGAGAGGTTATGCTCTGATACCATTTTAAAGATAGTAAGGATTATCCACCAATAATCCTTTGTCCTAGACAACAAAATACTTCCTACATTCTAGTTTAACTTAGGCAATGTCATGCTCATAAAATCATACTTATAAATCTTGAAAGCGTACCTGACGAGTGACGAAGGATCTAAGTCAAAGTCTACAGAACAAAACATAGACTTACATCATAAATCAGTCTACAGAACCTAAAATAACGACCCAACTTTTCTATCTAAGTCAAAGTCATTATTTTAAACCAAACACTTTGATTGACACAAGATATGGTGAAATTTATTTGAAATCATAACGATCAAGGAAAATGTTGTGCGGACCTTATTTCAAACAAATAAAATTCTAAAAATATTGTTTACAAAACAACTATTCATAAACTCAGTTCAATCATAAAAAATTTAAAACCATAAACGAAAGCAAATTAAAAAAAAAAAAGCTATTCGCCATATAGAAGTCACATATCCTATTTGCCCATCTTCTATAGAGTATAGAAGGCTCTAGTATCTGGTGGAATCCTGTTTATTACTGCAATGTCCATTATATCTTGATTCCTCATATCTCCAGTTCTTTCACAGATCATTGCTAATAAACAGACTAAGATGGGACATCTTTTAGATTGGATTCCGACAAAGTATTCACTGCCAAAAACTCTTGCATATTTCCAGGTCCCTCTTTCATTTGGTGCCCCTGCAATATTACTTTCTGTAGTTACTTTGGACAAAATAGTTACCAATGAGTTCAAAGGCTTCTTTGTCAGCTTATGCCAGCAGGCTTTAGTTAGATCTTTTGGAGAAAGGTTCAGTGATGATGCTACCCTAATGAACAGACTTAATGCATGCATACCTGTAAACCCTAAATGTTGTTCAAATAACATTGTTGCCAAACCCTTTCCCACGTTTCCGTCTCCAAGGCTGCTAAAGTTGTATAAAAACCTCCCCAATGTTCCTTTCAAAATGGAGACATTCTGAAATGCCCAGACAAATCCATCAATACAAGCCTTTGATAACACAGGAGCATCAATCGGAAACTGCTCTTTGTAAAATTCAAATAATTCTCCTTCAGATCACCTGCATAAGCTTTTTCCCAGCTACCTGTACTTTTGGTAAATAACCTTAATAAACTGGCTGCTATATAACATGAACTCTTAATAAGATCTGCCAGTGGGACATTAGATAGTTCAGGATTTCTTCCATTTCCCACGCCTAAAATTTGTTCAGAAAGAGAGTTGACGTGCTGGTCTCTTGGGGTTGTAAAATAGTCATTGGCATTATATACGGTTTCCTGCGGATTTGTTGGTGAACGAAGGTTCCAAGCTAACAGCATTGCAATTCCGGCGACTCTGTTTGTACATTGTACTGTTAGTCCTCTCCACAGTCTTTCTGCATGTTCTTTTAAATCCGCATCTGGAAGGATTGACAGTCGTAGTCCTCCCATTTCTCTTAGAATACCGTCAGTCCACTCACGCTATCTTATAAATCCAGGGTGGAGATATCCGACGTCCAGCAGCTCTTCCCTATGTACTGGCTGCATTCCCCTAATGTCTATTACATCTGCTTCCAGAGGTCCCACGATTCTAGGAATTATATTCCCTACAGTTGCTGGTTGTGCAGCAACAGGGGCAGGTACAGGGTTGATAACTGCAGGAGCTACTTGTGGAGCTTTTTGGACGCTTGAGGTTTGACAGAAGTATCAGCTGCTGTACCTTTCCCACGTTCCTCGTTACTTAATGAACAATTGCCCCCACCGAGTTTTCTGCCTGCTTTGTTGCTGCAGTCTTGACTTCTTGTCTTACCGGTACTGGAAGAGACTGTATTGCTGCTTCATGCTGACTTATTGCAGCCCTCAATGATGCCTCTATTCTTCGAGCAAGATCATCTTCTGTGGACGAGGTTGAATTAACATTTGCCATTATGAAAATAATTGCAATACAGCACCAACGATAATGAGACTATATCGTCTATTGAGTGACTATAATTTGATCTAGTATATTCTCCAATAATTAAATCCAACAGTAGCAATCCACAATAGCCATGAAACCAACAAAACCTACAATTTTTTCTTACCCGAGTATGAACCCATGATTCATGGCAAGCGAGAAGCGGCAGCGGCGTACGAGAGTAAAGGAAAGGAGAGCTTGCAACCGATCGGAGTGGCAACGAAGGTGACGGCGCGGAATGGAGACGCGGACGGACGACGCTTCGACTTCAACTTCGGCGGGATGACAGCGGTGCGGGACGCGGTGGACTGGGCAGTTGACGTCTGCAGGTCTGTCGGAGAACCGAGGAGAAGATTGGGCGGACGAAAAATTGAAGGAAGGCGGCAGTTAGGGGTTTACGGAGAAGAAGAAGAAGGAGGATAGGGTTTAGGGGGACGCACGCGAAGGACCCTTCTCTTCTTTTTTCTTCTTCTTTTTTTTTATAAAATAATAATAACAATAACAATAATATAATAGTTATGATATATATTGTTATTACTTTTTCATTTTCTTTTTCCTTCTTTAATTCTTTTCTTATTCATTAATTGGTAAAAAAAATAACACCCATAATTTTGAAAAATCTAAATAAAATAAAACAGATTAGGTAAGAGAAATATCTAACAAATTTTGGGGTACATGGAGGGAGTTTTTCCATTACACAATCTTAATCCGTTGATTGATCAGAAACATGATTAAGGAGGAGACTTTTGTTTAACCAAATCATCTTTGAAATATAATAGTGATAGATCTACTTGCAGTAAAGTTGTATCACTTATAGTACTAAGTAAATAATAGTGTTTTGAACTTTGTACTACTAATCATAATATTGTAATTATGATTTATGTATCAAAGAAATAAAATCTTTGATCTTGGGTCAAGGACCTCCCAGACTGTTTCATCGAACTGGGTTAACAATGTTTTGTATTCTTACTGTATTTACTTATTGTTCTATGTATTGTATCCTTTGTTGCTAACTGAGGGATCTTCTCAAACACTGTTGTTGATTCCTTCATTGTTTTATCACTGCAATTTTAGAAGACTTGACGTAGTCCCAAGTTTGGAACAAACAAGTATATTTTTTTATGTCGTTTTTCTTTTTTTTTTCTACTATTAATTATTTGTTATATTATGATCAATTACTTGTTATATCGTGAAGTGGAAGTTTGAAATATAATTTAGTTTATTTCACATTTTTTATATCACGTATAAATTTTGACATTGTATCATCTTGTTACCTAATAATTTATGCAAAGTAATAATAGATGCAGTTAAAGATGATAAACATTAGTTTTTTCTTATTTGAATCGTGGGAAAAAAATTGTCTCTTTTTTCGTAGAGTAAATTTGACTTAGTGATATTTGACATGACCTTTATCTTTAGAGGTCGAGGTTAATTCAATATTCCACCCAACATTATAATATAAAAAAAAGTTATCCTTTGTTTTAACAAAAAAGAAATGTAAAGTTAATTTAGATGTGTAAAATAACCATCTAAATTCTCTTCATTGAATATCTTCTTCCTTCTTTTCTCTCCCTTTCACCTTAATCTTCACTCTTTTTTCTCTATTATTGTTTGTTATCATTATCAGAAAATTTAAATGCAATTTATTTCTCTTTCCTTCCTTTCCAATCGAGTTCAAAAGTCATAAGAGAACCCATAAATTCATTTAATTTCACATCATCTAACCACTCTTTCAATACTCTTTTTATCTTTGAGAAAACCTTTTCAAACTTAAACATCTAAAACATTTTCTAACCAACTTTTTTGTTTATATTTTTTCCCCTAATCCAACAATTCATTAGCAATATCACATTGATAATTTAGTGTAAAAAATCCTTCAAAGATTCATTCTTTTAAGATCCCATAATTAATTTGATCAACACTTAACAACACTATTTAATTGTCTCAGTAAGTTTCTAGTAGGTTGTTTGATCTTAGACCTCTTTTATGTTAATTTACATGTCGAAATGATTTTGATTGGTCAGTACTATGGTTGCATTAATTATGGAATTAAGAAGTTTTGGCTCCATTATATGATTTGGCAACTTATCAATCCAATTAACGTCAATTTCAATGTCTTTTCATCCTTATTTAAGCTCTACATATGGATCTAATTACCTTGTTTCCGTTGTGCCTATTTAAGAGCATGTTATTAATTTGCTAGGGTTGTTGCTCATAAGCTTTATATAATTTGAACTGTTTTTGTTTTCGTGGTGTTTGAAAGTTGAAACTGTGACTCAACATTATCACTATTGATTGTGAAGTTATGGTTTATCTTGTTGTTGAATGGAGTTATGGTTTATCTTGTTGTTGAATTGTGTTCAGTGAGAAGGTTGTTTAAGGTCTTAATTAGAGAAAATATAAGATATCAAATCTCTAATTTAGGGAGAGTCTAAGTTGACATTTCATGCACAAAAAAGTGGATTATAGTTGAAAGAGTGATTCTCATACTTAGTTGGACTCTAATTAAGTGGTTGCTTAATATTATATATGCAGTGGGACTCTAAATTAAGTGTTTGCTTAATAGTATATATGCATGCCTAGGGGTGCCTATTTTTGCATTCATTTGTAGGGTTTTATGTTATAAACATGTGATTAGTAAATACACTATTTATTGATATTTAATAAAATAAATTGTTATTTTATTTTGTATTTAATTATTGTATAACTTAATCCAATAAGTAAGTTGAAGGTTAATTAGTTTATGAAAACATGACCGGTGTATAATTGACAACATACAAATGATCATGTTCAAGTAACAACCTAAAGAACCTATAAAATATAGATAATGTTTGGATGTGCCTTAGCTTATCTTGGTAACACTGAATACGATTCACTTTGTAACTGTTACAAATACAATATGATCCAAATTGCTCATGTGAAACATGTGAGCGGAACCTATATAAAGAGTTTGTATCAAATTGAAATGCAAAATAATTAATCTCTCTTTGTACATTCGTTAATTAAAGAGATTAATATTATATTTCAAACGAGATGGTCATAAGTAACTTGATCTTAGTCCTGAGTGAGTTATGAACTTCGAAGAATTCTTCTAGTGACGAGTCGTCCTTTGATTTGCATGGGGTGAGAGTGGCTCGAGTTGGTGGCTCATATATTACTATTTTGGGAGCTTCTTGTTAATTTCGCAAGATAGAATTCACTCCTTCCCGTATATACAGTCAGTACATGATTAGTTTCCTTAACACGAGTAATTATAATGAGTAGCAATTTTAGGAATAATAATTAAGTATATAGCAATATTTTAAAAAAACTGCAAATATTACAAAGTCTATAACTGATAGACTTCTATCGCTGATAGGACTGTTATGGTTTATGAATGATAGACTAATATTTACAACATTGTCTATCGGTGATAGACTCCTATATATTATTAATAGACTTGGACAGATTTTGCTATATTTACAATTTAAGATGTACTCAATTATTTTGAATTTAATTGCTATATTTGCAACTAGCCCTTAACACTACTCCAAAACATATACAATGAGGCTCCATCCTCTCATCGTCCTAAGAAGGAGACTTGGTTTATAGTTGGACCATAAACAAATTGTTCACTAAAGGATCAATAATGGTACTTATAGACATAAAGTAATTAAAGAGGTAAAACTGACATTGACCAAACTATAATGATTTGCAGACAACTTGAGAAGGATTGACTTACATGTAACAATTATATTCATGAATCCCAAATGAGTAAAATTATCTTTTCTAGGCATGCATGTTGCCCTAAACGTAGGTGGTATATCACCTAACTAGGTCACCAAGCTTCGTGTCTTGTATCTCCATAGTTTTTAATTGTTCTTGCTATTGTTGACACATCATGAATGACATTGTTATACTATTAGCGATAGCCTTTATTTCAATGCTTACAGATTATTTGTTGAGTTATTCTTAGACCATAAAATAATACATAATGTAGCAAGCTTTTAGGATTTAGAATGAGAAAAAGAACTTACCTCATCGAGTGATAACTCACCCACAACATTAAGCTAATCCAACCAGACTTAACTTTGAAAAGCTCAATCGCAGTTCGACCTAGGTCCAAGCCCAATGGGCTCGATGTATTGTTTGGGTTTGGATCGGGCCAGTCCAACCAGCTTTAATAGTTGAGTCCATGACCAAATCTATGGGCTTGACTCATTAGATCAAAGTTTAGGGTAGGCTTGAGTCGAGCTTTGGTCAACCATAAATATTAATTATTTAATTATTTAAATACATTTATTATTAGATTTTCTAAGTGAAATGTTAATAAATATTTTCTTTATTTTATATTTTTGCCACTTTTCTTATTAAAAGAATGGATATTTTAAAATTTTATTTAGTATTTAATTTTCCTTAAAAAATTTATTAGTTTTTTAACTCTTCAATTTTTTTTTTAATCTTAACTAAAAACTAATATCTATAACTTTACCCTTTTCTCTTAATTTGTAAAATATAATATGTAAAGAAGTATAAATATACATACACATCGTTATCCTTTTTCCATATCTTGATATGGGTTTCATTGATGTTCATGTTGCTATTAAATTGGCATACGGAGCATTTGCTGAATTTCCATGGCAATTTGAGAGGCAAGAGGTTATCAGATGTCGCATATTAATTATTAGAAGTTGATATTATGGATTCTACCAGAGCATAATACATGAAAACTTAACATTAATATTGCATGGAACTTTCACGTTATCATTGTATAATCTAGGATGGTGCTTTTTGATCATCTCGAGCAGGTTCAAGAATGAACGCAATCTCTCATTCTTATGAGATTAAGATTATCAAAACTATGATTATATTTTATGGGTTGTTTAATGCTCACTCCCTATTGCATAGGCATGTAGTTATAGAGTCCGATTGCTTGGAGATGAGGAACGTACTGTTGAGAATAACAATATGACTAATCTTACGAGTGTGGCATTTCATCGTTGACAAAGTCTTTGATTCAAATTCGTAGAAGGTCTACTTCATTCACACACCCATATCGTTGATATAAAGTCCTAGTATATATTCTCCTAAAAAAAAGCTATATGGTTACTTGTTTCTGCATAATTTTACTTTATGCTGGTTATTCTAAATAAATAAGTGCACTAAACTAGTCCAAACAAATAAATCTGAATGTGGCACAAATGAGTCAATCCGTCAAAATGGTGATCCATATCCAATAAATAAATAAGCTACGCTAGGTTTGACTAATCGAATATTAACTTTAGGTTGAGTTTGGATTGCGCCTGAGTTGAACTTGGACCAACCTTTTAACTTTAGTTTCATTCCATGAGGCCAAATTATAAGAATGTATTTATACGACTTAATTTAGAATTTACATATTTCCCTCTAAATAATGGTGAAGAAAATAAAACTAACCAAGAATATCATGAATGGTATGCATGAAATACACATGCCTCTTGAGGTGAATTAGTCATCTCCATTCAGGATGAAGCTGGGCTAAGGATTGAGATAGCCTAATGCCATTTATCTAAGGCCTAAGGTTAAAAATGGAGTTATGGTTAGGTGAAATGAAATGATACGTTGCACGTACCACTTTATTCTCAAATCTTCGACTTCTAGGATAAAAATTATATTAATTATCATTGATCTAAGTTCACTTTAGCTACAAATTTGGCTCTTATAAACCTTTTTATTTGCTTTTGATAAGTCTCTAGACTTTAGAAGTATCAAAAAGTCATTAAACTTTTGATTGGTATCTAATAGGTCCCTAAAATTTAAACATGTCAAATGGATTTTTGAACTTTCAAATTTGTGTGTAAATAGGCCGTTTTTAAACTTTACAAAACAAACAGAAGTCTAATATATCATTAAACATTTAAGTTTGTGTTCAATAAATTTGTGAATCCGAAAAGATATTGAATAAATCAACGATCTATTAGACACAAAATTAAACATTCAAAGAGATTATACCATGTAAAATAGAAGTATATAACTTTATTAAATACACCCAAAAATTGAGGAGCTATTTAATATAAGTCAAAAAGACTAAACATATAGACTAACCCACCACCCTTTTTAAATTTAAAACTTTAATGGAGGTATCTATCAAAATTTATGGACTAAATTTAGGATTGGAAGAAGATTTTTATAAGCTCTAAAACATCAAATGTGAGGGGTAGTTCAATAACACTCGGCTCAACTTGTCTTGGCGGCAGCAAGTTGTTATATCATAATCACAATAAATATAATCAACACAATTATTTTAGCAAACAAAAGTGGCAGTATCCTTTCAAACTTGCTTGATCATAAATACTCATAACAAGTTGCTTTATAGTTTACAAAATACTCACAAATCTACAAGATTAGCTTATGCTTCATACCTACTTTTTCAACCGTTTCTTTTCTTCTTATGCATTTGATCTTCTATGCCTTTTCAACTTTCATTTTACTTCGGGGAAATTAAATTCTTTTTAACAACATTACTTCCATTTTTTCGTGATTTAAAGTGTGATGGATACTTCTATCTATAAAGTCTAAATTTAAGAGGGGTAAATAATTGACTGAACTAAGATTATATCAGAATGAAATAGATTCTAAAAACACTTATGTATGACTAAGAAAGACTTAGAATGGATAGCTACTATCTATACCAACAAAATGTTCATTTATTTTTAGTGTTTCAGTCAGAAGATCAAGTCTAAAGTTATGTGCTTAGCTTAAAATTACAATCATATGTTGAGTGATCTTAAAAAAACCTTGAAAAGTATGTGAGTGAAGGCAAAGCATATGATGACGAATCTTTCTCCAATCCTTCTTTTCCTCTTTGAGTCATAGACTCATACTTGGTATTGCTTAGAACTGTTGTTTGGTATTCTTTTGTGTCTATGATTCTACTCTCGTTTTCAGGACTTGAGCAGAATTTCAACTTTATCCTTATAGTTTGTTTAAAATACTCAAAGTGTCCATTTCAACGTCAAATGTTCATAATTTTTGTAGGTGACATTTTCTTAATGTTTAATTCATTGTTTTTTCTTCCTTTTTTAGTACCAACAAATGGAAGATAAAAAGATTGAATTTTCAATCTCTATAAAAAGTCATGTCAATTACTATTAAACTAAGTTCGACTAATGCATTTAGAGGAAATAGATAACCTCTACAAAAAACATTCATAACCTCTACAAAAAACATTCATGGTTACTACCACCTGGAAAACTAAACAAAATTAAAGCAACCCAATCAAAAGCTTTGATTATGCTTACCATCCATAACGGTTGGACCTTTATAACTTTTGCTTTAACTTAAATTTTGTTAGACCACCTTTTATCACATGATTTGTTATATTTCCAATTAAATCGTTCACGTTAATCTTAAACTTTTGAAATGTTTATATTAAAGTATTTATAATCAAACCTTATGATTACTGAATGTTAAAATTTTTCACTATTACATCATTGATATGAAAGTCAATAAAGCAAAGAAATTGAATTAGAAATACAAGCTACTTAAAATTTGTATAATTCAAAAATGTCCTTAAAAATGGAAAAAATGATAGATGATGCAGTTGCAATTTACAAAACAACCACTTAAAAAATAAAACTACCTAAATTGAGGAATCCAAAGCCTGCACCCCAACACATGCTTCAAGAACTCAAGCTTCCAAACCATACATCCAACCATTAGTCATTCTCAAACATCATTATAATAAGGCCAAAGACACTTAGGAGTCATTTGAGTCAAAGATTATCTAAGTCTATAATAAACATTTTTTGCTACAATAAATACTATTTACAAGTTTTCAACTAACTATAGTAAACACTATTCGAAACTCCCAATTTGCTACAATATTCACTATTTGCTACTGTTTTTACTATTTAACAATCATCATCTTTGTGTGTTTATTATTTTCTTTTATCAAACTAAAATAGCCAACACACTATTATAACTCAAACTAAAATAATCTACATCTCAAACACAAACTATTCTAATCAAACTATAATAACTCATTTTTTGCTCCAAGCACTCCTTAAGAGTGTATTTTGTCCAAGGAGTTTAAAAACAGGAGTAGAAAAATAGAGTTGTTAACTCTATTTTTTAGTTGGCTTAAAGAGTTCGTGAGTTCTACCACTAAAAAAAAACATCCATTTAACTTCTTACATCGTGGGCCAAAAAAGTTAACATCTCTTTATACTTCATAACTCCCCCTTAATTTCTAAACATTTTATTTGAAAACCGTGCACCAGACGGCCCAGACCTCTTGGGAAACATAAGCAACAAACTACAACCAATCACAATCTATACTCTCTTTGTAGCTATTTTGAAATAAATATTTCCAAATATATAGAGTTTCGAAATTTTTCTCAGCCCCAAATAACAACATAAAATAAAATAAAACAAAACAAAACAGTGGTCCATACACTGAAAATAAAGAAAAGAAAGGTCAACCCACAGTAGTTGGAAAATTTTGTCGATCTTCATGAATACACACAAGCATGCCACTGCTCTTGAAAACAAAACATCGTCAAGTAATAAACTAAATGAAAGGATTACAATGGTAACCTTCAGAATGAAAAACCTTCAGGCAATTGTTGATACTTTCCGCTTAGAAAGATTTTGTACCTTCTCTTAATTTCACCTCCTGAAAATATATAAAAATCGAACTTAAACGATGACGACAACACATCTTTCCAGAGATTGATGAGGTAAAAACTCAATGAGGTACCTTTAGCTTGAAAGGGTGGGATGTTCATAGACAGGGTTGACTCCACTAAAGTGACAAGCTCCTTTCCTGCTTCAAGCATGTGAAATTTTTCCGATAAATTAAAGGTGACATCCAACAGGCAACAACTTTTGGAAACAAAAAAATAACAAAGTGAATAATTTCATTGCATCACTAAATCAATCTTTTCAGAAGAAAATGAAAAACTAAATCATTTTTTCCTACCACTTTCTATTCCTTTGGCATTGACTAGGAAGGATGGGATTTGCTGCTCTTTTAACTGCACCATAATAATGTAGGCAGAAACATTGGTTAGAGGAAACAAGTGGCGAGAAATAATTAAATTATTTGAACATAAAGTTTCAAGTTCTACCACAAACATTAAGGCCTTGGCCAGTTCCAACGGGTCAATATATGAAGGTCCTTTGTGGAATGCAGGCACAAATTTACCATTCTGATACCCAGCCAAAAAGTGATACGCAGCCTGACCAGGAGAGAGCTTTGAAGCTGAAGGAATGGTTCTAGAGCTGGTAACAGAAAACAAGAGCATCATTTTTGTTCAATGGTTTAAGCACATATCGCTTTTATAGTTTAAATAACATTTAGACACCAAGTTTCCTCCAATTTTTCCATACTAACATGCTAGTCTTTCAATACAGAAGAAACAAAACACTAATACATAATACTCTTCTATGAAAATAGCTATTTGGCCAAAATGATTTGCAAAATGTCCTAATTACTACCAACTGCTGCAAAGAGTTGCTCATCCTATTAGTGCACTCTCGCATAAAGGAGTCAAGAGAAGAAAGCCATGGGAAGAGATTATGAGTTTTCTTATAACAATCTAACCTCAGCCATATACTCAATTGTGGTCAGTGAGCTGCTCAGTACAATTTGAATTAGATTGTTACCGTGCACACCTCTACTTAACCATGTCAAGCTCAAGTAACCCTTTACTCAAAATATATGAGCGCAACCCATGACTCAGTCTCACACAATCAAGTATTATTTCAAAATTCTTCAAATTCCAGGTGATCATTCCATTATTCATTTGTAACATTTCTACTGAGTAGGAATTTGATTGAAAATTTTTGGAACATTGAAGGCATAATTGAATTTTTAAACCAGGCGATATAATTGAAAAATAGTGCATGTTTTATACGCTTGAAGGACCAAATGCTATTTAGTATGATACCCACACACAAAGAAAAGCTTGGCTCACATACAAACCAATAAATAAAAGAAAATGCTCTTTATTTCATTTTCAAATGAAACAAAAGAGAAGCTTTCAAAAAGAGCTTACTCATCAGAAGTTATAAGAACAATAGTAGAAGGCAATTTATAGAGATTTGGGCCATTGGTATTTGTATCCCCAAATTGGAAAAATGGCATGACACCTTCAGAAGAAAGAATAACACCATCTCTAGATATCAGAAAAACAGTACAACTTTGAATGATATCTTCAGGTGCCAATAATAAAACCACCGAATCACCAAAAGCTAGGAGCCTGAAATTTATAATCACCACTTAGAGAAAGGATGTAAAACACAAGTAAAAATTGAAACCATAAAGCTTCAGAAACTGGTAGTCAATTTGAATGCATCAATTCATTTTGAAATTAAGGGTCGTGGGGTGGGGAGAAAAAAAAAGCAAAAAAGTATACCTCACCTTCCAGGAAGAGGAAGTCCTCCACGAGCAAATATCACAGGTTCAGATAAAGCAACGAGTGTTTCTTTAGTTCCATTTATATCTGAGAAAGCAGTTCCACATAATATGAGCATTGAACGCTCAATATCAGCAGCAATGAACCCCTTATCTCCTTCAGTTACAAGACCAATTGAATTTCTCACCCCTGGGCTATGTGGTAAAAGTAAAACTCAAAGAGTATAAATGAAGAGCTCTTCAACGACCTTTGTATCAAACAAACAGACACTGATCAACAACACTTAATCTAAGAGGCTTATATGTGCACACATCATATGAACATGCATAAATGTTAAAAAGTATAGACATAACAAAAGGATAACATCCATATATAATGGGACTGAAGCAATTAAAGTTTTGTTCAGGGAAAGTAGTACCTTATAGATTCAGCAGAATAAACTGTCAAAGGGCAAGAATCCTGAGAAATTGCTCGGGATGAAGTCTCCCAGATAATATTTGAAAATGCTAACACAGAAGAAGGACCATCGCTTATCATTCGAATATTCACATTACCAGTTGATCTTGGACCAATTGCTCCATCATGAACATAAATATTTGAGATGGAAGAAATGTGACTAGTGATCTAACACAACAAATAATACCAAAATTAAATGAAAGGTGAATACAATGACAGATTAAAAAGAGGTTTCAGTTTTGCATGGCCTTGGCCAACAATGGACTTCACCGAAAAAGATCAAAATCAAATTATATTACAAAGGATAATTTGGTAAAAAATTAATTTAAAATCCAAATGACATGCAACAGTCTAATTGATTAAAAGAAAACACCATTGTGAGGCTCAAGTCATTGTTATTGTACATGAATGAAATAATGACACTGTGATTTCCAAGTTAAAAAATACATAGAAATCTGGAAAAAGAAAACTCCCATTAGGTGTAAAAGAACATTCCTCAAACCCCCAAAAAAAACTTGAAAAGAACAACCAAACCAAACACAAGATTCTAAAATAGCTGAGATTCTGACAGGCAAAAGACCATCCTGAACACAAATTTATCCTCCTGTACGCTTAAAAGTCTTAGAAAAATCCAAATGACTCCATCTCAACAAGTCCCCCAGAAACTAAGTCACAAAGAACTCATCCTTGTAAAAACCCAAGAGATACAAAAATGACTTTAACCTTCAAAGCAAGATTTTCTGGCCATGAAGCCCAAGCTGAAACTGAAGCACCAATTTAACTAAAGACTCTTAATTCTCTTCGACTAATGATTGAGATAGAAGCTTCAACCTTCCTATTGAAACACAGAAACCCATAGCAGAATAGAAAACAAAGCTAACAGTCGACCTTCCAAGGGCACTCTTTCACACTAAAAAGGCCCTCCTACTAAAAATACCTCTTCAAACAAAACAAAAAAAATCCCAGAAACATACCTACCAAAATCTAGAGATAAATGTTGAACCTTACCATCATTGAAAAAACACTTTGAAATGCTTCCACTTCAACCAAAAATCACCTCAAGGCCTACCCTGTTAATTACCTTATTTCTTCCAAGTTTCTTCTCTCCCTTTGAAGATTCTTTGCAATTCATTTCAGGAATGTTAATTGGAACAATAATGTAGCTCTTTCCTACTTTTAAGGTGAAGCAGCTTAGAAATTTTCTTGGAATCATTGGCTTATTTATCTAGGATTAATAACCTTGAAGCAACTATAAATTTGCATCATTCACTTAGGTTGAGTATATCAGTTATCAACTTTTTACACTAATCACATTTAGGAGAAAATTCAGTGTTTTATCATGTAAGCTGTACGTTCGAGTCAAATTTAATCTAAAAAATTTAATTTTAACAAGTTGAACTTGAACACTGAACTAGGATAAGCGATTAGAGTAATACCCTTATTAGCTAAGTTACTCTTTGTAGGAGATTTTTGGCTGGGCGTAGGCATTTTTCTTTCTCTGGTAGGCTATGGTTATTATTGTACCTGCTCGCTGTTATGGCTGTGTAGAGATTTATTTTAGTTAGGTGTTGGGTTTAAACTTTGGGCGATTTTTAGTAGCTTCATTTGAGTAGTGTCAATTAAATTAGGGTGATTCATTTATTGGTCATTGGAAATTTTCTGGCTCAGTTTTTAGAAGAATAATAATTATACTACATAAGACACAGACAAGTTCAAAGTTCAATCAGATGGAGTTAAAATTCAAGACTATTATTCACTCCTTTAGCTAAGTAGAGGTAAAAAATGGTGTAATAGCAAAACTACTTGGTGTAAACTATCATTCGATTAATTAAGTGTATTTTTTGAAAGCTAAAAGTGAGAATTTCACCAAACGTCTTTTGGCTTTGTCACTTGGTACAATTTGTAACTCTTACCGGTCCCATCTGTCTCATCAACATTATGGTCCTTAGTGTTTTTATCTACTATCCTATCCTCGTATCTCACCTAACAATAGTCAGCTGATGAGAAAATCAGGACACAAAGATTGCCAAAAGCTAAAAAGGCATGCCTGCTTTAAAAGTTTAGTGAATTGTGGCTTGGAGATATTTGATGACCCTTGAAGTGTGTGGCCTCTAACATGAATCGGAAACCCTGATAGGAATTCTAAGAAGAGAATAAATTATAAACAAACAGAAAACGGTGGAATGTTAATATAGACACCAAGTAAACATTTATGAATCTACCTGCGACAGTGGCACCCTTCTGGAATAATTCACTAGACTTCAAATTTTGAAAAACCTTGTCCAACACTAGCACACCTTTCCCAGCTAAAGCACTGTTAAGACCATGAGAGTACCAAGAACCTCCCTGCACCAAAGAAAACGAAAGCTCATAAGGCCGTTTTCTCAAACAAATTAACACCCGAAGCGTACCATTAATATTTTATTTCATGACATAGTACAAACAAGAATTGTTTTTCAATTATGCACCACTTCAGGCCCTGCCTCACAATTCTACTCGAGACTCTACACACCCCAATACCATTGTACAATAAACCGAACTCTAATATGTCCAAACAGAACACAGCCAGCAGAGTAAATCGAGGGCAACAAAGAACAGAACACAATAATAGTTCGACCAGTTTGGCCTACATCCACTTTGAGAAATTTTATTAAGAGCCATAAATCTATATGCAAGAATCAACAATCTGTAATTGTACCATTCAAGATGAAGGAAAGCACGATTTTTCTGCCTCTTAACAAAATCGCTCGAGCAATCTGTGCCAAACTACCGACTTCACCGCCGGCGAACACCAACTGTACTGACGACCACTGACCGGCACTCAGACCCACGGATTCTCGCAACCCATTTTTCGTAGATGTGTTAGGCCCACACCAAAGAAGGAGAATTAACGTTTTTAACCCTTCTTTGTATATTTGTTTGGTAATTTGGCCCTTTTGAGTTTTGAGTTTTGAAGAAATTTTATTTTGAACCCGACTTCTTAGAAAAGCAAAATTACACTATTGTCTTTTGTTCTTCACTCTTCTCCCCCTTTCTCTTCCACACCCTTGAAGCCCTTTTCAATTTACTTTGCCTTTTTCATTTCGATTTCAATTGGATTTCATCGTTCATTTTGAAGATTCGATTTCGTCATTCAATTGCATTTGAGTAAAATTTCTTCGCTTTTTAGAAATCTTTTTTCATTAATACATCATTATCAGACATTTTCGGAACGATTTGGCCCTAAAAACTGGATTTTTCACTTTAAAATCTCACCTTTAGTTTTTGGAAATGTGCGATACTCAATCAGGCTGCATATGAGTCTAATCGGGTATTGACCAAGGCAAGCAAATAAAAAATATGATATTCTCATTCAATCTACCTCAGACTGGTATTGACAGGGCGCTAAGGATTTAGGGTTAAGATGGTGGCCTAGCATAGGGGTTACTCGAGTCGATATCAGGCTCAAAAGAGCTGGTCTCGTGCCTGAAGGTAGATGTTACTGGCCCTGCCTCAACTATAAACAAAATGGGGAATTGGGGTAGGTTTTTTGGCATGGTCAACCTTGCTCGGGTGTGTATCGAGTTTAATGTGGTTTTGGCTAGTACTGAGGTTAGAGGTAGGGTGCCTGGTCCTTGTTTTTGACGAGTCTCTTCTTGAGTAACCAACTAGGGAATTATGAAGGCTTATATGGCATAGTAAAGACCCTGAATGAGTGTGTACTAGTTATGTTTCTCGAGGCTAAAGGTAGGTTTCTCGATCCATGCCATGGGCGGGTGTGTACTGGGTCTAATCCTTGGTTGTTCTAAGCAGTGGCAAATCTAGGAATTTTATGTTGAGGGGCGTTATATAATTAATACACTAAAAAATGTTTAAAATATATTCATAGCTTTATAGATTAATTAATTTAATATGTATTACAATTGAGTTTATGGATTTATGATAAGTTTATTATCTAACTTATCCATTAAATCTTTTTCAATATAAGTTATAAGACAATCATTTATCAATTGATCTCCCATTCGATTATGGGTTCGAGTATTCACAATATTCATAGTAGAAAATTCTAAAAAACTAATGGGTAGACTTTATCTCTTTTCATAATGACCATTTTCACTACAAGATCACCTATGCTTTTTTAGTTCAACAAACTCTGAACACATATCAATAATGTAATTCTAAAGTTGATCCTTAAGCATAGAGAGTTCAATAGCTAAAAAGTCTCTTGGATAAAACTGAACAAGTCGACTAAGTTTTTGTCTATCAAAAGCAGCAAATGAATTACTCGGATTAAAAAATGCACACAGAAAAGCAATTCAGTAGTTGTTTCAATGAAACGATCATTCGACTCCTAAAGTTGCATATCAATGACAACATAGAAGATTTCAACACGATAATTATGCAAATTTATAATTGGTTGAGTTTTTCAACTTTATCGTCCTCAAACTAAAAACATGTCATTCATTTTAAAAATGTCATTGTTATGACTATTGCAGAAATCATAAACACTTTCTAATCAGAAATCTGAACTAAACTCTCTCATTGATTGCAATGTTCGTTTATAAAAGTTGACTAAATTCATTGCATTTACAATATTATGATAATATCTTTGTAATGGTTGAGACAAGTCATTTTTTATTCCCAAACTATTTTTTCATGAGATGTATATTGAAAACACAACCAAATGATAAGATTGAATTCATTTGAATCTTTTCTTCATATATTTTTTTAAAATTTGATGCATTGGGCACCATTGTCTCAAGCACATCAACTATGGAAGAGAACATTACATTGTAACTAAACTCGTTAAGTGTTGTAATGTGATCCTCATCGAGTATCTCCTGGTTTTTTAATCATTGTCTCTTGATCTAATCCTCGACCACTTGATATTTCACCATTATTTAATGCGTAAAATTTTTTTCATGCTATGTTTCTCTTGTAGAATATCTCGACGTTTCATTGATACTCCCTAAACATTCACTACATTTAAAGCAATAAAGAAAAGATTAACAATTTTTACATGATTTTTTGCAGTATTTGTGAGAGCTAATTGAAGCTAATGAGCAAAACAATGAATGTAAAAAACCCAATTCATTTTCTTCAGAAATAAATGACTTCATATCATTAAACTCACCTTGCATATTACTTGCTCCATCATATCATTGTCCTAGCAAATTAGCAATACGTAACCCATGTTGAGAAAAAAAAAAACCATCAATAGTTTCCTTAAGTGGTAGGACACTTATATTATTAACATGGATGATTATGTTGGATAAGAAATTTTGAGACCAATCACAAATTGCCACTATAAATATCCAACTTTTCTATCTAAATCGAAGTAATTATTTTAAACAAAATACTTTGGTTGACACAAAATATGGTAAAATTTGTTTGAAATCATAACGATAAAGGAAAACGTTGTTCGGACCCTATTTCAATCAAATAAAATTCTAAAAGTACTGTTTACAAAATAACTATCCATAAACTCAGTTCAATCATAAAAATTTAAAGCCACAAGCGGAAGCAAATTTTAAGAAAACTAGGTTCCCATATGATCGTCACGTACCCTTCTTGTCCCTTGTCAGTTTGCCTCTAGTGTTACTCTTGCCTGAAAAAAATTTAAACATGAAAGGGTGAGTATAAATATACTCAATAAGAGACCACTACTGGTCCCGCTAGGAAAAAAAATTATTAACTTTCTATTGGGGGTACCCTGCACCATAACAGTCTTGTGATCCCGTAGGATGCACATAATCAGTCTAATGCTCCCGAAGGATGCACTTATCAGTCTAGTGCTCCCGAAGGATGCATCTGTCAGTCTAGTGCTCCAAAGGATGCACTTATCAGGTGGTGATCCCGTGGGACATCTGCAAGGCACACTACCCTATAGAGATAAAGCTAATAATTCCCCTCAGTCAAATATAACAATTTAAACAGTCAATTAAATTTACAGTTCAAGCTACCATTATATCCTACTTTCAGTTCCACACACATACGGTCCATTTACGCAAACTAGTACATAATAAAATATTAACATAACGATTCCTCAAACAGTTATACTTATACATAAGCGTTACCCACCTCAATTCAGTCAACTTAATCTAATTCAGTCAATTCAACCTACAGTACACTACCTATACATTAACATAACAGTCAACAACCCACAATTTAATCAACTCAAAGTCCTCATTTCAGTCATCATAACTAAATTTGAGTTCAGTAAAATCCATACAATCAAACTTTTCAATTTTATTATTGAGTCCAATAGTAGGAACCCTTACCTTATAACCTTACTTAAGCTTCTTTTTCAAACTAAAGTGCAACGAACCGACCTAAACATAATTGAACATAAATCAATCACTTCCACAAACAATTTAATCCATTCAATTTACTCTATATGTAAATTCCATAACTTACCCAAATTGTGGAGAATCAAATTCTAACTAAATTTAAAACTTGTTATAGAACCCAAGAACTCGACCGCTACTTCCAACACCTTCAAGGATCAAATAACAAATTAACCAATTATCCAACATTCCAACTCGAGGAAACTACAATGTATAACCCATAAATTTCATCCTTACCACAACTACCCACAACAAGACAGAGGCAACGGTGGTTTGCGAACACCAAGCGAAGAACGGAATGTGTAGCGTGACCTACGCCGGAGAAACAGTACCCAAACGAAACCTGAGGCTCGGCTCGGCTCATGCTTCACAAACGGACAACAGATACAGACGAAGACAGACCGGTCGGCAATGCTCCAAGTTGCGAAAAATAGAGACACGACGCCACAAGCGTAGTCGGCTTGGTGTCAATTGAAACGAAGGAAGGAGATGAGACGATCACGGCGGCTACAGTCCACGAACAGAGACAGATCGGTGCAACAACGAACCGACCGATTCAGATCTAAACAACATGGCGTGACGGAACCGGAGTGACTCGGGCTAACGGTGATGCAACGATAGGACGAAATTTGCTTGACGTTCGGTGTAGGTGGAAGACGGCGATGAAGTTAATCAGAGAAGGAAAAGAGAAGGAAAAAAAGAGATGGTTGTGGCCGTAGGTTGATGAAGAAGAGAAAGGAAGAAGATGAATAGGAAAAGAGAAAAATAAAATAAAATATTATAATATTATAAGTATTTTTTTTATCTTTCTTTTTCCCTTGATTCACGTTTCCTTTTTCCTTTCTTTTATTATTATTTTTTTCCTTTTTCTTAAAATAAAATAAAATAAATAATAATATAATTATAATATATTATTATTACTTTTCTATTTCCTTTACTTTTCCTCTTTCCAAAACAAACATTTTCTCTCTTCATTAAATACTATCAATTCCAACTTTTTTTTTTTAATAACAAAATTTTAGATTATTCAAACTAATTATAATATTTCTAATACTATAATTTTCTCATCCTTCCATAACTTCAAACTAATTATAATATACTCAAAATCCTTAACTCTCACCAAAAATAAATTACCAAGATCATTCTCTCTTATCCATCCATAACAATATAAAAAAATTTCCAATTTCCATAATTAATTAGATATTCTTCCATAAATATTCAATTAATTCTAATCTTCACAAAAACAAACAAATCTCTTCATTTATTTAAAATAACACCAAAATAATTCTAACTTAAATTAAATTCTATTAAGATAATTAAATTTAAAATTACCTTAAATTTTGGGGTGTTACAATATGTAACGCTCGAGATTAGGAGGGAGACATGAATAAGCCGGTATCACATCTGAATTAGAGGGATCCTGAGGACATGAAAGTAATGTTAAGAAAGAGTTAAAAGAATTAAAAGTTAATACCTATACCAACAAGGTGTACCTTTCTTTTCGGTGGCTCGATCATAGGAACTTCAAAGTTAAGCGTGCTTTGCTTGGGGTAATTTTATGTTGGGTGACATCCTGGAAATTTTCCTAGGATGCATCTGAGTGAGGACAAAGCATCCTGAAAGGACTCGTGTTGGTTTGTGGGGAGAACTTTCGACCGCCTTCAAAGATTGTAGTTCCTTTGAAAATACAAGCAAGCTTTCTTCCCAGACTCCAACTTCAAGAACATCACATGCTCTGCTTTCTCAAATCAAGCGTCGGCATTCAACCGATCAAATCAATACAAGCACATCATCAACACAAGTTCAACTCTACAAATCAAATTTCTTCAAAAATCTCGTGTGAACATATTCCAAAAAAGCATTCAATTATATGCCTTTATCTACATATTGCCATACACTAACATCTACTCATTGTTTAATTACCTTAAGAATAGATGATTTCAAAATTACTTTGAAACCACTAATAGATTCTGGTGCATGTCAAAATTGTATTTAAGAAGGTTTAATACCTACTACATAAGTAAGAGGTTGAATATCAAGTATAAACCCTCAATAGTACGTGTTTCTAACAGAGAACATGTGACGACCCAGACTTTAACCACCTTGTCTAAGTCGTTATGTTTACTCAAAACCGTTTGTTGACAAAAGACATAGCAAGATTCAGTTGAAACCGTAAGAAAACGAAGGAAAATTTTAATCGGGCCCTATTTCCAAAATACAAAATTTGAAATGTTGTTTACAAAAAATTTAACTATTTGTAAACTTAGTTAAATAAAAATATTTTCAAACCGTCAGCGGAAGCAATTAGAAGACAGTCCCATAAGGCAAATCACGATTCCTTCTTGTCCCTCGTCGGTCTGCCCCTCGTGTTACCTTTGCCTGAAAAGTTAAACATAAAAAGGGTGAGTATTAATATACTCAGTAAGAAACCCACTACTGGTCCCGTTAGGGAAAAATAAATTATTAATTTCCTATGGGGTACCCTGCACAGTCACAATCTTGTGATCCCGTCGGATACACATATCAGTCTAGTGCTCCCGAAGGATGCACATATCAGTCTAGTGCTCCCGAAGGATGCACAAAGGGTGATAATCCCGTAGGGCACCCGCAAGGTAACTACCCACTAGGAAACTAATAATTTACCCCTCAGTCCCTTCTATACATCTTAACAGTCAATATACAACCCAGTCAAACGTCCTCATCACGTAAACTTTCCACTTAACTTCAAACAACCATTTCATTCCAATTTAACCTAGAAACACATCGATACATCAGTCAACAACTAAAATAATCCTAACATTCATTTCAGTCTACAATGGCACTACCATGATGTCTCTTCCGTTCACAATAACACTACCATAGTTGTATATCGTATATTCGGTTTACACAACCATCTACCAGTTCAAGCCACACCTTATATGAGCCGCATCGACAAGGTTCAGTCATTCTCACATCCTTACAATTGTGCATATACATAACCAGACAGTCATAACATACATTCAACCACAAGTCTACATTCAAACATACACATCATGGTCGTTATCCCTACTCAATATAACAGTACGATCTATGCAGCCAATACATCCAAATATTTTTTATTTGAGTCCAGTAGAAAGTCCCTTACCTTAGAGTTGGGTAAGCTCTTTAACCGCGCAAGGTCTGTGAAGACGAACCTAAACATTAAGATAAATACTCAATATCTTTCTCCAACGCATCATTCATTTAAAATCAACCCAATGTGATGTTTCACAACTTACCCAAATTCACGAAATAAGCTCCAATTAAACTAATGTTCGTTGTGAACCCAACGACTTCGAGCGTTACCCTCAACCTAAGATCGAACATCCAAGCAACCAATTTAACAACATCAACAAATCGAAATTTCAATGTAGATCCCCAAATTCATCAATTTCATCCTTACCCAACGAAATTACAACGACGTAGCGGCAGCGGCACACAAGACTAGGGCAAGCGACATTGTGAAATCAATTTGGGTATGGGTCGGCTTCCAATTCGCGACTGGAAAATGGGGAGACGCGGGCTGGAAGGTGAGAGACGCACGGCTGGGCTTCACGGATGGAGATGCTGCGCCGCTCGAACGGAAAGGTGGGGTTGCACGGCTTGGGCTTCGTCGGACGGTCGAAACAGAGGAGTCGCGGCTGCGCGCTCGGATCCATTGCCCTCGGCTTGGGTTCGACTTGAGTTTAGCGGACGAAGACAAGGCTGTTGAAGACGGACGAAACACGGCCGGCGGTGAGGCTAGGCGGGGCTTCGTCGGAACGGGAAGGAGAAAGGAAAAGGGGCGGCGGCTAGGGCGTTTCAGCTGGTTTTCGGTCGACGGACGAAGCGTCACGGCGTGAGACAGACGCGGTCGGCATGAGGTTGAGAGGAGGAGAAGAGAGGAGGGTGGTTGGCGGCGGCGGCTAGGGCAAATGGAAGGAGAAGAAGAAAAAAGATTTTTTTTTTTTTAAATATGAATATATTAATAATTATTATTATCCCTTTTTTTATATTTTTAAATTCCTTATTCCAAAATCCGTTCCAACAATTCCTAATTACGAAAACACCCCACAAGCCTAATATCTTAAATCACAATAACTTGATAAAAAAAAAATAATAATTATTACCTTAAAATTATTATAAAAAAAGAAAACTTCTCTTCACCAAACTTGATTAAATTAAAACCCCCAAAATTTCTTAAAGTCTTAATAAAATTTAAAAGAGTAGATTGAGAGGATTACCTCAAAATTTCGGGGTGTTACAGAACATTGTTTCTAAACTTCTTTTCTTTTAGTAAAAGATCTTCGTCAACCGTTAATTCGGAGAAGAATTATCACTTTAGTTTTACCTCACAAACTTTTAGAAATCGATGTTATGAAAAATTATTAAATTAAAAGAACTTTAATTTCAAAAGACTTGAAAAAAAATTATGAACTCCTTCAATACGAAAAAGGATAAAAAATTTACTTTAAAAAACCGAAAATGAAATTTGTTCAGATTTACTAAATGCATTTTGGGAAAGGAAAAAATAGATTGTTAACCTTCCTTACGAAAAGATTTCAAAGAATTCCAAATTTCAACCAATGCAAGGTCCATTCAAATGAATTCAGAATTGTTAACACATTGTAAGAAAGATGTCAAAGACTTATTAGACAAACATATGCTAAAACCTTCAAAGAGTCCATGGTCATGTGACGCCTTCAATACGAAAAGGAGCATGGTGTGCCAAGGTTAAACAAGGCTTTATAATGGATTAGATTTCAATCCCATACAAACAAGATTTACTCAAAAGAATTTAAAATGCAAAGTTATTTTCAAATTTTTGACATGAGGTCAGGATTTTGCCAAATTCAAATTTCTTAAAACAATAAATACAAAACTGCTTTTAATGTTTCATTTGGTCAATACGAATAGAATGCAATGTCATTCGATTTAAAAAATTAGTCCTTTCGAGTTCAGAAAAATAATGAACGACATTTTTAATAATTACCAAAAATTTTCAATAGTATTGATGATGTTTTGATATTTTCTTCAAATATAGAAGACCATTTCAAACACCTAAATATTTTTATCACTATTACGAAGAAAAAGGTTTTGGTAGTCTCTCTACCAAAAATCAAATTATTCAAAACTAAAATCAAGGTTTTAGGTTTCGAGATCCATTGGGAAAAAATAAAGCCCATTCAAACAATTATAGAGATCACCTCAAACTTTCCCGATCAAATCTTAGATAAAATCCAACTTCAAAGGTTTTTGGGCTGTCTCAAAATCTTCGACCCACTTGCAAACCACATTTTTAAAGGTTGAAAAAGAATCCAAAAATTTGGTTGGAAACTCATACTAAAGTTGTTCAAAAGGTCAAAACTTGAGATAAATCAATTCTCTATTCAAGAGTTTTATTAATCCAAACGCAAACCTTATCGTCAAAACGAATGCAGCTAATATTGGATATGAAATAATCCTCAAACAGTGTCTGAATAAAACCAAGTCAGTCATCCAATTCCACACAAGAGTTTAGAATGAACTCAAAAGAATTACCCCATTGTTAAAAAAGAGTTACTTGTTATAGTTATTTGTGCCCAAAAGTTCCAAGGTGATTTGACTAATAAAAAATTCACCATCAAAACTTATTCAAGAGCTTCAAAATATGTCCTTGAAAAGGATTTAAAAAATATTGTGTCAAAACAAATCTTTGTAAGATAACAAACTATATCTTGTCTTCTTTTGATTTCGAAGTTTTGCCTATAAAAGAACAAAACCCCTTAGCAGATTACCTCTCAATGGAGTTCCTCACTCCTATACTAAATTCTTCTATCCACTCTCTCTAGAAAAGATGAGCTAAAGAGGTAGTCATAAAAAAGGACGAGGCTTTTCCTCCTTCTCAACAAGGGGCAGTCATCCATCCTTTTCCACTTCGACGCTACCTCTTATGAGCGTTGATCAATACATTATAGACTTTAGGGTTTATCATAATAACCCAGTCTAGAACCGAATCCTTCGACATATGGTTGAAATATCAAATGACATCATCTACTCCACCTTAAAGGCCTTTAGCCAATCTAATCCGTCTTTCTAGAGGATTTATGAAAATAAGGCCTCTTGCCTCTCATTCTTCCAATAAGGAGTCATTCTACTCCTCCATTTACATACTATCTGACTGTCACTCCGAAAAACGATTTGTATCCCGTCCATAAATCAAAACCTATTTTCAAAAACAGTTTGTGGTTTATGATCCTATCATAGAACTAATACAAAAGTCCACTCTCGAAGAGACTATCTGTAACGCCCCAAAAATTAAGATAATTTTGACATTAATTATCTTAGTTTTGTTTAATAATGTTTAATTTATTGGGTGTTATTTTGATTTCACATAATGAGAATTATTTGATTTTATGGACATTGAAATTAATTAGATATTTGTTGGATGAATATTTAATTAATTAGAGGACTTGAATTTGTGGTGTTGAGAATTTGATTTAATTGTATGTTTTGAGGTTTAAGTAAAGTTGTGGAAATTATTTGGTTTTATGGAAATTGAAATTTAATTAAATAATTTTTGGTGTTTATTTAATTAAAGTGGAGGAGTGAAAATTTGTAGAGATTTGATATTATATGTGTATATATATATATATATCTAGATATTGTGGTTAAAGAAAAGATAATTATATTTGTGAAAATATAAATATTTGAGAAAAAGATATTGTATTTTGGAAAGAAGATAAAGATAAGTTATTTGTTGGGGAATATAATTAATTTTGGGAAAATATAATTATTTGTAAAATTATAATTATTTTATGGGAAAGAGAAAATTTTAATTTGATGAAATATATGAAGAGAGAGAATATTTGATTTTTTTGGAAAAGAATTTAAAAGTAAAAAGGAAAAGGAAAAATATATGAATAGAATAATAATAATTATTATTATTATATATTTAATTTCCCTCTTGGTTTACGTGAAGCTAAAAAGGAACTATTCATCTTCTTCCTTGGTTCAACCCTAGTGCAGCCACTGCGCATCTTCATTCTTGTTAAACTCAGAACGTCCACCAGCCTTTCCGTATGCTGTGTCGTGTCGTTTATCTCCGTCTACTCTGTCTCAAGTGAAGTCGAGCGTTCGTTAGTTGTTCCCTCCGTTGTAGCTCCGCCGAGCAGCGTTCCTCTGTCCGAGCCAAATACTAATATATTGTCATGTTTAAATGTTACGTTGCACACAATCCTTGTCAAGAAATGTGATTTCACGACACTTTTCCTTTTTTTCAATATCTGTGAGTGTTCGAGTCAGATTACGTAAATTTTTGTAAGACCCGTATCAAAATTTTAAGTTAAGAAGTGGAAGTTTTGACTAAGTGCTGAGTTTTGGCAGTTTGTGTGGTCTTTGTGAGAAGAATCAAACATTTTGCAAAGAAGGATTTCACGAGGAAAATATGAAATTAAAGGTTGTGAGTGAATAAGTCTGCGAGAAAAGGTTGGTGAGTTTGCGAGGAGGAGTTCTTGGAGTTTAAGTATGACCATGCAATAAGGTTGTTCGCAAGAAAGGTTGGACGAGTAAGGTTTTCTACAGAAGGAAGTTTAGTGAGATAAAGTAAGAAAATTTTGGAGAAATTTTTCCAAGTGTAGTTAATGGACCATGTGTGGAGTTCAAGTTAAGCATGATTCAGGACACATCTTAGATTTATATGTGTGAAGTTTCAAGTAAGAGCTGGCGATCTGAGAAGAATTTAAGCATGACTAAGCTGGTTTAAGAGTTCTATAAATAGAGAACCTCAGTTATTTGTTTTGGAGGAAGAAAATAAAATTGTTGAAATGTTGCTGGTTTAGTTGGTGAGAAGAGGCTTGGGAGAAGAAAGAAAGGATTTCAGTTTGTGAGTGACTTTCTCAAATGAATTTATGTTAAAGACTTTATTATGATTTCTCTTTACTGATTTGAAAGAAGAATTCGAGAATGTATTTCAAAAGAGATTTCTATGAAAAGTTTATATGTTCTCAAGCATGATTTATAGTGTTAAAGCAAGACCAAGGGTAGAGAATCGAGGTCTGCAAAAATTAATTCCTAGGTTGGTGGCCACCATGGATCAAACCCATGAACCTCCTAGTCAATTTTTTTTCTTTTTACCACTAGGCCAACCCATGATGGTTACGATACTGTTCCTGTTTAATAAAGACTTATATGTCGACACTTGTTTGGCGTCGTTATTTTTCAAGTCAGAACACATATTTTTTGACATATATAAATGATGAATATAAATAAATTAAATACATGATTCAACTTACCCACATATGTTTAGAAATATTTTTTTATTGATAATAAATAATGTAAATTATATTATCGGTAAAGGTTCTACAATAATCGAAAAGATACATTAATTGTAATACATGTATGTGTGACATAATCTAATCAAACTAATTCATAAATGAACTTGATCGATCTCATGGTCCAACGATTCTTCAACTACCTTCAAATTTCATGAGCTACTTCAAATGGTAGACGGAGAGCATTTGGAGAGCAGGGAAGTCGTGAAGAGCGTTTGAGAGAGAAAGACAGAGGCAACGTGAGATGAAGTAAGGGTTATTTCGGCTGTGGTTCGCAAGAGGGATGAAAGCGTCAATTTTTTTTAATCAAAAAATGTATGAATCACTACAAGAAATCGAAAGTTTCCTGATGCAAAAAAATCGTCGGGAAACATGACGTCGGTAGAAGCCGATGTTTCCCGACGTAGCTTGATCCACGTCGAGGGAAGGAATTTCCCCCGACGCAGGAAATGAGCGTCGGAAATGGCTGAAATGGTTTAGGGTTCCTCCAACGTGGTGGCAGGTACGTTGAGCAATGGGCCCCTATTCCCGTCATGCACCGTGTCGCGTCGGAAGAGGACAGACAATTAATTGTACCGTTTGGCCTTCCTCCGACGTGGTGACAGTTGCATCGGGAATAGGTACCAGTGTTGCGTTGGAGGAAGGGCAGATCATTAATTGTACGTTATGTCTTACTCCGACGTGGTGTCAGGAACGTCGAAAATAGTTTAGGGATTTCAGACGTGTCACTAATAGCATTGGGATTAAGGTTTAGGGATTCCCGACATGTCACTAATAGCGTCGGGAATAGGGTGTAGGGATTCGTCGTGTCATTAATTACGTCAGGAATAGGGTGCTATTTCCGACGTTTTCATTGTGCATTGGGAGTTCTCCGTCTTTTTTAACTCCATTCTTTACAGAATGGAAACAAAAGAGAAAGAAAAGAGAAAGAAAACCAAGAGAGGGAGAGGGAGACAGAGGGGGAGATCGTAAAGAAGAGAGCATTCGTCACCGTTGTCGTCCCCGTTGCCGTTGTCGTCGTCATTCCATATCAGTATATATATTTTGATGTGGTTTTTGTTTTATTTACATTACAAATTAGGATTTTGAATTTGAAATTACGATTTTGAATTAGTTTTTATTATACGAATTGGATTTTGAATTATGCTTTAGTTCGGAATTTAGGAATTGGATGTTTGATTAAGGAATTAATTAGTTTAGTTATTGTTTTGTTTTAGTTTAGTTAGTTTTAGTATTTAGATTTCAAATTAGTTTTAGGTTTTAGATTTCAAATTAGTTTTAGTATTTAGATTTTGAATTAGTTGTAGGTTTTAGTATTGAAATTGAATTTGAAGTGTTGTTAGGATTTTGAATTAGTTGTAGGTTTTAGGAACTTGAATTTGAAGTGTTGAAGTTGAGATTAAAGTGTTGAATGTTGAGATTGAAGTGTTGAAGTTGAGATTGAAATGTTGAAGTTGAGATTGAAATGTTGAAGTTGAGTTTGAATTTCAAATTTTCAATTTGAATTTCAATTTGAATTTAGGATTTAATGGAAAGTATTTTTTTTAAAAAAAATAGATGGACTCCCGATGCACGTCGGGAGTTCCTAGACATCTCCTGACGTTATATTAACAGCATATTCGACATTCATACAACGTCGAGAGATGTTTAGGAACTTCCGACACACAATATGTTTTGCGTCTGGAGGTCCTCTCCCGACACATTTTTCCCGACTTATGTCCTGACGTATATTTATGCGTCGGCAATGCCTTTTCCGACGCTTTTCATATATCTCCCAAAGATTGTGTGCGTTGGGAGAGCCCCATTTTCTTGTAGTGAATGAATGAAAACATTGATTTTTTATCAGAGTAATTTTTAATGACACAGAATTTATGTCGTTAATTAACAACGCAAAAATTGTGTTAAGAAATCTCAATTTGTGTCAAGAAAATTGTATCATGAAAAATTTTGCATTTTTATTTTTAACGACACATTTTATTCCCTGTCACCCTTTTTTCTTGATTTCAAGTGTCATTGAAACTCATATTTTAAAATAAATTTATTCAACGACAGTGGCTAGATTATTGGTGAGTTCAACGACGAAGGCTTGTTGTGGCGACAACGACGTATTTTAAAAGAGATGTTGAATCCCGAGTTGAGCATTCCAAGAAGATAAGTTTCGTATTTAAAAAGAGATGATGTCTAATCCCGAGTTGAGCATTCCAAGAAGATAAGCTTAGAGTTACAAGTAAAGTAATTAATCCTTTGCTGACGTGTCGAGTTCTACTTGGTTGCATGACCCGACAAACAAGTGAGTTGACACGTGTAAAGTTATAATTTGAAACTGGCGAGTAAAGAGAGGGACCAGTCAAAAGAATTAGTAAAAATAAGAGTAAGGCATTAAGAGGAGTGTTGTTACTCAGAAAAGTGTTGGAATTTATCCTAAAACTCGTAGTTTGTAATCATATTCTATTCAATAAAGTCGTTATTAATACCATAATCCTAAAGAAAATAAACTAAGGACCCGGGGCTATTGTTGAGTAAACTTGAACTTTATGTAGAGACATAAACGTGGATTAAGTTCGAGTATATAGCCTAAATAGTCTATAGTATACGAATACGGTTGGGCACCTTATTCTAGGGACACTATGGATGCGGCTCGTTTTGTAGTTAGTACAAACGATGTGATCTGATTTGTTCATGTAGAGACATGAAAGTGGGGGCATCTTATGTAAAAAGTTTATATAAGGTTGGAACCATGAAATAGTCGCTTTTAGGTTATAACACCGTTGACTTTAATAAAATCGACTATTTCGTTAATAGATATCCAATGTAACTTAATCTTAATCCTGAGCTAACTATGAACTTCCGTTCACACGGAATTATCCTTAGATTGCATAGGTGAGTGCAGCTCAATGGCGTTGGCCCAATAAGCCTCCCATTTCAGGGGTAAGACTGGGTGGATAGCTAGGAACATAGGGTGCAAGACAGAATTCACTCCTAGCCGCTCTAGGGACAATAGATAGGTTGTTCCCTTAATGACTAAATCCAAGTTTGGAACAAGTGGCCCCACCATCTCATTGGACTGAGAGGGATTCAATTTAAAGGTTTGATCTTAAACTAATTGTTCAATAGTGGATCAGTTGGACTTAAGGAGTAAGATGTAGTCTTAGGGGTAAAACGGTACTTTGACCCAACCGAGGTTACGAACAACCTGTGAATGATTAACTTACTTATTATGGTTATATCACATGGACACAAATACATTTATAGTGAGGGGAGTGCAATTACGATACTTTAGTAGAATGACCCGCTAGTTAACGAAGGTAGATTAACTCGGTGTAAAAGAGTTTAGCCAATTAATCTCATATCGTTGGAGCCTATGATCTATATAAGTCCATTAAGTTCCCTCGCTAGCTCACAAGGAATCAACATAAAACATTATGATGGAATAATTCGAATTGTTCAAATTAGGTAAAGAGAGAAAAACCAATGGATATATTTGATATAATGGTCGGTTATAAGCTTAAGATAGAGCTTCATGTTTAAATATGATTTAAATATTTAAAATATGAATATGGATTCATATTCGGAAGCTTGAAATTGATGAAAATGATCAAAGTTGTGAAAAGTCAAAATGTTAACTTTTGACTTTGAAAAGTCAAACTTTGACCGACTTTATATTGAAATGTGATTTGAATTTCAGACAAATAAATGCAGATTCATGCTCGGGAGGTTAAGATTAGTCAAGGCGAATAAAATTGTAAAAGTCAAAATGTTGACTTAAGAATTGGAAAAGTCAAACTTTGAATTTTATTTAAATGTTAAATTTCCATATTGCCCTTACACTAATTTAAATAATAACACTTGTTGAGATTTGGCAAGTTTATCACTTGCATGTGATATTCAAGTGCCTTATTGCATGCAAGCCATCTACCCCACTAAGGGTCCGTTTGGATTGCCTATAAAAAAATATTTTTTTAATACTACATTTTTAAAAAATCTTTTTTGTAAAATGAGTTTAAAATCTAAACACTTGCATGTTTGGTTTAACCTCTTTATAAATATTTATATGTAAAATTGTGTTTGATTGTCCTAAACTAACAAATGTTTATACTTAAGTCAAATTACCATAAAAGACTATTAAACATTATGAACTAATTTCATAAATAAATACACATATGTTGAATTTTTTTCATAAATATATTTTAAAATTAATTGCATGTTGTTTTGAAATTATTAATTTTTTAGTTACTTAAGACATTAATCTCATTTTTTTTTATTAATTTTCTTGGACAATTCAATTTTAGAAGCACAAATAACTTGAAATGAAAATACATAACCACAAAAAATATTTGATTCCCAACAACAAAATATAAATAAGATAAATATTTTTTTCGAGACAATATAATATCAATTAGACAAAAAGATGTACAATTCGATCATGTTCTTAATTCATCTTTATTTCTCGAACCGAACGTTCTTCATTGACATCCTCATGATTTCTTTCACAGATGTAGGGTGAAGTAGATTTGGTTGAGAAAGGAACATTTGCAAATTCCTATATTTAAATGTATATGAACACACATTGAAAAAATATTCAAAGTATTTGAAAAACAAAACAAAAAGAACGACAGAGTGAAAAATATAGTGTAAAAAGGAGTATAAAAAATAGATGAAGAAAAATAGATATTTGGAAGGGATTCCTCATTATATACCAAATAAACATTTATTCAAAAATTTGGTTGCATATGTTTTCTCTAAAATGATTTATTTCACAATCTCATTTTTCTAAAAATTATTTTAAACCAATGCCAAACAACTCAATTTATCTTAAAATGAATTATTTTAAAAATTAAACACTTCAAAAATCAATCCAAACACACCCTAAGAATGCCAAGTGGTGAGATAGGGAAGCTATTACATGTATTTTGCTTGTAAAGTGGTTTATTGCAAAGATGAAAGGACTTTTTGTTTTAGAGAAGTGCAATAATTAATTTTGTAATTGTGAATTACAAAAATAATCCAAGAACTTCTTTTACTCAAAACAACAAAAGGATCTAATAGTTAGATCCCTCCAAAAATTTTTTATCTCTTTCTTATTCCTCCACCATTCGAGTCCCACAACCCGATTCTAAGTCTGAAGAATAGCGGGTCAACACTAATGATAGTCCCGACTTCGAGCTCGTGAGGAGATTGCATAGAGTTTGTAAAGATATTACAAGAAAAGAAAAACATCAAAGGTGAGTTTTTCTTTTAACCCTATCTTTGTTTCAATTAGGGTTGTTATGCATGCTGATTTCTAAATTTGTTTAGTTGCAATTAGAGTGAAGTTTGATCCTTATTTCACTGCGCATGTTTATAGTTTCCATCAAAAAGTTGTCAAGAAAGTGTTAAGAGCTGAGTTATTGCTGAAAAAGCTAGGGAAGAAGAGAAGAGCACTAAGTGGCTTGGAAAGGACATCAAGTGCTTTCACGAGTGACCTTCATAAGCAAAATAAGTACTTCATGAGTATTTTATAAGTATTTGTGAATAATTTTCTTAAAAAAATGAATTAGAATGTATTCCATCTGAGTCCGTGGTTATATATAACGTGTTATGTATATCTACCTATGTGTTGTTGTATTGATATGGATGTTGCTATTTGAAAAGAGAAAACTGTTGATATATATGTGATGATTGAGATGTTTGTGTATGAGAGTAAACAATTAATCCTATTCCTATCAAGTGAGCAGTTGTTATGTAGTGTACACATAATGTGTTAAGGCGTCGTGTGGGCAACTTATGCAACGAGAAAGATGAATTGGGAAAATTTTCAGATGTTGTGGATAGAGTGAACATCACAGTAGTCTACATGCAGGATGCTGGTGAGAGTGAATCACAGTAGTCTTCACGTAGGAAACTATTTGTTTTCTTAATAGGAGCTAATGTGTGATTTATGTGATTTGTGCAAAGAGGAGCGATGAGCCTGTATTTATGAAAGAAAAATGAATTTATATATTTGTATTGTATTCCCCTAAAGGTTTTCTAAAAGCTTCACTCACTAAGTATTTGACTTACGTGTTGAGTTTCCTTTTTCCCAGGTGTTCACGCTTGAAGCCAAGTAAAGAAGGTTAAGATGAGTCGTTACGCATGGAAGCTGATTAAGTTATCCATTTTTGGATATTTCAAAGTTATTATATTTAAAGAGGGTTGCATCCCAGTTTTGTGTAGGGGATAAGCCTTTGTCCTAAGAAATGTTGCTAGGCGATCAAGGAGGAAGAGTAGGAAGGAGTGATTATATTCCTAAACACCTTGAGCGCGATGGGCAGCATCCCAGTTGGATAAGAGTCAAGCGAGGCAATCAAAGCCTAAAACTTACCTTTGTACTACGCTTGAAAAGGAAATGTAATTGTAAAGCATTGGATCGAGTAATAAAAGTGAAGTTGTATTTTTTATTTCGTTGTGCTGTGTATGTTCATCGCTTAGTGGTTAAAGAGTATAAGTTGAGCTAAGTATTAAAGACTGTGATAAAGACAAGCTTGTAGATTAATTAAGTTTTATTCTTTTCCACTCCGTTGTGTTGAAAAAATCTCTTGAGTTCTAAGTTGAAGCTTTGCGTTGAGACTAGTTTAGTGAAGTTGTTGCATTTACTAGGTGTTCAGTGTTTACCACGAAGTGTGATACACATTGGATGTCTAGGCGACACGCCTCCACTTGATCGCAAGGAGTGACTAAGTTGGAGTCGGACGTGACACTTCTCATGTTTACAGATCTTGAACGCATACTTCTTCAACACTTCGCCTACTTCAAAAAAAAATTCAAAATGCCTACTATATAGAATTCCTACTTTCCAAAATAAACCTTCTATTACATACTCAGATCTCACAATTCTCTCCTCATTTAAGAATTTCATCCTTGAAATTCTATCTTTGTCATGCCCTACCCCGAGCACTTATTTACTCGGCTCGAGATGTGGCATGACGTCAGCTCAAATCATTCACCTCTTAAACAACTTCAACTGATCCTTGACATGAATACATGAAACATTTGCCAGCGAAAGTCTTTAAACTTAAAAAAAATACTTTAAAGCTGTAATGTAACCCATTTGAAATGCCTTTTACAAATACTAAGTAAAATTTATAAACATGTAAATATAAACTTTTAAATAAACACAGTAATACTTTAACAAATCTATTCCTTTTATGATTCAAAATTAGATTACTTGGCAGTTGTATGCTCCGCATGCGAAAAGTCACAATCTGTACTTGCAAAGTGGGAAAACAAGTCGAAAGACTTAGTGAGTAACGATTTTATAAAACAAGTTTTCATAAATAGTTGAATGTAAAACTAAAGTTTAAATACATTTATCAGTTATCAGTCATTTCATAACATGATACTTAAAACATTTACATAACTTTTGTAAGGCAATGTTCCATAGCCACAAGTAGTATTAAACCTCTTCATAAAAAGATAGAGCAGTCAATAGGAAACAATTTTCACTATAATCCTCCTCGTTTAAGACATAAATATATACCCTTCCTGATGGCCCATAAACTATAGGCTCATCAACCCCACCACCAATATGAAGTTAACCACATGTATAAAATAGGTCTTATGGAATATTCGGGCTAGGAGAAAATATTTGAAAACATTGAAACATTTCCTTTGCATTCATCAGTACATCATAGTATAGCTTCAAACATTAGTTCAATAAACATTTATCATAAACCATATCTTTGAACAATAACTTGAAAATCATATTTTATAAATTACTTCACAAACTATTGCTTGTGTAGTTTGAAACCATGTTTAATAAGTAGATTTGAAATCAATGTGTTATTACAATAATTTTATGTATCCTTCATTGAAAATTCTTCTTAAGCCTTCTTGATTTGAAAAATCCATATTTAATCCTTAATTAATCAATTAATCATGAAAATATCCAAAATTTCCCTTAAAGTTCCAAAAAATATCAAAACAGCCTAAAATAACCCAAAAACAACCTTTTGGTGCCCATCTTACATAGTGAATGGGGTTGGTCGCACTCGTATGGCCTGGGGACCTCACATGCTAACCTCTCTGAGGTGGACCGCGCACAGCGTGCTAACCTAACAGTGAGAGATGCCATGGGTGTCCTGGCTGCAAACCCAGCGAGCTCATCGTGTGCCTTGCGCACGTTATGCTACACGCTAACCTCATCTTGCAAGGTCATGCACGCAGCCTAAGTGTATCCCTGGCTGCTCGGTTGTGTCATAGTCTTGCCATGTGCATCAAACAAACCCAAAATAACCTTTATAACATAAAAACACGCACATCTCGCCTAAGCATGCATGACACTTAGCCACTGCCCAGAACCTCATTTTTCATCTAGAAACATGACCCAACTTTGACAAATCATATTGTTTTTACAAAATTTCCTTGTATAAAGTTGCTCTAAGATTTCTTAACTTTCTTACCTTAAAATATTAGCACCATCCTCCAAAATACGAGTCCTGTAGCTTTCTGAAAACGCACCTTGCTCAGTTTTCTTTTAGAATGACCTTCTCGCCTATTCTTGGTCAAAACGTTAACCTTCTTTCTTTTAAATTTTCTTAGCAGCCCTTCTCAATAAACTAGACACAAATTTTGATCTTTTGAGACTAATTTGAAGTAAGTAGCATGAGTGAATTGTGAGAAACCCTTGGCTGAAGTTGCCTATTTATAGAGATCCTTGCATGAAAATGAGTTGACACCTCCTCCTTGCTTAAACCACCTTTTAATCTCCTTCTTACACCTTCTACTTCTAATACACCTCCTCCTTGGCCCATAAAATGCATGTAAAGTAATTAGAACACTTGGATTAGCTTTAAATCGATTGCCATAAACATATGCCACATAGTTGTTCAAAACGCCTAGCTAACCTTTATGGTCGTTCTTGCAAAGCCTTGACCGCCCAACCAAAATGCCCAAAGTCATCTCATCTCGCCTACTAACATCTTAATCAACCATTTATCCTAGCTCTCTCATTCATATGTGATACTAGTTCATTCATGTCCCCCTCTTATATCTGGGGCGTTACATGGCCACCAGCTTTCGCTTGGTTAGTCCTAAACCATATCTTACTTGAAGAGGTTCTGCTCTAATACCATATGTAACTTTCCAGGTCCAAGATTTGGACTAGGATTCAGAATTAAGATCTCTGACATTCTCCTGCATCCCATGCGACCTGACAATATTATCCTTACTTGTTATAACGACTTATTAAAGTAAAGTTCTTCGCACAAAACAATAGGAGTCTTTTCAGCATGCTTTATCCTCACTTACATGTATCCTACAAAAATTTCTAAGAGGTCACCTAACATAGAATTGCTCCAAGCTAAGCACGCTTAACTTCAGAGTTCCTATGATCGAACCACCGAAAAGGAAGGTGCATATTGTGGTATAGGTAGTAACTTTTAATTCTTTGAAGTATTTCTTAATGTTACTTTCATGTCCTCATGATCCTTCTCATTCAGATATGATACCGGTTCATTCATGTCCTTCTCCTAAACTTGAGGTATTACACAAATGCATCAGATATAGGAAATTGTGACATTCTCAAACAGTCCATCAATGGTCAAGGGCAATTAGTTAGATATCATTTGAGTATCGAGCCAGGAGCTTAAAAATATTATTAAACTACCAATAAAGAAATTTTATTAATTGTTTTATGTACAAAAAAATTTCAAAGTGATTTAATAAATAAAGGTTTTTAATACGTGTTGATTGTAAACCTATAATATATGTTTTACAAATAGATGTTAAAAATTTAGTTTCTCGACAAATTTTTACCATATGGGAAGCAATATTTTCTTGTTTTGATTTAAAAATAGAATCTATAAAAGGAAGTACCAACTCCGTTCTTGATGAAAACAGTAGACATGCGCAGCGAAATAAGGATCAAGCTTTACTCTAATTGCATCTAAACACTTTAGTAATTAGCATGCATTACAACCCTAACTGAAACAAAGATAAGGTTTAAAAAAAAAACTCAGCTTTGATGCTTTTCTCTTCCTGTACTCTTCTCATGAACTCTTAGCAATCTCCTCACGAACTCGAAGTTAGGACTCCCACTAGTGTTAACCCGCTATTCTCTAGACTTGGAACCGAGTTGTGGGACTCGAAATGGTGGAGAAAAATAGTGAGAGATAGTACTTTATTTAGAAGGAATCTAACCTATAGATCTTTTGTTGTTGAGAGTAAAAGAAGTTCTTGGATTATTTTGTAATTCACAATTACAAAATTACTTCTCACATTTCAAAACCAAGAGTCATTTCTTCTTTGCATAAAACCACTTTACAAGCAAACTACATGCAAGAGCTTTCCTATCTCACAACTTAGCATTCTTAATGAGATAGGTGTCTTGCATGCAATAAGCCACTTGCATATCACATGGAAGTGATAAGCTTGCCAAATCTCAAGTGTTATTATTTTAAATTAGTCTAAGGGCAATATGGTAATCCGATATTTAAATCAAAGTTTGACTTTTCAAGTCTAAAGTTATCATTTTAACTTTTTACCATTTTGTCCGTCTTGACTAATTTCGACCTCCCGAGCATGAATCCACATTCATTTCTAAAAAATTAAAATCATATTTGAATATAAAGTCGGTCAAAGTTTGACTTTTCACAACTTTGACCATTTTCATCAATTCTGAGCTTTCGAATATGAATTCATTTTTATATTTTTAATATTTAAATCATGTTTAAACATGAAGCTCTATCTTAAGCTTATAACTAACGACTATATCAAATATATTTATCAGTTATTGTCTCTTTACCTAATTCGAACAATTCGAATTATTCCATCATAATGTTCTAAGTTGATTCTTTATGAGCTAACGGGGAAACCTAATGGACATATAGATCATGGACTCCAATGATCTGAGATTAACTGGCTAAACTCTTTTAAATTGAGTTAATCAATCTTCGTTAACTAACGGGTCATTCCATTAAAGTTCAAGTTTAGGGTTTAGGCTATATACTCGAACTTGATCCACGTTTATGTCTCTACATAAAGTTCAAGTTTACTCAATAATAACCTCGGGTCCTTAGTTTGTTGGCTTTAAGATTATAGCATCAATAACCACTTTATTAAATAGAACATGATTACAAATTACGAGTTTTAGGACAAATTTCAACAAACTCCCACTTGGACTAAAACTCCTAGAGGGATAAATTAATGTTGAATTTAATCATGAGAGAACTATTCATATGAATACAATAAACATATTAAGTAAACTAGGGTATGCACCCAAAATTTCTCCCACTTTTCCTAGTGCACAAACTTCATAGACCTAAACTCTTTTAGGTGACCTTCATACACTTTAGCCGTGAAGGACTTTGTAAACAAATCAACCATAATTTGCTCAACAAGTATCAGGGTTACTACAACGTCCCTATGATGCACAATCACCCAAATAAGGTAGTACAATTTTACTTTACGCTTCTTCACACTATTGCTCTTCGACTTAAAGTGAATACTGATTTCGATGTAAACTTTCTAGCATCTTTAGAAATCAAAATCCATGTATCCAGTAAGGATAAGATCCTTAGCACTATACACAAGCATGTAGTCTTTTGTTTTCTAAACTGTTTTATAGTATTCTTAACGGAGTCGTCTAGTGATCACGTCCGGGATTGGACTGATACCTAATGACCATTCCTACTGAGTAGCAAATGTTAGGTCTAGTATATAACATTGCATCCATCAAACTCCCAACAAAGAAAGCATAGGGAATATTTATCATATCCTCAACTTCTTGAGGTGTTTTAGGACATTGTTCCTTTGACAATTGATTTTCATATATGTACAACAACAAACCCTTTTTGGAATTCTACATCTTAAATCTAGACAATATTTTGTCTATATAAGATGCTTGAGACATGGCGTGTGATTTTGTTCTTGTGGATTCAAACAATTTGGATTTTGAGAACACATTGTGCACCAAATCTCTTATTTAAATTTGCATAGCTAGTCATTTCTTGACGTTAGATTAATAATCTACATCATTCATTGCTCCTTTTCACAAGTCAATGGATCCTCTTAACCATCATCAAACATGATGATTTGGTTTTCGATAAAACCAAGTAATGTTCAGGCTGATGAAAAACCCTCCCACTACTTTGAGGCACTCTCAACTCTTGAGAAGGATGTGACTAACCAGATTCTTTAGTTTTATCAACTACTTTAGTTGATGAACTAGGCATGTATGTAACGTCTTTGGAAATCCTATTCAATACTAATTTACTACGTGGTTTGATGATTCCTTATGAGGTTTTCCTCAAGAATGTGATATTTGTCGATACAAATTCCTTATTCCTTAAGGATCATAGAGTGAAGCTCATCATAAAGCGAACCATGTCCAACAAGGTTCGATTTCTTCTTTCTAATACACCGTTCTGCTGAGGTGATTAGGTGCAGAGAGTTGTGACTTGATTATGTGCTCTATCAAATAGTTTTGGAATCTTAAGTTCACATACTCTCCACCTCGATCTAATCGAAGTGTCTTTAAGTTTTACCTAATTGATTCTCAACTTAGTCTTATATTCTCTGAACTTTTCAAGAGAATTAGACTTGGGATGTAATAGATAAACCTGACCAAATCTTGAATAATCATCAATGAAACTGATGAAATATTCATACCCTCCCCAAGCTTTGACATTCATTAGTCCACATAGGTCCGAATGTACGAGCTCTAAGGGTACTATTGATTTGAGACCTTTTTCAGTAAAAGATCTCTTGGTCATTTTTCCTTCAAGACAAGAATCATATTGAGAGAGTTATCTTCTAACTAATTTAGAAGTCTACTCTTAACTAATCTTTGAATCACATTGAGATTTATGTGATCTAGTCTTAAATGCCACAATTAGGCGTTAGAAGAAACATTTTGTCTTTTGTACTAAACAATTAAGTATTAAAGACAAATTTTGCTTTAGTTAGTCTTAACTTATATAAGTTGTTCATAAGTAGAACAAAATTGAATATATTATCTAGAAAGATGAACACTTCATAATTTCAAAATATATTAAATACATTTGTTCCAAAAAAAAAAAAGAAGAGATATATATTAAATTTCTCAACTGTTTGAGAAATATACAAAACATCTTTAAGGTAGTATGATATATCTATCAAAACAACCTTAGATCTCCCACTGCTTTAGCCGAGACAACCTCTTTTGTTCCAAACTTTGAGGATGATCTCGTCTTCTACAAGCTTTCTCAAGAACTAGCCTCCTAAAATGAGAAATATATATGATTAGAGGATCCTGAATCTAGTATTAAGGTTGAAGTATCATATTCTACTAAGCTCGTTACAACAGTTAGTAAATAATATTTACCTTGTACTTCCTTCTCAGCTTTCTTCTCCGCAAGGTATTTTGAGCAATTTCTCAGTCAATGCCCATTCTGGTTGCAGTGGTAACATTTACCTTTAACAACTTTCTTTCCCTTACTATTCTTGGAAGTCTTCCCCTTTGCATTCTTCTTCATTTGTGAAGGTCCAACTCTAATTTTAGAGGACGATCCTCCCACTACTTCTTTCTCTGTGATAGCAACATTTTCTTCCACTTCATTTCCTTTACAAATGGTAAGGTTTTGGCGTTGGAGCTCATTCAAAAGAGTAGTCAGAGTGAACTCTATTTTATTTAGAGACGCATTCGTCTAAAATGGTACTAAACTCTTTGGAAGAGATTGTAAAATAAAGCACACTTGATTTGCTTTATCAATGGGTCCTCCATTTACTTCAGCAATATTGAAGTGCATCATCATGTCTAGCATGTTGTCTAACAGAGGTCCCTTCCTTCATTCGCTTGGTGTAAATATGCATAATTGCTTTGTATCTTAAGGAGTATGACAGTTGCCCAAACATCTCCCTTAATGAATTCATAATCTCTTTAGTCGTGGCTAAGGATTCATGTTTCTTTGCCAAAACATGAGACATGCTGGCAACAATGTAAACATGAGCCTTTTCATTAGCTTTGACCCATCAATCATTTGCTTCTAGAGCAGTTTGATTAGCATTTGAAGTCGGGGTTTGAGGACATTCCTCAGTTAAGACAAATCTTATATCATCAATTATAAGTATTGTTTTCAATTGAGATTTCCATGTTGCATAATTGTCACCATTAGGTTTTTCACAAGCTAAAAGTTGAACTAAAGAGTATTCATGCTGAAAAGATAAACACATTCATTTAGAAACTACAATTACTAAGGAAGCCAATCTAGTTTAGCAAACACTAATAATGTACCCATCATTATAGAGTTTTACAATGATATTTCATAGGTTTAGAATAACCTCTACCGAGGGGTAGTCGATTACCCCTCCTTTAAACCAACACATTCTTGACCAAATGCTAACTCCTGAATATCTCATATTTCAATAGCACTTTTGTTATCGCTACTTCGGTCGAGAATCTACTAATTCCTTAGTAATTCTTGTAAGTGTAACCCACCATTTTCGAATCTCAGAGATAAGAATCATTATGCTCCCAAAAGTCAATATGAAAATCAATCTAAGAGAGCCTATCCATATACGAAGTTCACGGTGTTTTTAATCCTATAATACAACCCTCAGATTGGTAAGGTTGCTCCAGGGCAGACATGTAGGTGCATTATAGGAATCTCACGGTTCGACCTAACGGAAGAGACCGTGGGATATGTTGACATATCCCTCACCCACTTACTATGAACTACTTCCCCTATTCACCTTGTTAAAGATCCATGCAAACACTCTCCGACTGGAGTCCGCTCCTATGCACGGCCCAAAACCTGGCATGGAACTCATGGTGTGAACTCTTAGGGATGCTAGAGCTTAAAAGTATACTACTACTCTCTAGCTGAAGTGTTCTGTAACGATTTTAAGGGTATTTTTCTACTTTAGGATTTTATTTAGGCTAACTTAAACAAATCCTAAGTCTAGGTGAAACATCCGAACATAACCATTATATCGAATTTTAACCTACGATGTCTAGATTATAAACTAATTTTATTACCTCATATCTCTCATACATGCTCATGAAACTAGGTTAACTAGGCTCAAGAACTGATTACGATCTCCATGTAGAAGGTGTTCTGTAGACCGTCAACTTAAGAACCTTCAACCTTAGTCATCTTATCTGACTTGTTGACAAGATCTAATTAGGTGAGCCTCTTGAAACCAATTTTATAAGATATCGACCTAATTCTACAAAAAGATAGATATGTTTAACCTAGGTGAGCATGCAAGTTATCTTTGTTATAGATTTTAAAAGTCTAATTCATTTTATAACACTTTTAAAAGAACTAGGATAAACTATAACAAACTAACAACAAATAATATATATAATAGTTATATAAAAAAATTAATTAATATAAATTTAATTTATTTAACTTTTAATTAAATCAACTTAATTAAGTTAAATAAATGAATAATTAATTAATTTCATTAAATCATATTTAATTAAAATTAATTTAATTAATCAAACAATTAATTAATCAAATTAATTAACTTCCATATTAATTAATCAACATGCATACTATATGCATACTATATCAAACAATTAATTAATCAAATTAATTAACTTCCATATTAATTAATCAACATGCATACTATATATTATAACAATTATAACATACTTTCAATGCATAAACATGTTAACCTATGGCGGGATTTTAAACCTATATGGCATACTTTATGCACACACAATTTAAAAGAATAATTAAAACATACATCACATGCATAATTAATTAAACACTCTAAAATGGACTGGTTTTGGTTCCTAAATCAAGCCATGAAATAAATTGTTACAATAATAATTTAATAAAGTACATTAGAGCTCACGAATAACTCGAACAAGCCAAAAAACTATCAAAAATCATTTAAACTGGCCTAAGAACCCAACAATTGGGCTTAAACCGGCCCAAAATCACAACATGCTTCTACCATGCACATGGGTCAACAAGCGGACAGATCGGGTCAGCAAACCGCGAGCAGGTGTGGGAGCAAGAGAAAATGACTTGGGCTTGGGCCATGGGCTGCGCACGAAGCGAGCTAAGCAGACGCATGAGGGGAGGCGGGCATAAGTGTGAGGCGGACCAGGCGAAAGTGATAATCGGATCAGGCGAGATGCATGAGCACACGAGGCTGCGCCATGTGGTGGCTTCTGGGTGTGCGCGAGGATGGGGTCGCGAAGCGGATCTTAGGTCAGGTTGGCGGGTTTGAAGCCCTTACTAAGGTCTGTACTTTTCTCTTCTCAATTTTTTTAGTTTTTCTCTCACCCGGTTGATGAAATTACAACCTAATTTCCACTCTAATGACTCCATAAAAATTATAGACCCTTTGCAATAATAAATTAAGCCACAAACTGAGCTAATTATAATAATTATTACAAAAAACAAGCTTAATTTAATTTGCCAAAACCATAATATATCCATTTTAGTTCAACACACAATTTATCTAATAAATTGACAAACCCACCATATGCAATTGAGAAAAATTAAGCATGGTCTGATGCCACATGATGGAAACGGTAGACATGCGCCGCAAAATAAGGATCAGACTTTAGTCTAATTGCATCTAAACACTTTAATAATTAACATGCATTACAACCCTAATTGAAACAAAGATAGGGTTTAAAAGAAAAACTCACCTTTAATACTTTTCTCTTCTTGGAATCTTCTCACGAACTCTTCGCAATCTCCTCACGAACTTGAAGTCGGAACTACCACTAGGGTTGACCCGATATTCTCTGGATTTGGAACTGAGTTATGGGACTCGAAATGGTGGAGAAAAATAGAGAGAGGTAGTACTTTTTTAGAAGGAATCTAAGGTGTGTTTTATACAATAAGCCACTTGCATATCACAAGCAAGTGATAAGTTTGCCAAATCTCAATAAGTGTTATTATTTTAAATTAGTCTAAGGGTAATATGGTAATTCGACATTTAAATCCAAGTTTAAATTTTAAAGTCTAAAGTCAACATTTTGATTTTTTACCATTTTGTCTATCTTAACTAATTTTGATCTCCCAAGCATGAATCCGCGTTTATTTCTTAGAAATTCAAATCACATTTGAATATAAAGACGGTCAAAGTTTGATTTTTCAAAGTCAAAAGTCAACATTTTGACTTTTCACAACTTTGACCATTTTCATCAATTTCGAGCTTTCGAATATGAATTCATTTTCATATTTTTAATATTTAAATCATGTTTAAATATGAAGCTCTATCTTAAGCTTATAACTTACGACTATGTCAAATATATTTATCAGTTTCTGTCTCTTTATCTAATTCGAACAATTCGAATTATTCCATCATAATGTTCTAAGTTGATTCCTTGTGAGCTAACGAGGAAACCTAATGGACCTATAGATCATGGACTCCAACGATCTAAGATTAACTAGCTAAACTCTTTTAGACTGAGTTAATCAACCTTCGTTAACTAACGGATCATTCCATTAAAGTCTTGTAGTTGCATTCCCCTCACCATAGATATATTTGTGTCCATGTGATATAACCAAGATAAGTAAGTTAATCATTCAAAGGTTGTTCATAATCTCGGCTGGGTCAAAGTACCATTTTATCCTTGAGATTATACATCCTACTCCTTAAGTCCCACTGATCCACTATTGAACAATTGGTTTAAGGTCTAACCTTTAAACCGAATCCCTCTCCCGCCAATGAGAGGGTGGGGCCCCTTGTTTAAGACTTGGATTCAGTCCTTAAGGAAACAACCTATCTACTAACCCTTAAATGGGTAGGAGTAAATTTCATCTTGCACCCTATGTCTCTACCTATCCATCCGATCTTACCCCTGAAATGGGAGACTTATTGGGCAACGCTATTGAGCTGCCCTCACCTATGCAAATTTAAGGATAATTCCTAGTGAACAGAAGTTCATAATTAGCTCAGGATTAAGATTAAGTTACACTGGATATCTATAAATGAAATAGTCGATTTTATTAAAGTCAACGGTGTTATAACCTAAAAGCGACTATTTCATGGTTCCAGTCTTATGTAAACTCTTTACATAGCATACCCCACTTCCATGTCTCTACATGAACAATTCAGGATCACATCGTTTATACTAACTACAAAGCGGGTCGCATTCAGAGTGTTCTTAGAATTGTTGGGATTTATGTCCTAAAACTCGTAGATTGTAAATATAATCCATTGACTGTTATTAATAAAGTGTTATTATTGTAATAATTGTTATTGATTAAATTATTTGTTTTGTCTTAATAACCCAAATCCAATAAACTAACATCCTAAGCTGTTTAATGAGTCTTGAACAGTATGTAGAGACATACAGGGATCAATGTTCAAGATCAGCTTAAAGGGTCTATAGTATAGGGATAAGGCTGGATACCTTATCCTAGTAACACTATTGATACGGCTCACTTTGTATTTGATACAAACGCAATGATCCAACGCGTTCGTGTAGTTGACATACGAGTGAGGGTGTCCTATGCAATGAGTTTGCATAAGACCGGACCACGAAATAATAACCACTAGATGTAACTCCGTTAACTAGTTAGGTTTCTATTTCACTAGGATGACCTAGGTAACTTAGTCTTAATCTTAAGTGTTTTATGAACTCCTGTTCACGAGGGATTGTCCTTTGATTTGTACGGGTGAGAGTGGCCAGATCGCCGACTCAATAAGCTTATCATTTTGGGGACAAGACCGAGTGGGGAGCTGGGAACATAATTACACAAGATGGAATTCACTCCTTCCCTACTTTAGGGTAAGTAGATGAGTGTTCACTTAAATGGTGTCTCGAGGTCTTGAACAAAGGGCCCTACCCTCTTTATGGCACTAGAGGGGTTTCTGTTTATTGGTAGGACCATAAACAGGTTGTTCATTGGAGGAGCACTGGTATTTAAGGATTAGAGGTAACTCAGGGGTAAAATGGTAAATTGACCCAGCTGGTGTTACGAACACTCGTGAAGGACTAACTTACTATTATTGGTCTATATCCGTGGACACAGAAATATATCTACAGTGAGAAGAGTTCAGCTGTGAGTCTTTAGTGGAGTGCACACACAGTTAACAAATATTGATTAATGTGGTTAATGAGTTTAGCCAATTAATCTCATATCGTTGTAGCTTATGATCTGTAGGTCCATTAGGTCCCCTTCCTAGCTCGTAAAGGGCAATGAGATTTATTTATATTGGTTGTAATTTGAAATGTTCAAATTTACTTTGGAAATTAGTTTAATGTATAGTAATACATTATAATATAAAGTTTGTGAAACTTTATTATATAAATTTAATTTTGGATATGATTCAAAATTAATTTATGAGAGATAAAATATTTGAATGAGTTCAAATATTAATTTAATGTAAATTGGATTCATATTAAAATTATTAATTATGATAGAAGCTTATATTTGAATATGATTCAAATTTAATTTAAGTTAAATATAAGCTATTAATTAATTGGAGAATTAATTAATAATTTAGTTTTATTTAATTAAATTTGATTTAATTAAATGTATAAAATAATATTGCATAGATATTCATTCAAATAAGATTTGAATGAAATATTAATTAAATATGATTTAATTAATTATATAAACCTATAAGATATTTGAGAGATATTTATTCAAATAAGATTTGAATGGAATATTAATTAAATATGATTTAATTAATTATTAACTAATTGATTAATTGTGAATTAATTAGTATATTTGATAATAGAATCTCGTGATTCTCTCCTACTCCTTTTCCTATTCCAAGAAGGAAAGATAGCTATAAATATCTAGAAGAAAACAGTTTTCTTAAAGCCAAGTTGATTAAGAAAAAAAAAGCTATGGCTTTCTCTCTCTGCAAAAGAGTTTCTCTCAAATATCTCTAAATCTTTTTCCATCCCAATTGGTTCCCACAAACCAATCTCATCCTAGAGGATAGGAAGGTCTTTGACGGGTGGTGTCCCCAATTCAATGATTTGTAGATTCAGAGACGTCATCGAAAGTAAGTTCTCGTATCTTATCTTTAAAAGTAGGCTTAGAATTTATTTAGAATTTTGATTCTAAAATTTTGTCAATGTATCGGTATTTTAAGATTTCCAAATTAAATTGAGTAATGGTTCTTTAAATTCTTCCGCTGCCATAGGACTTTTATCCCTTCAAGAATAAGGTGCCCAACCGTATTCATATACTATAGACTATTTAGGCTATATAATCGTACTTGATCCACGTTTATGTCTCTACATAAAGTTGAAGTTTACTCAATAATAGCCTCAGCCTCAGACCCTTAGTTTATTGGCTTTAAGATTATAGTATCAATAACGACTTTATTGAATAGAATATGATTATAAACTACGAGTTTTAGGACAAACTCCAACACTTCTTGATTATCTCACTAGAGAATTTCCACAAGGCAAAAGAGAGAGAAAAGTGAAAAAGAAAAAGAAAGTGAAAGAGAGCAATGAATACTACAACAAAGAAAGAAGAAAAGAAAGAGCATGAGCAAAAACACCAATCTACACTCCTTCAAACTAAAGCTTCTTACTCATAAGAATATCAGTTTACTCTTGTAAAATCCTCACAATCAATGGAGGATTAGAAATGGAAAAAGCCCCAACAAATATCATTATCTAACAATTTCAACTTTTAGTATTTTCTACCCATTCAAGGCCTTCTGCCTTGATTATCAACTCTTCTCCAGGATGTTCCATCCCTTCTTTAGAAAAATGAAAAATATTTAAGAGGTTTAAAATCTGTTTTTTTATGTTGAGGGTAGATTGGTAATTTGCCTTGATGGCAAATTTGATCTTGCATCTTCTTCCAAGTCTTCTGCAAACAAAAAAAGAAATAAAGAAGAAAGAAAGAAAGAAAGGGGGTAGCCAACACACAATGGAGAGAGAAACAATTTCTTCTGCAAACCAAAAGAGAAGAGAGAGGTAACCGACGGAGATGAAGACGTTGATGTAGCTAACAAACATTAACACCAACGACGAGTTTCAAGCGAGATGTTCTGACAGGTTTCAAAACGTTTGATAGCGGTGGTTCAAGCATTTTTTACAGCGGGTTTCAAGTTCTTGGCAGTTAGTTTAGTCATGGGTTTTAGATGTCAGAAGCAGGTTTAGCCGTGAGTTCTTCTTGGGTTTGCTGTGGGTGTTCAACACGTTGATCTTCAATTAGAGAAGGTGGTTTTCCTGTGGGTTTTGGGTCTCAGTATCAAAGGCACCAGTCGCCACATGGGTCTTTTAGTTTCTTGGTGTTGATCGATGGTATAGTCAGGTTGTGTGTGGTAAAAATACAGATTGCTTGTTATCTTGTTGACATCTATAATTGTATCTTGATTTTGCTCTTAATGAAATCCCTCCAAAGCTGGTTCTCAAAGTGGATGTAGTCCGTCATTTGTCAAACCACTATATATCTTTGTGTTGTTTATTCTTTTATCGCTTACTTTGTGGTGATCTGGCTATTGCTTTTTAGTTGGTTTGGCATTGTGTTCTCTAGTCTAATGCAAAAAATTATACCAAGCGGTTTTAGAGCTTGGTGTAAATTCTAATGAGTGGTAACAAAACTTGGACAACATTTCTAACAAGTGGCTGAGCTTGGTTGAAGTTACAACAAGTGGTATCAAAGCATGGCTGTAGTTATGACACCTTCAAGGCCTTCTACTGTGATAATCAATCTCTATACAATAAAAATAAAGGAGTCATCTACTCCTACTACATATGCTCAAGCTATTACCAAACCAAGTTTCCAAAATTTTGAAATGATGCCATCCAAAATAATACATTAACAGAATAAAATTCAAACTTCTTTCAATCATAATCTTAGAACCTAAATATTTAGCAAATTCGATATCAGAAACAATCCAAAAAATCTTTCCATCATTCATCCCAAATTATCCTAAAAAAATCATATGTTTTATGAAAATATTATGGTTGAAACTGATTCTATTGAAATAACTCACACTATAAATAAATAAGACCCCAATAAAATTGTTTTTTCAAAATTTAAAATTTTGTGGGCCCTGACCTAGTCAAATGGAATCAACAAGCATGGTACAATATGATTTGGCAAAATAATTTTAATCATTCCTGTTTTATTATATTTGAAAAATAAAAACTTGCATTCAAAATTTTCCATAATGGTTTAGTGATTGGTCGGATATTTTTGGCCTATATGAGACTATTCTATCATCCAATTTTAGAAAGTTTCAAATTCTTCTCCAACAATATTTTCCCAAACTCCTTTGGACAAATAAGCTTTTCAAACTATTTTCATTTCTCATAGTTTTTCTGTTGGAATTACTTCATCACGGAGACCAATGGTATCTCTCACCTTTTCTGCACATACCGAATTGAATGGGAGGAAAAATTCAATAAAACATTTGGCGCAAAGAATGTAGTAGAAAAATGGTTTGCTATATATCCTCACATTATGAAGCCAAATTTGCAAAAGAGCTAACAATTTTCAGCCCAGAAATAAAAGTTAAGGCTGTCATGACCCAAGTTACAAATTAAGAAGAACTCAATATTGTTATTCAACAGATTTAGTCTTCATTTGTTACAAGTCAAGAAGAAAGCACTTCTAATGTTCACGAATAAGAAAATCAAGATGATTTGGCTAACTTCTTCAATTATATCTTTACTCAAACAAAACCAACTAATCAAAATTAGTAGAAGACAAAATCTAAAGTCAAAATTCAAATACCTCTAGACAGATATCATGAAACAAATTTCATTTACTATAAACGTGTCATGTAATTTTACTTTCAAAGTGTGTCAACTAGTTCTATAATATATAGACATGAAAGGTATCAATGTGTCCTGTTAAATACATTGCATGGCTTTGATACCAATTTATCAAACTCTTCACCCATAGAAATGAAATTTGAAAACGAATTGAAATAATATTGAATTTTTATTGAATGGCTCTGATATTACTTGCTCAATGCTAACAACAAAGAGAATTAGGATCGATAGTTTACAAAGGAAGCTACCGTAATATTAGAAGCTTAGGTTTGAGAGGTCGATAATATTTTGCGATGTGCTTTGCATTACATCTTGGAAGTCTATTTATAGACCCTAGATTTCAAATAAAATTGAAATACAAAAAATTAAAAGACAATATTAAATCAAACCGGACAAGACCCTTTATCTGATAAGATTCTCGTTGATCTCAATGTCCTAAAAGCTAAATTAATATATTAATATAAATAATAAAAGATAGATAAAAACTCACTTACGCAACTAATTAAAAGTTGGATGAAATTTTTCATGAAAATTCCACCAACAGTTAAAAGCTATACGATATTATTTATTACACTTCTAATAACTAACTTACATAATTATTAATATATTTATTACACTTACTAATTATACATATTAATAAAACATTTAAAAGAGAAAACTTGTAAAAAGACTTAGCTAATAGAAGACTTGTAAAAAGAAAGTGTCAACTATTTTTCCAAAGAAGATAATTGAAGACTTTTTCATTCTTGTAGAATAATAATTGTCCTTTCTTGTAAGTAGTAAATCATATATACCACTAATCGTATTCCCTACTGCAGATTACTAACTAACCAACTGACTTACCTTGCTTCATCATTGCAACCTACGACTAGAACCATCAAACGTAGTCGAACACTCTATGAAATATACACAATTTTATTTTAGCTCTTGGACTTGTTCTTGAATTGCGCTCGTTGTCTTCAATTTTTTCCTGGATTTCTGGATGACAGAAAAATATTTACAGAGTAAACTAGAATACTTACAAAGTTTACTCATAAGTTACACTAGTGATACGAATTTACATTACATTTTATTTATTTATTTATTTTGATTATAATAACTAATATTTGAATAGAAACCTTCTTTTGGAAGACTCTATATTGAACCTACTTTTCTTTTGAAATAGGTATATGTCGTTGGAGCTCACATAGGTTGTGAGTCGAGAAATGGGTTGTCAAGATTGTATTTTGGATTTGCTTGCTTGTCGTCTTCTTGTATAGAAGAAGATACAGATTCATTTACTACTGTAGATAGTAATCTTTGGAAATCTGCATCAGATGTGGCCTAAGCAAGCACTACAAAGAGTTTTGATTTGTCGTTTAATAACTCAGTGTTCCTTCTTTGATCAAGATCTTGAAGATATTCGTTCTTTGCAAACCATTCCTTCATGTGCTTCATGGTGGCATGTTGAAAATTGTATTTTTTCCACCATTTGATTTTGAGATTTTTTACCTACATTTTGTATTGATGATATGAAGCTGTATTGTAGCTCCAAAAAAATATCCATGAATTTAAAAGAAAAGGCATAATCTCATCGGAAAAATTATATCAATAATAATGCACTTTTTAAAATTAATTACCAAAATATAGCTGTTTTCAAACTAACTACGAGACTTCAAGACTCGCCCTTTATTTATTTTTCCGCAATTGACTTTTATTTCAAAGTAATATGTTTTTAAAATTAATTTTTATTTTATACAACAAATAAATTTTATTTTGTTAACAAATTAAATTCTAATTTTCTAATTTAATATCCATTTATTTCTCTCTCTAATGAAATTTTTTTATTTGTTTTAAAATAAATTTTATTGTTCTTGAAATTTGTTGAAAATGTATATGCATTGTATTTTTAAATTGATGAAATTTCGTTCAATCTTTTTCTTTAATTTTTAAATTTATGTTTACGTTAATTTTTTTAATTTATGGATGTTTATCGTTGTAATCCATTGTATTAATTGAAGACCATAAATTTGTAGTAAATGTTTTTTACTGGAAAATAATTAAAAGATGAAACAGAATATCTAATACAATAATTTAACAATTTTCATTCAATGAAAAAAAAAATCAATGTGTACTAAATATTTTGTTGATTAAAATTAGTTGTTACAATTTTTTGTTACCAAAGTTAATTAAAGTATTATTAGTATATTGGTTAGATTTAAATTATATTCACAGACCCTACACTATATGCAAAATTATATTAATAATGTATTTTCTCAAACTAATTACTAAGATGTGGTTGTGTTCAAACTAATCACCAAAAATTATATTATATTTCTTTTTCCATTAATTTTTTTTTGTCTTCCATGAAAAATATTTATTTGTTTTATGAAAACCAATTTTATTGTTATTGAAACTTATTGAAAATGTATATTCATTGTATTTTTAAATTGATAAAATTTCGTTCAACTTTTTTCTTTAATTTTCCAATTTATGTTTACGTTAATTTTCTAATTTATGGATATTTATTGTTGTAATCCCCTAGCTTTGTATTAATTGAAGGACATAAATTTGTGGTAAGTGCTTTTGATTGGAAAATAATTAAAAGATGAAACGTAATGTCTAATACAATCATTTAACAATTTTCATTCAATGAAAAAAAATCAATGTGTTCCACAACCTGGACGTCGACGATTTCTAGTTGGTTGTCGTCGTCGACTGTGAACTATTTGTTGTTGTATTTTCTTCTGATTCTCTTGTTGTTGTTGCTCATCTAGTTGATCGAGTACTACTGCAGGCACTTCGTATACAAATGTTTATTATGTTCTCCACGATCGCGCTCGTGACCATGCATGTATGAAGATGATGGATCGCTCCCTACATTATAGTATTGTTGCCCAAAGTTTGATGACGATGGACCTATCTCTGAATTATAATATCTTGTTCCAAAGTCTGACGATTGGCCGACTCCTGAATCATGATATGTCGTTCCAAATGCTGGCATCGTCATTACTTGAATAATGTAACCATGCTCGCTTTGTGTCCGTGTCACGAGCGGCACTTCTTCCACGTGTTGATCAACTTCTTCCAATTTACCAGGCTCTTGCCCTCGAGCACGTCTCCTTTGAACTGGAGCAGGTACTTGTCATTGCATATATTTAAGACTTGTTGTGGATCATCTGCAACATCTTGAAGTCTACTATTATTCAATTTCTGTTAAATATTAAAATGAATTAGAAAGCATTGAAAATAAATTTATACTAAAATAATTAGACAATATTTAAATGTGTACCAGATGACCCATAGCAGCTCCCGATCTGGTGATATAAAGCTTGATAATGTTTTTGTACCAATGGATGTATTTTGGAGTTACATCCATATGAAATTGCTTAATGGAGGTCCCACAGCAATAAACCTTATGCAATTTAGCCATCGCATCACTAAATGAGCAACTCTATCTGACCAATCAACAGTTCTTAGGTCAATGTCGTGCAAAAGTGGTTCAGTATTACAGCCACTTGAAACACCTTGTTGAATACCAAACTGTCTAAGTGTTCTGTCAGGTTGATGCCACTCACCAATGTAGAAACGTATGAGAGTACTAACTGTCTGTCATATGTCGAGACCGTTCGTATAGAAATGTTGCAAATTATCTATGATAGCTTTGTACGGCTTCCAGATAATCTGAAACACAACATATTGTAGGAAACAAATAATATAGAACTTAAAATTCAAGTTTAACACGATTTACCTGATCAGGTTGAAGAAAATCAAACATGTACCTATATTGTTCTGCTGTTTTCTTCCATTGATTTTTTGTTGTTGCCAATCCAAGAGAATAGTACTTCAAAAAATATCACCAAACGACAACAAATTTTTTTCCAACAACAATCAAATCTGAAAATATATTACAAGAATATAGTTAAAATTTATTAAATAGATTAGAAAAAATTTTGATTTAACTAATACAAATAAATTTCATACCCTCAATTTGTTGGGAGGAGGAAAGCCAAATCCAAAAATAATTAACTAATGATAAGAAAATGATGAAAAATGGTCGGAAGAAGAATGACGAAAAAAATATGTCACCAATTTGTAAATGATGGAAAGAAGGCCGAGAGGGTGACAATATTTAAATATGTGAAAATTTAGAAGGCTGGGAAGGGAAGAAAAATGAAGAAGAATGCTTGAGAATGAATGAGGAGGAAGAAGATTTAAAGGAGAAATTCACGAGAAAGTGTTGACATGATTTATGCATGCACACTTCACCTAAACACGCATGCGTCTACCCACCGTCCATTGCCTGTTTTTTTTTTTTTTTTATATATATATATAAATAAACTAAAAAGCGAGTAGATTTGCCCTTTTCTTTAATTTTTTTATTAAATAATGGAGGGCGAGTACTCTTCTTTAATTTTTTTTAAATAATGGAGGGCGAGGCACTTGCCCTCTTCTTTAATTCTTTTTTTTTTTTTAAATAATACACTAAAGGGTGAGTTCGCCCTACTTTATTATTTATTTTTAAAAAAACGTCAAAATCAACAATATTTATGTAAAAAGTTTCAAAACTACCATATTTTGGTAATAAGTTTTCCAAACAGCAATATTTTGGTATTTAATCCTAGTTATTAAGGGAGAAATGAAAATAATCATGTTTTTGGGTAAAAATATAATTATTTGGGAAAGATAATTATTTTTCTAAAAAAAGATTGATTGGATTTGGAATCACTTAGCAGTTAGCACTCAATGTTAAGTAAGTGGTAAGTACAAATAATAAGCAGCAGAATAAACATAACTTCTCTTTTTATTAACTTGACACTTTACATAAAGTTCAAACTTAACAGTTACATTCCTGTTCTCCCTAGGCATATAAAATTAAAAATGAGTTCTGATCCACCTTTCTTCCTTCAACACCCAATGCTACTCCTTACGGTGGGGTATTTAATTAGAGGTGTAAAGACTCATTTTCATCCTTCTCCTCGGTCGCCCAACAACCATTTCAGAGACAACGTTGAAGGCTTCCTTTCCATGGCTTATTTCCTTCACACTCATCGTCTTTGGCCTCACCAACAACCTTAACGTGCCTGATGGCCCTTCTTCAATTTGAGCGCTAGCCCCTAGTGTTAAGGAGTAAAGTTCTTACCCATTGATTTCTTAAACACAAGGTAGGATGACATGGCTTAGACACTATACAAGTTTACATAACAACCCTTATTTCCCTCATTGGCTTCTACGCCTAACGTTCATTCCTTACTTGGCCTCAACATCTGACAAGCTGGGAGGGAAAACATAAAACGTAAGTATAAGACTTAAGTGATTAATGAGTTTAGGAAAACCTTTTTAGGAATACAACATATTCAATAACAACAATAACAACATCAATACAAGTTTTTATTGCATCAAACACAGTCACACAAATTACAACGATTCCACACAATTCAAGCCATTGGAGCATTCACTACTAATCACTGGGACCTGGAATTCTTGTCACGCCCTTCACAGTCACACAGATGAGGACGTGCCGCCTAGACATCCATCACATATCTCTCTGAGAGATGATGCGTGAATGTCTAGTAAGTGGAACAACTCCCTTCACTTGTCTCTTCACAAAATTCTTTATTGTACCTTGGAGATCTTCACAACTCTTTGCAGCGAAAAACAACTTTTAAACCTAGCTCTGTCATCTAGTACTTAACACTTAGTCCTAAACAGCTTTAGCTTCTAGATGATAAGTACAAAAGATAAAATACAACAAAATAAAATCAACTTTTTCTCTTTATTAACTCAACACTTTACACAAAGTTCTCAAATTACAAGTACATTCATTTTCTTTCTTGAATAAAAATAAAACCATGCTTGATCTATACACCTTTCTTCTTCCACCAAAGTACTGCCTCTTCATGCCAACGTGTTCTGGAGTATAAAACTCCTTTTCTTTCTTCATTGCCAAACACTTCTTCTTGAGACAAGGTACCTAGAGGTGTAAAGGCCTCATTTCATCCTTCACCTTGGTCGCCCAACAACCCAAATTGAAGACAACCTTCAGGGCTTCCTTTCCCTGACTCGATTCTTTGGCTCTCTCGCTCCTCGAGTGTTGCCTTACTAACCTGCGTGTAGCACTCGCCTTCCTTCTGAACTAAGCCATCGGCGTTAAGAAGCAATGTACTTACCAATCAACTCCTTAAACGTGAGGTATAATGACACGGTTGTCATGCCTCATAAGTTTACAAAATGACCCTGCCTTTCCTCCTTTACTTGGCTTCTACTCCTGAGATCTTTCATTTACATGGCTTCAACGCCTCACAACCTAGGGAGGAAAAACTTAAAACGTAAGTAAAAAGGACTTAGTGAGTGATGGATTTAAGAAATACCTTTTTGGGGGAATAAAAAAAATTCAGATAATAATAGCAACAAGGTTAGATCACAAACATATGATTCTCATCGCATCTAACCACCATCACAAAAAGCACAATAAGTTCTACATGCTTAAGTCATCAATGAGACTTGGGATTCTCCCCTCGTCTGGACCTGGAATTCACATTCAACTAGTGTTATATGAGTTACGTAAGATTTCCACTAGCATCTCGCATCATTCAAACCTTTTTTAGACTTGGCAGTCACATTCAACCAGTATCTCATAGAGTATTCCTCGCCTAGATCTAGGATTCACATTCCCTTGCATCCAGTGTCAAAATTTCCTCACAACTCACCCCAACCTGAGATTCTTCCCTCGCCTAGACCTGGGATTTACATTCAACTAGAATCTTGCGAGTTACCTGAGATTTCCACCAGCGTCTTACGATAGATCATACAACACCATAACACACAATTCACATGATTAATAAGAAGGGAGCATTAGCTCACAACTTACTCCTAACAAAAATTATCACAAAAATAACAAAGTCATACAATAAGAATAAACACGAGGTTACAAAAGTATACTGGTAACACAACATTTATAAAACATATCTTTTCAATATGAAGATCATAAATACAAACGTTTTCGTTATAAACAACCATTCATTCGTACAGAAATACTCATGTTACTTTAGAAAGAATCACTCACAAACATTGATTCATTTATAAGGATCACTCAAAAAAATACTTAGCCTCAGCTCCTCCCTTCTCTGCTTTCGACTTTCTATTCTCGCCTAGCGATTCTCTTGACCAACTGTCCAACACATGATTCTTCCTTACCAACTATTCTTCCCATTGCTTACCCAAACGCGGTAAAACTTGACTAAAAAGATTTCTCTTCGTGTCGCCTTTTCTCCTCTAGCATCCTTTCTTGTAGGATGCCCCAAATTTGCACTTATCTGAAATAAGTTCCTAACAAGGCTCCTCTTCAACAAGATTTCCTTTTTTCGAATCAGGGCCTCATAATTCTTCCATCGTCTGAACTGGGATTCACACTCTCCAGCATATCGCGATTTGCTATAGGATTTCCACCAACATCTCGTAATAGTCAATCTCATCTTTGACTTGGGATTCACTTTCACCAGTATCTCATCGCTTGGACCTAGGATTCACTTTCACCAGCTTCTCCCGATAGATTTGGGCTTCACTTTCACCAGCGTCTTCACATAACATTTCTCACTTAGATATCGAATTCACACTCACCATCATCTAGCATTTCAAGAACACAACTCCTACTCGCTCAGACTTGGGATTCACTTTCACTAGCATTTGCCTGCCTAGACCTAGGATTCACACTAGCATTTGTCTGCCTAGACCTAAGATTCACACTCACTAGCATCTCACGTTAAACTTGGCATTTCCACTAGTGTCTTGCGATAGATCAATAACTATTACTCGTCACAACACCAACATCACATGAGAAGCATTAGCTCAACATATCACTTTCAACACATAGCACATATATGATACAACAAGCATCAACGATAGGATTACAAAAGAATGCTATTCATACAATATTCATAAGACACTTGCCTATTTGTCAAGATCGTAAATTACAACGCTTATATAAAAAACAATATCCATTCATTTAGAAGGATATGAAATCATTTACAACAAACATTTGTTGTATAAGGATCACTCACAACAACACTTAGACTCAACTCTTTCTCCTTTGGCTTCCGACTTCCTCTTCTTACCTCGTGGTTTCCTTCAATCGGCTTTTCAAGACATCAAAATCTACTCTTAATAACTCAGTAGAACGTTTAGTAAATATTTTTCCCATTTTTTTTGTCTGGTCTTGAGTTTTATTTATAGTGACCTTTCACATTCAAGGGTCACTTTCCTACTTTACATGTGTCACCTTTCCTCTTAGTGGCGTTATGCAGCCAACCCAATCTCAACACATAAGCCAAACGTCATTTACGAATAAACATTTTCCTTGAGTCACCAACCTTATCTCCTTGGAAAGCTAAACTTCTTTAAGTCACCTGACTCTCTACTCGAGAAGCGTCAGACTTTTACTCTTCCCTGAAGGGTCGTCTAATCACTTCAACTGAACACCTACCCTTCTTGTCACACTTTTAGGCATAGGTACGTTTCCTTGCATTGCTACTCCAATCGCCTAGTCCTTGGTATTAAATGCAACTTCTTCTTCGTCAATAGCCAACACGTTACCTAATTCCACATGTTGGCTTTTAGACTCTAATACTTCTTTTCGCATCACCCTTTCTCCAATCGCATCCTTCTTCGTAGAATGCTTTTTTCTACACTTTGTCAAAATAGCTTAACTGAGTTCTTCTTCAACAAGACTCCCTTTTGAAATCAGGGTCTCACATCGCCATTCACATTATGTGCACACCACATAATCAGTGCTCACTTGATAGGAATAAGGCTAATGGTTTGCACACATTCATTACAATCAACACACAGAAAGCAGTAGTTTCTATTTTCAAACAGTAACACAATAATAATAATAATACAAAGATACGGAACGTGTTATGCATAACTCAGATTGAGAAGGAATCAATTAAGAAAACATTACAAATCATTTAGCTTACAAATCACCCTGGCAGAAGTGTTTGGTTTAAGAAAGTCACTTGTGCACGAGTGTTTAATTTAAGAAGGTCACTCACAAAAAAGTTTGATCCTCTTCTTCCTCGAACGCCTCTCCTCACCTAGAACTCTCTCATCGACAACTCAACTTCTTACATTCTTTCAACAAAACTTCTAAATAACAACACTTCTCTTAGGCCTTCACCCATGTTTATACTAATAATTTGGACCGTTTACTTTCTTTGCTCATCAGTTTTGAATTACAACTTTACACGTGTCACCTTACTGCCTTTTTGCACCATGTAGCCAAAACCAGCTCGACACGTAAGTAAACAGGCAACTCACTATTAGAATTTCCCTCAAGATGTCAACCTTATCTCCTCAAGAAGCTAAACACTTTTTCCCACCTTCTTCTTCCTCGCCTTCTCTTTCTCCCAACAAACTAAAACCACCTACTTCTTTTCTAACTTCTCTTCACGTTACTTCACCAGATCGCCTAATTCCTCTTGTGATAGAACTCCTTCGCTGCGACAACTCTCCCTCCATCGCCTTCTTTCAACGTGACTTCCTTCCATTTGATATTTATCTTTAGAATGAACAATCTTTTCATTTTAGAAGGATCATCCCACTCCTTAGAGCCTCTCTTCTTCAACAAGACTCTCTTTCTTATATTTGAGCCTCACATAAATGTCTAATAAGGCTTTCAAAAAGTCCATGGTCATGTGTCGCCTTCTATGTCAATAACAGTCATACTCCGACCCGCAACGTGTCTTGACCCTAACTTTTTGAAGAGTAGCCTTGACGCCTCCAAGTGAAACATGCAAATGCTTAGCCTTAACCTAAAATTTTTTAACCTTAGACTTAATGCTTAACTTTTTGGTTACACAATCAAATAAATTCATTTTTTGAAACCTGTTCCACAACGCCTCATTCAAAACATAAAACACATATTAGCCTTTCTTATTCTTTTCACTAAGAACATGAACCATTTCCACACGTAGACTACTGTGATGACCACATCATCATCAGCATCTCTTAGAGAATTTCCCGATTCATTTCCTATTGCTTCTTGTGTTGTAATTGTTTTGTAACTACAAACCTTTACTTGCTGGTTTGTAGATGTTTGCTTTGCAAAATGGTTGTTTGTATGTTTGGTTTGTGGTATTATGACATGTTATTGAATATGGATCATTACATGAAAAATGCTTTCTAATATTCTCTTCATCATGCTGATTGACATGATGTTGAATGTAAAATGCTTTCAATGTCTCTACCACCTAACTCTAAATATGCAAAGTGCAAGTTTTCTATTGCTTGCCCAAGTGTAAGCGAAACAATAAGTTTACTTAGGTGATCTAAGGTTGAACAAAGAAAATTGATATCAAAGCTTAGTTCTAGGGTTTAGTTATCAACTAGGTGTTATGACAAATGTGTTAAAAGAATATAAAAAGAATCAAAACTACCTAACTATCCTAGAGATGTTGTAAAGGTGGTTGAAAGAATGAAGGAGGTGTAGGATGGGCATGCACTAACTTACGTGAAGAAGGGGTGAAGGAATGTCTTATACTACCAGACAATTAAGTTATATAACCACCTCATTGTGATATAAATAGCTAAACTATCTCATGATTAAGATGTGCTTCTCTCGGAGTCATTAAATGCCACACTTGGTCTCTTTTAGGAATCCAAATGATTGAGGCTAGTTTAGTGATGCGTATCTAAAAGCATCTATTTATACTATTCATAGTGCTACGCGTTTAAGGACAACAACCACTCGGCGCCTATTGTCCACACTTGTTCATCTTTCAAGATACAAATGAGGGAATTCATATCGCAAGGTTGAGAAAAATCTTTCTTACTTGTATTAACCATGCCCTTGCTACTTACCCTCTCGAGCAGTTGGCGACATACACTAGCGAAGTGATGAATGTAGCTTGGCTAATACAACAAGCAATATAAATAAAGACTACGTATTGAGAATGCATCATAATCCTAAACTACAAATAACATAGAGACATACAAACAGTCGAGAGACGAATGGGTTGAAAAGTGAATAAATATGCATTGTATTAAAGAATAAAGGCCTTCGGCCACTATACAATACAGACAAATACAATGTAAAGAAAGAATAAAATGGAAAGAGAAGAAATGAATACAAGTTAGGGGGAGATAGGAAATAGCTTCTTCTTCAATCAAGCTAAAAGCTCTCACTTTACAAACTGGACGAAGAAGAAAAGAATAAACTTTACATATGGTGGTAAGGCTAATCCTTGTCACTGACTCGTTAGGAACGATCGATCAATGCAGAAATTAGGCCTTGCGCTTTTCCTTGATGGAGATAGAGCTTTTTTTATAGGAAACTTTGATGGGATCCTTATCATTCTGACCATGTCAACGCTGAAAGCTGTCCTTTTTATCAAGTCATATTGCTCCAACTGTCAGTTTTGTCTTCTAGTAAACCTCTTCTCGCATAATGATTTGGTCTTTTCGCCTTATTTCATCGTGAGCAAGAATTGCAAATTCTAATTTACTTTCAAATTTTGATAGGAAATTTAGATTTTGACAAATCCAAATTTCTGAAAAGGATAAATATAAAACTGTTTCAATATTCTGTTCAGACAATACAAATGTAATGATATTTTCACGCTCTCCACGTGTTTTTGCTAAAGAATGCCCCATCAGGATAAAAAAAATCATGCATGATATTTTCAAGGATTTTCAAGATTTTACAATTGTTTATATTGATGATGTTTTGGTCTTTTCTCTAAATTTAGAAAAGCATTTTAAACATATCAATACTTTTATGGATATTATAAAAAGAAATTGTTAGATAGTTTCTCTACCTAAAATTAAATTATTTGAAACGAATATTCAATTTTTTGGAATTTGAAATCTACCTAGGAAAGATCAAGCCCATTCAAAGATCAATTGAGTTTGCTTCAAATTTTTCTAATCAAATTCTAGATAAAACTCAACTTCAAAGGTTTTGGGGTTGTCTAAACTATGTGTCTAATTTCATCTAGAATCTTAGGCCATTTGCAATCCACTCTACCAAAGGCTAAAGAAAAATCCAAAACCATAGTCTGACACACATACCCAAATTGTTAAGAAAATCAAGGCTCTAGTCAAGTTAATTCCTTGTCTAAGTCTCATCAACCCAAAAGCAAACCTTAACGTTGAGATCGATGCCTCTGATTTAGAATATTGAAGAATTCTCGAAAGGTGCCTAGATAAGACCGAATCAACAATCTGATTCCACTCATAAATTTGAAACAATACCTAAAAAATTACTCTACGGCAAAAAAGGAATTACTTGCAATAGTTCTTTGTGTTAAAAATTTTCACTGATAAATAAAAAATTCATAATTAAAACAGATTCAAGAGCTTCAAAATTTGTATTCGAAACAGATGTAAAAAATCATGTTTCAAAACAAATTTTTGCCAAATGCCAAGCCATACCACTATGATTTTGGATTTTTCTTTAGCCTTTGGTAGAGTGGATTGCAAATGGAAAGCCCAAAACCTTTGCAGTTGGATTTTTGCCAGATGGCAAGCCATACCACTATGGCTACAAGCTCTGAGGAGTGGGATGCTCCTTCTAAAATGAAAAGATTGATCATTCTAAAGATAAAATTTGAAGGAAAAAAAGTTGTGTTAAGATAACTTAAGAGAGACAAGTTGAGGCAGCGAAGGAGTCCAATAACGAGAAGAATTAGGCGATTAGATCAAAGTAACTCAAGGAGAAGTTGGAAAAGAGGAGAGCAATTGTCACCTGTTAGAAGGAAAAAGGAGTTTAACTTTTCAAGAATATAGGGCGGAGAAGGGTTTGACTTCTCGAGATGATAAGATTTGCATCTTAAAGGAATGTCAAATCAGGAGTTGACAGTTGGTTTACGCGGGTTTAGTTTGGCTACATAGTGCTGCAAAGCGATAGAACGACACATGTAGAGTATAATTTTAAACTAACAAGTAAAGAAAGTAACTGATCCAAAGGATTAGTATAAATAAGGGTAGAAGTCTTAAGGAAAGTGTTGTCATTTTGGAAGTTTTGCAAATAATGCGCAGAGTAGAGTTGCGGCTGAAAGAACTCTAGGCGAGAAAAGGCATTCGAGGGATAAAGGATCAGAAGCTTGCATGAGTGAATTTTATTAACTTTAAAATCATGCATGGGTGATTTTCTTAAACTCTACACTCCTACATGAGTGACTTTCTTGAATACACTCTTGTGAGGGTGATTTGTGAACTTATGTTTTGTAAATGTTTTCTCAAATTGATCCATTCTGAGTTTGAGTTATGCATAACGCGTTTAGTATCTCTGTCATTATTATTGATGTTATTGTTGCGATTGTTTGAAAAGAGAAAACTATTATTTTCTATGTGTTGATTGTGATGAATGCATGCAAACCATTAGCCTTATTCTTATCAAGTAAGCAATGCTTATAAGGTGTGTGCATAATGTGAATGGCAACAACCGATCCAACTAGTAAATGAATGAATGAGAAAACTTCCCAGATGTGGATGGGTGAACATCACAGTAGCTCAATTGCAAGATACTGGCGAAAGTGAATCGCAGTACGCTTGGCGAAGTGAATGATTCATATTCTTGGTGGAGAGGAATACAAGGAGCTAATTTGTGATTTTAGTGATTTATGAAATGAGACAATGATATACTCGGTTGAAAAATGAAAATATTTTGTGATTTGCTTGTATTCTCAAAAAGATTTTCTAAAACTCTCACTCACTAAGTATTTGACAAACGAAAATATTTTGTCCTTTTTCACCATGAGGACAAGCACGCGCAGGGACCCACACTAAACGGGGCATGATTCCTCGATTGGGTGGGGAATGGGGGAGGAAGTGGGGTAAACATTTTTCATTGAGCTAAATGGGAACATTATTTATTTAGTATAGTTATGTAAGGTAATGTTATAATTATTACATAAATAATATTTTAAATTTCAAGTGTGATTGTTTATTGGCCAAGCTAGTGAGTGTTTAAATTTAGTTTAGATATGTGAATAATTTAATTTATGTTTATTCATTTCTACTAAAATTTTGATTAATGCTTGTTGTGTTTGAACTTAATAATTTTGTGTGTGTATAGCCCAATTGCAATACGTCACTAAGTTAGGTCATTGCACGTGATGCGCTCACCATAACTCTCTGTATAGCATGCTTTAATTCTAGACGATAAGTTATGGGTCATGATCATAACATGTAAGATGCTCATTATATATCTCTCCATCGCGTGATACATAAGTCCTCGTTGAGTAAGAGTTTTCCTACTGCTTGCCTAAGTGCAAGCAAAACAACAGGTTTACTTGAATGATCTAGAGTCAAACACAGGGAATTGTTTATAGATATTAGTTCTAGGGTCTTCTCATTGTTTAGGCGTTATGATGATCAAGTAGAAAGAATATAAAGAAATCAAAACTGCTTTCTTACAACTAGAGACTTATGCACAGAGAATAAATTATGGCAAGGTGGAAGATTGAATGAACTAACTTGTATGCGAGATAAAGGTAAAGGAAGGTTGGCAAATTATTAGATGATTAGGTAATGCGAGGGCCTTGGTGTGATGTAACTTGCAAAATTAGATCATGATTAAGGCGAACTTTTCTTAAAGTGTTTAGACGACACACTTGCTCACATCACGAGATGCAAATGATTGTGCTTGATTAGGCAAGCTATATTTAGAAGACTTTGCTTATAATACTTATAGAACTTCTCGTTTAAGGACAATAGTCTCTCAGCACCTAATGTTCGCACTTGTTCACCTTTTGGGATACAAATATTGGAAGTTATCTTGCTAAGGTGGAGTCTGTTGCCAAACGCATTAGTCTTATCCTTGCTACTTGCCCTCTCGGGTAGTTGGTGATTGACACTAGTCTAGTGATAAATATAGCTCCACTAATGCGATAAACCTTATAAGCTAGACTCCTTATCAAAGACCTATCATAACTGTAACCACTAATAAAACATTAACAGATGAAAAGGCAAGAAATGATTGATTGAAAAGATGTAAACATGTAATAGATGCATAAAGAATATAGGTCTTTGGCCATTGTTCAACATGAACAACATATATTATAATGAAGTGCAAGAATGAAGAGAAAGAAGGATGGAAACATATTACAAGTTATGGGAAAATAGGGGAAGGACTCGTCTCTTGCTTGGACTTTCTGCTCACAATTAGTTTATTCGAGCTCCCAATGGCCCATTCTGACCTCCATTTGTCCTGGTGAGGACGAAGTGCTTGTCTAGTCTACTTTTTGGCGGGAAACTTTTATTCCTCTGAGTGTGTCAGCACTGACTCTGACATTGTGAAGTCACGTCGTTTTGATTACCATTATTGTCTTCTAGTGAGCTTTCCTTGCGTGATGACATGCTCTTCACCTAGGTTGTTAATATCCACGCAAGTTTCCATCGCGTAACCTCTGCGCGAGATGTTCTCCGTGATTTGCTACTTTCTTCTTTTCCCATTTATCCCTAACAAGGCATGATGCTTATGTAAGTTGTATTTATGAATTTATAACACGGGTTACATGCTTTGATCATTTTCTTATGCGTTTTGATCTCATTATTCTAATAAAAGAGGGTATAATAACGGGTGTTTATGTGCATTATCAATTAGTTTCTTAGCTAAAATTTGACTCATTTCTCTTTAAATTCAAATTGTGGTATAAAACTATCAATAATCAGGAACTTAGTGACAAATTTAATTATTTAACTAAAAGTTTCAAACATTAACGATTTAAATTAAATGGCATTTTCACAAATAGCAAAATAACGAAACTATTTATAAAATATAACAAAATTCCTCAAACTCTTTATACCTCATTTAATTTTTTGTTATATTTTGTAAATAGTTCAATTTTTTTTTATTCATAACAATTTTCACTTAAATTAATTATTTTTTAAAATAATAGGGAACCCGATCCTTGCAATTTCTCGTGGGGAATTTCATCGAGATAGGGAATGAAATGGGGAGCGCAGATGGCGACAGGTAATGACGTCCCCGACCCTGTCCCGTCGTGTAGACATCTGTACATTAGATACGAGATCTTAGACTTGAATTAAAAACTTTTAACATTTTCTTTATTCTATTACTATCTTGCTAACTTAAGCATCAAAGTCATTATTTTTTGTTCTGCGTCATTTCTTCCCAAATTACAAATTTATTGTTCTTGTTATGTAAAAGTTATGCACATTTTTTCTTAGTTTACTTGCGGTTATGATCCTAAATAGTTTTCCACCTTTTGTCAAAAAAAAAAAAGTAGTAATTAAAGTAATTAATGCTAATCAATGAAAAAAAAGTAAAATAAATTATAGAAAAAAAAAGTTTTCTAAAAAATAAAAAAATTGTGCAAATATATTTTTTATCATAATTTAAAAAACAATTTAGAATAAAAGTAAATTTTGCAAAACGAAATCTAGTAATCATATGTATTTTAATAAATTGATATTCAATTGTAAAGTCATGAAAAAATTTCAAGATTTTGATCTTTAAAAACCTAAAATTTTCTTCTTATAGCATATGATAAAGTTAGCAATATATCTGTGATGATAATGCATATATTTGAAACTTATGGTTACTTGAAACTTATGGTAATAAGAAGTAACGAGTGAAATGGGTATAATGTCATGCCTTTTTGTATTTTTTTTTTGTAAATTAATTAAGTGTTAAATTGTTAATAGACGAATATCATGTTAATGCTCAATCTTTTTATTGTCAATATAATTTGACTCATTGTGTATATTTAATTATATTCAGATTCTTAAAAGAGAGTAAAGTTGATATGTTGAGTTAATTCATGGATGAGTAAAAACATAAGTTTAGTTACGGGTGTCCATAGTTCTGTTTGATTGTGATGATTTTATATATAATATATGAACTCTGTTGAAGATATACGTAGTAATAATATATATACAATGTATATACTTTATATATTAAATGTTTGGTTAGATTTAGAACCAAACAAAAACTTTTTAGTATTTGATAGTTTGAATAAAAATCAAACCAATAATTTAGTATAAATTAAATATTTTATTTAATTCGACTTGGTTTTTAAATTTTTCTTAAAATTAAATAATTATAAATATTATTAATCTAATTGGGATAGGTTTAATAAATAAGGAATAAGAAGGTCATATGCATCTCACTTATATTTATGTCCTAGTTAAATCTCTATACATTATGATTAATCGTTAAGAAACAATTATTCGTATTTGATATATATCATTATCGATACTAAATAATATTTTATTTAATGTAACATTGTTTATATGTTAATCATAAACAATGGTATCAGAGCCTAGCCATTCCACTTTTCTATCTTTCTCCCTCTTATGGATTAAACCTCTCTCTGAATCCGGGGTGGAAGGATGGTGTTTCTAGGAATTCTTATGATTTCTGATTTTGTCTAAAAAAATATTAAGATTGGGTATCTCTCCTCGACTTAGTCTATCCAGTGGTTTGAAACATAAATCTTAAAAGAATTAGTTTTTCAGATTTTGATAAAGGAGTGGTGAAGCTTCAAGATTAGAACGAACTCTTCTCATATTTATGATACAACCATGCAGATATTAAGGTTTGTAGTGGATTGATTGATCGAAAATTTTAATATGATTTAAACAAAAAATCTATTTTCATAAAAGAAACTAATATCATAAGGAATCCAAGTTCATCATCTAGAAACTGATGGATTCTCTCTCTCTCCATGATTTCGAAACTTCTCTCTAAATTCTCTCCTCATTCCCCCGCCATAGTTGACACGACTACTTCCTCTTCTTCTTCAATTGCTCGAAAGAACCCAAGATCGGGCGATGATCTTTCAAAGGCTATTGCCAATCACAATTCAGCGAAGCCCATCTAGCACAGGTTAAAAAGCGACTAAAAAATTGGTGTATTCCAAAGATAGATCCAAGCCAGGTATACAAGATTAATACCTTCAATTTCTCCCAGCAAGATGTTATCATCATCACCGAAGAGAACGTAGCAATGAAAGATGAATTCACTGCAATCAATCTTCTACATGAAGAAACCCTGTTCAAAGTCAAGAACAAATTCAAATACATCCACATCGGATGCGTTCAAGTCGCCTTAAAACCTGTCTTTAGAGAAGGACTAGATGTACCAGTCTACCTTGCTCTAAGAGACAAAAGGCACCTCAGATTCACTCCCTCTCTTCTAGGGATTATTCAATCGAATTTAGAGCAGGGACCAGTTTATTTTAACTGCAAACCTGGTCTTACAGTCTCTCTTCAAGACAGAAACATCATGGATTCCTTAAGCCTTGATGTTCATTCACAAGGGCTTGAACTGAAAGATGGATAACTTCCTTTTGTTGTATCATACCGCATCTATTTTAAACTGATGTATACAAACCTTTCTCCTAGAGCTTTAGGTATCTCTCCCAAAGGCTACACCAGGCTTATGGAAGTTAACATGGAAAAATCTTCCATGACCATTCAAAAAACCCTCAAATGGGCAGAACTAACAAGGGATCCTATTTCCTATCAGGAGAAACAACACAGAGGCATCAATCACCGAGTTTCTTGATGGAAATGTCGAAGTTCAATTTATATCTGAAGCTTCATACTCAAAAATCAGCGAGATAATGAGCAGCCGCCCAAGCATGTCTTCAATTGCTAGGACAGAGAGCTCATTCCCCGATACCTTTAAAAGATCTAAGTTAATTCGAGCATCAGTGGACTTCTCCCATTCAGTCCCCACTGTTCATTACGAAAGAGAAGATGGATCTCTTTCTCCTACCCAATCTGACATGGAAAGGAGAATTGAACCAGTCTACAATCAAATTAACGTCATCTCCAGCAATAGCGACGATGCACGCTTTCAAGAATATTATAGCAAATACCTGGACATGTGGCTTGCTGCTCCAGCAAAAACAAGGAAACCTTTTCTCCCCATGCCAGACTTCATCACTGGAATGAAGCAAAAGGAGCGAACTAGAAATGAAGCTCTCGTGGAAAAACTCGAAACAGATGGCCAAGTTACAATGATCAAAGGATTAGTTGTCTGGGTCACTGCAAAAGGCAAAGAAATAGCTTCTAACTATCCTCCCGAAGAAGAAGCTTATTTCCCTCATCCTGTAATCCCTGCCATCGAGATGGTCTCTTCGCCCTATAAGACCATCTATGAGGATAAGGTTCAAAAGGTTGGAGTTCGAGAAATCAAGAAAATACAACATCAACTCAACTATACTAACAAAGTTCTTTCTACAGTATCCAAAGCAGTAGAAAGAATACAGAATCCAAGCCCTCCAATCACGAACAAGAACCCTAAGATGCCTCAAGCTGATCCTAATCAACCGATTTTCAGCCCAACAGCTTTAATATCGGTAGACTCAAAGATGATGCTTCACACTATCTGGCTGAAATTAACAAGCGTCTTCCCGCTATTTCCATCAACAAAGATGCAAAAGTCTCTACAGCGTCGATGAAAAGTAATAAGATCTCAACAAACAAAGTTGAGAATCTGAAAGGAATCAACATGATTAAAAAGGATTCCTTACTTCAAGCTTCTACTTCAAAGATTCTTTCAGTAGCTCAATTGGTAGATATGAAAAATCACTACCCTCAACCTTCGCCTCCTGATCTGGGATGGGATGATCTTCATCATGAGAAACATACTTATGATGGAATGTCTCTAGTCACTTGAAATATTGATGGATATTCTGAAGCCCAAATGATGAATAAATTCCAAGAAATGTTACTGGCAGCCTCAGCCTATAGCACCAGGAAAACAATATTTGAAACGGCCCAGATTCTCATTTCAGGTTTCACAGGAAACCTAAGGAGCTGGTGGCACAATCAACTAACTGAGCAAGATAGATACCGCATCTTAACTGCTACAAGAACAGTTGTCAAAACAGAGAATATATCCGCCCCTATCCAAGCTGAAGAACCAGATATGGTCAACCAATTGGTGTACACAATGACGAAACATTTCATTGGTAGCACCCAAATCCATTTCAATCTTGCAACAGAATCCCTCCTTGGATTACGGTGTCACAAGATGAGCCGATACAAATGGTATAAAGATACTTTCATGGCACGTCTTTATACCCTGAAAACATGCGGAGCCGACATTCGGAAGCAAAAGTTTGTCGAAGGACTTCCGCATTATATTGCTCAAAAGTTCTATCAAACAGTGGCAACAAATTCAGCCACCAAGCAAATTGACTGGTCTGAATTAACTTTCGGAGACATATCAGCCACAGTTCAAGCAATATGCATTAATCTCTGTACAGAGAACAAGCATACCACAAAGGTGATCAAGGATTCTGAATATCGAAAAGAATTGGGCACCTTCTGCAAGCAATACGGCCTCAACCAAGGACCAAAGGAAGACAAGAAGAAAAAGAGAAAATCTTCTTCCAAGCGACTCTTTAGCCAAAGTAAAGCTAAAAATCCTGAATTTCCTCAAAGGAAGAAGAATTACTACAACAAGAATAAAGGCAAAACTCATTATTCTTCAAAAACCAACAACGTTTGCTTTAAATGCAACCGAAAAGGTCATTATGTAAACCGTTGTCCCCTGAAAAAAAAGATCAATGCTCTGGCAATGGATGAAGAGACGAGACAATCTCTTCTTTACGCCATAAGGATAGAAGATGATACCTCTTCTCAAATCGACTCCTCTTAAGAAGAAGAAGGTATCAACATCCTCATTGATGAAGGATCTTCTAGCGAAAGTGTCTTCCACTCTCAAAGTAACTCAAGCGATGACGAAGGAGCAATCCCTTGCACAGGAAAATGTGCCAGTAAATGTTCCGATTATATCAATGTCATCACGAAAAATCAAGAAACTCTTTTTGATCTTATTGAGCAATTACCTGATGAGAATTCGAAACGAACTTGCCTTCTCAAACTCAGACAGAGCGTTGAGGAACAGAATTCTCAAAAGACGGTTCACAGCCCAATCATATATTCATACCAAGATGTTATGAATCAAATCAATGGTGAGGCAAAGAAGCCTATACAAGTAGAAAACCTTCACTATGAGGTAAAGGCTCTCAAAAGAGAAGTTGCAGACAACAAGCAACGTCTCACACTTCTTGAACAAGCCTTCCAAGCATTTCAAGAAGCTCAAAATTTAAAAGAAACCCCAGAAACTTTCTCAACCAATCCTGAAAGACAAATTACGGAAAAAGCACTGCTGATTCAAGAATCCGGTGAAACCGGAAGTATCAACTACATCAGCAAAGTCCAAAATAAAAAATGGATGTCAAAGATAGTCTTTAAGGTGAAAGACTTTCAACTTGAAGCTCTCGCCCTCATTGATTCAGGGGCAGATCAAAATGTCATCCAAGAAGGGCTCGTTCCCTCTAGATATTTTGAAAAAATAAAGGAGTCTTTGAGTGGAACTAACGAGAATCCCCTCAACATCCAATTTAAGTTATCAAAGGTGCACATTTGCAAAGGAGACGTGTGCCTCATCAACACATTCATTTTGGTTAAAAACCTTAATGAAAGGATCATTTAGGAACCCCATTCCTAACCCAGTTATATCCTTTCCACGTCACTGACAAGGGTATAACCTTAAAGAAATTCGACAAAGAAATTATTTTTGAGTTTACTCATCCAATAACTCCTAAGTACATTTCAAATATTGAAGAAGAAATTCATCAATTTATCAATCGCATCGTCAGGAAAGAAAAGCAAATCGAATTCCTTCAAGATGAAGTCAAGACCTGCAAGGTGGCTTCTCAGATAAACAAGCCATCTGTTCAACTCAAGATCCAAAGCTTCCAAAAGAAGCTTGAAAAGGATGTGTGTTCAAGTCTCCCAAATGCATTTTGGGACCAGAAGAAACATATAGTAACTCTACTATATGTTAGTGAATTCAAAGATGACCAAATTTTTATCAAGGCTCGGCCCATTCAAATGAATAAGGATCTGGTCAAAGTCTGTACTGATGAAATAGCAGATCTTCTCAAAAAGGGACTTATCAGCCCATCCAAAAGCCCATGGTCATGCTCGATCTTTTATGTCAACAACCAGGCAGAAAAGAAGCGTGGTGTCCCAAGGCTTATCATAAATTATAAGCCTCTTAACAAAGTTCTCAAGTGGATTAGGTATCCAATTCCTAATCGTCAAGACCTGCTAAAAAGGATTACTCAAGCAAAAGTTTTCTCAAAGTTTAATATGAAATCAGGATTTTGGCAAATCCATATACATCCAGTTGACCGCTATAAGACGGCCTTTAATGTTCCATTTGGTCAATTTGAATGGAATGTCATGCCATTCGGATTAAAGAATGCTCCATCCGAATTCCAGAAGATGATGAATGACATCTTCAACCAATATCAAGAGTTCACAATAGTCTATATTGATGATGTCTTAGTATTTTCAAATACAGTAGATCAACATTTTAAACACTTACAAGTGTTCCTCAATGTAATCAAATCCAATGGTCTTGTGGTATCCCAACCAAAGATCAAATTGTTTCAAACACGGGTAAGATTTCTTGGTTATGATATTAATCAAGGAATTATCAAGCCAATTCAACGATCCTTGGAATTTGTAGACAAGTTTCCAGATGTAATACAAGACAAAACGCAGCTACAACGATTTCTGGGTTGGGTAAATTATATCAGCGATTTCATCCGGGATCTTCGCTCAATTTGTCTGCCACTATATGACAGACTGAAGAAAAATCCAAAGCCTTGAACAAGCGAGCATACTCGGGCAGTCCAATCAATCAAGACTTTGGCCAAAAGCATTCAATGCTTATCTCTGGTAGATGAACAGGCCAAACTCATAATCGATACAGATGCCTCCGAAGTCGGTTACGACGGTATCCTCAAACAAGATCTTAACGGAAAAATTTCCATAGTCTGTTATCATTCTGGAGTCTGGAATAGCTCACAAAAGAACTATTCCACCATAAAAAAGGAAGTACTAGCAATAGTACTATGTGTTCAGAAATTCCAAGGAGATATGATCAACAAGGATTTCCTTATTCGAACGGACTCAAAGGCAAGCAAATTCATCTTTGAGAAAGATGTCAAAAATCTTATCTCTAAGCAAATGTTATCCTGTTTCGACTTCAAAATTGAGCCTATAAAAGGTAGTGAGAATTCACTGGCCGATGATCTCTCAAGAGAACATATCTTGAGAAACACTCCAGCAGCTATGAGCTCTTTAATACCATTCCACTAAATGGAGCCCCCTCTTGGCCGACAGCGGCCACCAACACAGCGACCTTCGCCACAACAGAATAATCCCTAAAATATTCTCTTCAATCAGTAGCTTCCTCCACAGGAACTACTCCTCCTTCTAAGGGAAAACAACCCTTAAGTCAATCATCTGTACCCTCTCCAATGAGTGTAGAAAACTACGCCATGGATCTACAGTTTGAGCAGGTATCCAGGCGTCGTCAAGGCTTCTCTCAACGAACTTTGACCATTCAATCAGACCCTTCAGACCTTCCTCCCTATCCTTCAACCACGTTGTTACTTCCTTCTGGTGTTACAACTCCGAACAAGCGTGCTGCTGCTCCAGCCACTTCTTCCTTAAAATCTCCAATTCCAAGGAACCCTTCCTCGTTCTCTCAAATTGTCAGGCCAAAAGTTTTCCAGCCTAGACCTCTTATCCAAGGTTAGTTCACCAAAACAACAATGGTGGATTTAACCATCGAAATAGAATTCGACGGACCCTCTGTCCAAGAAGTGTGTAATCAAGTATTTCCTCATGGCTTCAACTTCCTACCAGAGGATCTTTAAAAAACCCGGACATTCTATGAGTATATTTTAGTCGACTCTAAATCTACTGAAATTACTCATATTCCTGACAAAAATGACCCATCAAAGATCATTTACTCAAAGTTAAGAATATTTCGGGTTCTCATCCCATCCTACTAAAAACAGGGGATGTTTGTAGGTAAGAAACTTTCTCACCCCTTCAAACCACCATCATACAACTACCGTGACTACACAAAGGCATGGTATCTGGTATTTTGGCTTCAAGCATACAACCACTCCTGGTTTGTGACATTTTGTAAGCAAGCTTACAAGATGCGCTTTCCGAATTGGTTTCAAAATTGGTGGATGTACTTTGGAGATCTTCCCAGTTGAAGTTCAACGTTCATACCATCTTTCCAACAAAGTATCTATTTGTCTCCCCTTTCAAAGACGTTTAGATTTGCTTTGTATTTCCAAATACCATAGATCTTTTGTTGGAACTTTCAGTTAGGCCCATCCGGTAACTTCAAGGCCCTGAGCAAATCTCTCAGGATCAAGTGGTGGGAAAAGTTTAATTACTCTCACCTTGAAGTCAACAAGATGAAAGATTGGTTCAAAGCCAACATTCATCTTCAAGACATGACAAGGCAAGAAGACGAAACATTCCTCCTAGCCAAGAATGGGGTCATGTCATCCTTAGCCGGAGCAGAATCTCAAGAAGAGTTCAATTTCGTTGTCAACATAGTCGCAATTCAGCTATCAAATTCAGACGACTTTCAGAAAGAAGCAACCTCTCCTGCCTCTGTCAACAATGTCGGCGAGGACGAAGACAACCTCGACCCTTACGAAGGATACAACATCAATGACCCATTTCTGGATTCACAACCTATGTGAATCTACAAATTTCAAGCATTTAATTTAATTTTATTCAAGTGTTTATATTGTAAATTATAGTAAATTAATCTGTTTAAATTTCTTGCATTTATCTAGATAAGATCTCAGTATTTCGATCTTATCATCGGTTTAACAGTCTGCTAGTTTTGAATTTTCATAAAGAAACATTTGTAAGAGAAGACTCCATGATGGAGATGGCATACTTCTAAAGAGGATTCACCAGCCTCGGGCGGCGCGGTTAGCGTTATGGATTGACTCTATGTGAGAAGATTCTTATATCTCGCTAGGCAGAAATCATGTAATGAGGATGGGAGCTTCAATGGCAGCAGGCGGGAGGCCGAAGTAAGACCACCGATGAAGCCGTTTAATCCACAGAGCATGAAAAACCACGATTAACAGACATATCACAGCTATCATTTATTGCTCTCCTTTTACTGCTTTCTTTTAAACTCTGATAAGAGATAGTGGGGTCTTGTCTCACAAATCTTATCGTATACTTAATTTTCAAAAGAAGATAAGATTCTCATAATAAGCCAAATCAGGGGTCCTGTCCTGTCGGCCACTCTGACAATCTTTATGTAATTATTGTTGGAACAACTGTGAAGACAACAGTAAAAATTAATAATTGCCTCCAGTATTGGCAATTATTAATTATTAATTTTCACTATATATAGCAGCAAAAAAATCAATTATATAATCTAATAATTTTTGAAATAATGTTGTTTTAAAAAATAATGTCAAAATTTGGGGTAGAAGTAAAAGTATTGACAAAAATAGGATAGTACGTCCACAACTTTAGTGAGTTTTCTCTTGAAGGAACTAGTTGTCACCAACTCATAGCTTTTTTATTCTTTTTCTTTTCTTCTTTATATATATACATTAAATATACTGACTTCCAAATTCAGCTTCAAAAATATCTTTCCTTAATAAATTAACATCGCCTTCCTAATTTTAATTTGATTATTTGTTAATTTATCATTATCCGATAATTTCTTTTTCAAAATCTTATCAGATAATGCATCCTGTTCTATTTGATTCGATCTTATCTATTAATTTTTTCTATTTTAAAATTTTCTATAATAAACTTTCAATTTCTAATCCAGGGGAAATCACGAAATATTATCGATCTCTAAAACATTAAGCTTCTAATATTTCAAGTGCTTATTTGTTGTAAACCATCGAACCTAATTTTCTTTCCAGTTAGAATTGAGCAATTAGTATTTTGAGCATTTCAATAAAAATTCAATTATTTGTCAATTCGTTTTCAAATTTCATTTCTAGAGGAAAAGAGTAATCACAAATGATTTTAGTACACTATGCGATGGAATACCTCACACTTGCTTTGTGTTCTCCCATGGGATGCTCTATTTTTGGTGTGTGTTCTGAGATAGGATGTCTCATACTCGCTGTGTGTTCTGGTATGAGATGTCTTATAGTTTCTGTGTTTTGGTATAAGATGACTGCTGTGTGTTCTGACATTAGAAGACGATTTATGCGTAATGGAATGGATGGAAATTGTTGTATGTGTTGAGATTACTCCGCACAGCAGCAACTTGCAATAAGAGTGTCACGCCCCACCCCAAAAGTCACTTTATGCGACCCTATTAAGATGTGATAGACTAGACACCCAATGAGTATCTCCCCGCAAGATAACACGTTGAGCACTTAGTAAGCGAATTTAACACAACAATCAATCTTAACGCAACTTGAATCTTTAAACTACTACTAGGCGAGAACTTCACAACGCAAGATAAAACAAACGAACTCTTTTTATTAACTTAACAATATGCGTTCCGAATACATAATATGTGCTTTCTTAAATACAAAAATTAAAAACAATCACTTCAGGCTTCCAAAGTGTAGATCGACTTCTTTATCACAACTTAGAATGTTTGGCTAATGCCTCAATGCATAGCAGCTCGCCTTACCCTTCTCAACTTGGCCTCAACACCTTGTAACTTGGGGAAAGGAAACTTAAAACGTAAGTCAAATACTTTTGGGGCATACAATTCAATCATATAAATTCATTTTCATAAACAGGCTCACAATGCCTTATTCAAAACATAAATCACATTAGCTTCCATTTATTCCTTTTGCCAGGAACATGAACCATTCCCACGTATAGACTACTGTGATTGCTCACATCAACATCACTTGGACAATTTCTCGATTCATTTCATGTTGCTCAGACTGTTAACTCAATACACTCATTTAAACGTATTGGCCAACTTTTTACTGCCATGTGGTCCTTTTACCCATAGTTGCCCTGACTCATATGGGCACATAATAGCTAGCTTATGAAAGGAATAAAGTTAATGGTTTACTTGCATACATAGAATTCATGCAATCATAAAAAGAAACTTAGCTTCACAATTTTTCTTTTCAAACAAGCTATTTAATAAACGTCAAGATTATTACAACATGTGTTTGACATTTCATCAATAGAAAGACTTAGAAAGAATGCTTTTAGAACATTGTTCTTTCTTTTAGAAAATCACTCACAAAAACACTTATTTTCCTTCCTTCCTCTGATCACCTAACTCCAAGTTTCCTTCTTCTCGCCTATCGCTTTCCTTAGTAGATCAACACTTAGTAATTTCTCTTAGTTTCTTCAAAATAACAACACCTCCTTCAAATCCTTCAATCTTATTAGTCACTCATAAACGCCTCATAGATTGCCAGCTCCTACTCGATACTTTACACATGTAGGTTTACTACCTTTCTTAATCATGCTCAACTTTATCCCAACACGTCATCAACTTTCTAATAAAGATTAGGAATTTCCTTCGATTTTCCTTCCTCTCAATGCCTACTCTTCACACGTCACATGTGAGACCCGAGTCTGGAATAGAAGATTTGTTTATAGAAAGTAGGCATTTTGAAAAATAGGCATTTTGCAAGATCCTGTTGATGTTAAGTAAGGCGATGAGGAAGCTTACGTTGAAGCTCAGTAACGCGAAGAAGTAGGTGTTTTGATGTGAGAAGAAAGCAGGCGGGAAGAGAGTTAAGAACTTTGAGAAAATGTATAATCTTGATTAGACAATTGATTACGTGTTGGGTTTAGGGTAAGCTTGGTCTGAAAAGTTAAGAAACCTACACATGTAAAGTTCTAAGTAGCAACTGGCAAGTAAGGAAAAGCTTAAGGATGACTAATCCGATTAAGGATGAGTATAAATGGGATTGAAGGATTTAAAGGAAGTGTTGTTACTATGAATTTACTAAGTGTTGACCTGTTGAGAGAGCATTAGGTGAGAATAGGCCTTGAAGTTAAGCGTTCAAGGGAAGGAAGGAACTTAGTGTTTGTGAGTAATTTTCTAAAAGAAAGAATAGTATTTTGAAAAGCATTATTTCTAAGTCTTTATGTTGTTATGAAATGCTTAACGCATGTTGTAATGTTCTTGTTGTTTATTAAATAATTTGTTTATTTGAAAAGACAATTTCTAAAACTAAATTCTCTATGTGATTGTTGTATGTATGTATGCGAGTAAAGCATTAGCTTTATTCCTATCAATGAGCTAGCTATTATGTGCACATAATGAGTCAAGGCAACCATGAGGTGAAAGAACCGCATGACAGTAAGAAGCTGAACAATGTGTTGAAAGAAGCATATTGAGTTAAGAACTTGAGCATTAGAAAATGAATCGAGAAATTCTACAAGGGATGCTTGTGATATGAGAAATCACAGTAGTCTATGCGTGGGAATGGTTCATGTTTTTCGCGAAAGGAATAAGAGGAAGCTAATGTGTGATTTATGTTTTTGAATGAGGCATTGTGAGCTTATTTATGAAAATAAATTTACTTGATTATATTGTATTCCCCAAAAACGATTTCTAAATAATGTCACTCCCTAAGTATTTGACTTATGATTTAAGTTTCCCTTCCTAAGTTATAAGACGTTGAGAAGGGTAAGGCGAGCTGCTACTCGTTAGACAGGCTTTCTAAGTTGTTTGTAAAGAAGTTGAGTTAGGAGTTGGAAGCCTTTTCTTAAGTTCTTTACATTCAAGAAATCGTGTAATATGTATTTGGAATGCATGATGTTAAGTTAATAAAGAGAAGTTTGTTTGTTCTATCTTACGTTTTGAAGTTTATCGCCTAGTAGTAGTTTAAAGTTCAAGTTGCATTAAGATTGATTATTGTGTTAAATCTGCTTACTAGGCATTCAACGTGCTATCTTGTGGGCAAATACGCTTTGAGTGTCTAGGCAGTTACACCTCCACATGGTCGCATGAAGTGATCTTGGGGCAGGGGCGTGACATTGTAACACCAAAATGCTTACCTTCTCGTGTTTAAAGAGCTTGGACACATACTTCATCACATCATTTAGCTTTAATGCGTACTTTTAAAACACCTAATCTTCAAAACACCTTCCTTCCAAAATCAAAATCCTTCTATTCCATACTCGGGTCTCATAAAGAGTGTGCATACACTTAAGCTAAGGAGGGTACAAAAGAAGGAATTGTTATACGAAATGATTTTGCATTATGATATATATAAAATGTGTTATGCAAAAATGCTTGTCTATGCGTTATGATTTATGATGAAGTGATTTTGCAAGGAAATGGTTTCTATGAGATTTATAAATATTTTCCAATGAGATTTGAATGTGTAAATTGCCTAACACAGCGAAATGATCTTTCAATTTGAACTCATATTTCTATTGAAATGGATACTTATTTACCTCGCTTGGTATTGTGAAAAGAATTTGCAATGCCTTATGGCAAGAATTTTTATTAAATGTATTGAAGAAAACCCCACTCACTAGACTCTTTTGGTCTAATCTTCAAATGTTTTGTTTTCCTTCCGTCCCCTTGAGGTAGAGAATAACAACATTTTACTTGTCGTCTTGATCGTCTGTTGTGCCATAAACGTGTCACATCATCTTATTAGTATTCACTAGTTAGATTGTCACACCCTGCCTCAAAGTCCCTCTTGCAACCAGATGAGGGCATGCTACCTAGACACCCAACGCATACCTCGCCTTAAGATGAGGTGTTGAACGCTAAGTAAGTGAAACAACTCACTTGTTTCATTACGAAGCCTTCGCCTCAAACTTTAGAGACTTACCCATCGCAATGAAAAATATGTCACCTTTAGACTTTACTCAATCGCTTAGTATTCTTGGCATACACATATTCATTTACTAAGCGATAAGTACAATTAATAATGCAGTGAAATAAACATAACTTCTTCCTTTATTAACTTAACACTTTACATAGGGTTCACACTTAACTGTTACATTCCTTTTATCGCAAGGCACAAAAATAAAACCTAACTTTTGATCCACATGTCTTTCTTCATCCACCAAGGTGCTATTCGTCACATCAAGGTTTTAGGAGTGTAAGAACCCCATTTTCAACCTTCTCCTCGGTCTCCCAACAATCATTTTAGGGACAACTTTTAGGGTTTCCTTTGTCTGGCTCAGTTCTTCCACTCATCATGTTCGACCTCACAGAACTGTGATACTGCCCTTGGCACCTCTTCAGAACTTAGTTGTAGCCTCTGGTATTAAGGCGTGAATTTCTTACCTATTGACTCCTAAATGCAATATGGAATGACACGGCTTACTAGTCGCACAAGTTTACATAACAACCCATCTTTCCCTCCTTTACTTGGTTTCTACGCCTCACATCTATTCTTTACTTGGCTTCAACACCTGACAACCTGAGGAGGGAGAACTTAAAATGTAAGTCAAAGACTTAGTGAGTGATGGTTTGAGAAATACCTTTTGGGGGAATACAACAACAAATAAGATTTATTTAAAAGAATTGCAAATGCAAAACTATTTTCAAAATTTGACATGAAATCTAGATATTGGCAAATTCAAATTTCTGATAAAGATAAATACAAAACTGCTTTTAATGTTCCGTTTGGACAATAAGAATGAAATGTAATGCCTTTTGGGTTAAAAAATGCCATCAGAATTTCAAAAAGTTATGAATGATATTTTTAATGATTTTCAAGATTTTACAATTGTTTATATTGATGATGTTTTGGTCTTTTCTCCAAATATAGAAAAGCATTTTAAACATATCAATATTTTTATAGATATTATAAAAAGAAATTATTTGTTAGTTTCTCTACCAAAAGTTAAATTATTTAAGACAAAAATAAGATTTTTGGGTTTTGAAATCCACCCAGGAAAAATAAATCCCACAGAGTCATCAACTTCACCAAGACCTTTTGCCAATCTCATCTGTCCTTCTGGCGGAGTCGTTCGAATGAAGCCTCTTCTCTCCATCCAATAGAGAGTCTTATACTCCTCTTACAACTTATTCTCAGGCTGTTACTCCTGACAAAGGTTCGTCCTATGACCCAAGATCAAATCATATTTTCAAAAACCGATTGTGGTCTATGATCCTATCATAGAACTCAAATATCAAAGTCTCACTTTTGATGAGACAGTTTCAAAAATATTTCCTGAGGGCTTCAATTTTCTTCCAAACGACCTTAGAAAAATTAAAAAATTCTATGACTTTATTTGAGTAGATACCAATTCTGTAAAAACAACTCATGTTCCAGACAAAAATGATCTTTCAAAAATCGCCTATTCAAAATTTACAAAGTTTAAAGCAATCAATCTACTAATTGGAATCAAGGAACTTTTATAGAAAAATCTCTTTCAAAACCTTTTGTTCCTCAATCCTACTCCTACCAAGATTACATCAAAGCTTGGTTTAGAGTAATTTGATTTTCAAATAGGAACCATTCTTGGTTCATTTCTTTTTGCCAAAACACCTACGAAATTAATTTTTCATTATGATTTATTCAATGATGGAATAATTTTGGTCTTACAGACGATATTCTACTAACTCCAATTCAAGAATAATTTTTTTTTAATTTTTCAAGAACTAGTCAAAAGAATTCATTCCATAATTCAAATAACTATATATACATACATACATACATACATATATACATATATACATACATACACACACATAGATACATATATATATATACATACATACATACATACACACACACACATAGATACATATATATATATACATACATACATACATACATACATATATATATATATACATACACATATAATTAACCAAAAATTCTTAAAATCCACAACTTTAATTAAAACCACACAACATACAATTTAATTTAATTCTCAACAAAAAAAACCACAAAAATCCTTTAATTAATTAAATATTCATCCAATCAAATATTTAATTAATTTTCAATTTCCAAAAAACAAAAATTTCTAGAAATTATCTCAAAATAGCACTCAATAAATTCAACATAATTAAACAAAAATAAAGATAATTAAATCCAAAATTACCTTAATTTTTTTGACATTACATTCTCTCTCCTTATCTAATTCAAACTATTTGAACTAATCCAACATACTATTCTAAGTTAATTTCATATGAGCTAGCAAGGGAACCTAATGGATTTGTAGATCATGAACTCCAACGATCCAACATTAATTCGCTAAACTCTTTTAGACGGAGCTAATCAACATTCGTTAACTAAAAGGTCATTTCAATAAAGTCTCGTAGTTTCATTCCCCTCACTATAGATATATTTGTGTTCATCTAATATAACCATAATTAGTAAGTTAATCCTCCACAGGTTGTTCGTAATCTCAGTTGAGTCAAAATTACCGTTTTACCACTGAGATTACATCTTGTTTCTTAAGTCTCACCGATCCACTATTAAACAAACCAAATCACTCTTGGGCCAATGAGAGGGTGAGGCCTCTTGTTCAAGACCTGGATTCAATCCTTAAGGGAACAACCTATCTACTAACCCTATAATGGGTAGGAGTAAATTTCGTCATGCACTCTATGTCCCTAAGATTAAGATTAAGTTACCTAGTTCATTGATAATCAAAACAGTAAGTTTTAGTTCTATACAGTAAACGGTGTTATAACGTAAAAGAGACTATTTCATGGTTTCAATCTTATGTATAAACTCTTTACATAGGATGCTCCCACTTTCATGTCTCCACATGAACAATTCATTATCACATCGTTTATACTAACTACAAAGTAGGCCACATCCATAGTATCCCTAGAATTAGGCGTCCAACCTTATTCATATACTATAAACCGTTTAGGTTATATACTTGAACTTGATACATGTGTATGTCTTTACATAAAGCTCAAGTTTACTCAAGATAGCCTTGGAACCTTAGTTCATTGGATTTAAGATTATAGTATTCAATTTCACTAATAAATCCTTAAAAAAAACTTTATTAAATAGAATATGATTTTAAATTACAAACAATTTCAACAGAACACCTAGTGCTTTTGATGGAATTTAGGTTACTCCGGACAAGTTTACCACTACAAGAAAAATCCTTTTTAGTGACAATTTTTTAGTACACATGTAATTTTTCGTTGGTAAAAGTTGACTTATAGTAACGAGTTAAAAAAAGAGAAATTGCATCAAATGACAAAACATTTAAAAACAACAGCTCATGACACCTATTTTTTGCATCTTGCAAATATAGCAAAGTTAGTGATATCAGACGGCTATCAGACTAAAAAGAGTGGGGAGAGGGGACAACATTTAGGGTTACATCTCAATAAGGTATGACTAAAAAGGGGCTTAAAACAAAATGGACAGCAGCTTATTCTCAAATTTCAGTACATATACTCATCGAAATTCAGAATTTCACATCACAAACCCAAGCTCAGTGCTCAAGAGTTGACAGTCATTCCTTTTATGCAAGATGTAAATAAGCTAAGAAGCTATAATGCTCATTATTGTAATGAAAGTTTTTTTAAAAATTTTGAAATTTGGGCAAAATTTGAAATCCCCCAAGTTTAGACTAAACATGCAAGCTAAGCAAGCTATTATCTACCCTCCACTTAAAATATTTCTTTGTCCTCAAAGCTTTTGAAAATCAAAGTAAAAGGAGAAAAATAAGGGGGAACAGTGGACTCCCCTAGAGGGATCGACATCCTTGACTTTGGTTTGAAGCTTGCATGGATAAACCTCTTCATTCTTTTTTCATTGATTATTCATACTTGTTCTTCAAAGGAAATTCTCTCAATTTTCTTCAAAGGAAGGATCACATTCTCTCCTACAAATGATATATTTCTAATTTTCATAACTTCATGAATTAATATGGCAGTGTTGTATAATACAAATCCATAATAGAAGAAACACCACTTACAGCAGAGCCAAGAAAAATGAAGATTGTATATAATGTACAACAATAAAATTAAAATACTAAAGAATGTGTTAGGATGTTAGCGTAAGCAAAAAGTAAAATCAATGGTAAAAGAAGGGAAAAATTGAAGTTCTTCAACAAAAAATGTAACTTGTAAGTCGCTATTTCTTTATCTTGTTTTCGCAGAAGATCATCCTTGGCCCAAGCCTGTGAAGAAATTATAGAATAAAAGGGTTAGTGGAAAAAAAACAAATCATTTCAAAACATTCTTATGCAAGCAAATCAAGCATGAGAAAAGGCACCCAACATAGAATTAGAGCAAATAAAAGACGAACCAAAAGAACGAAGAACAATGTTCCAAAAATTAAAAAGCATGCACAATACCCAACCAAACCATCTTCTTAGTTCAACCATAAGGATAATCCAAGCCAAAGCATCCAACATAGAATTAGAGCAAATAAAAGACGAACCAAAAGAACGAAGAACAATGTTCCAAAAATTAGCAGCAAAAGGGCAGTGCATAAACAAATGAAGATGAGATTCAGATGTTGGCGAGACATGTGACACCAAGAAGAAGAACATATATAAAGCATGTGACGCTGCATATTTTTAAGGTAAATATGACGCTGCAAATGAATTTTTTTTTTTTATCATTTTAGGGTAACAATCTTTCTAAATAGCAGAATAAGGATCAGGCAAATTGTTACCCATTGCACCCACCAAATCATTCATAAGAGATTTAAGTTTAACAGTAAAGACAAGAGATGGATCAAACTGTTACACCATTATTAAAAAAAATGAAAAGAAGGCCCAGAGAAAGGAACCTACCGAATCAGCAAGCAGTGCATTGTTGAACTCACTTAAGCTTTGGTCGACCCAAGCAAAGAAAAATCTATAACACACAGTCAAGCAAGATGCAAGGGAAGCACACACAGCAAACTTAAGTGTAAAATTTCAAACAATCATGCAAGTATAACTTTGATGTCTTCTTAACAAGTCAAGTAAGTAAGCTTAACTCTATGCCTCAATAATCAATCTAAAGCTATTAGCTATCGACTTAAGTCTTTTATTTTTTATGAGTTATTATTTCATAGGCTAAAAGCAAAGAGTTCCCTACACAAGTTTTGATACTGAAGGAAGTCAACAAATTCTAACCTAATATCGCAAAGTTGAAACAAAATTTATTTGTGTTTCGTGTATTTGGGATCCCAATGGAACATTAGTGGATGCAGATTTAATAAATTCATATACTTACTTGATAAAGTCGGTAGTCCTCTCATACATCCCACTTCCAATGTAGTACCATTCCTAATAAAACAAATTTTAGAACCAAAATAATGGGAAAAAACTTGTTTCCATTCAAAAAATAAAACAAAAAAAAAAAAAAAAAGAAAAAAACAAAATTAATTAAAAAAAAAAAAAAAAAAAAAAAAAAAAAAAAGAAATAGGCAAAATAAATTATAGATTTAACCAAATAGTGCGCCAACTGAAATTGAGAGGGCCACATAAACCAAATTGTCATGAAAACCACTTAACCATAAGATATTCATCGTTAAGACCTGAAGAACAGTTAAGGCCATAGCATCTTTCTCCTTACGCCAACCACCTGGGAGTTCAAAGGCAAGAGCAAAATGTGTTCTCCCATCCTAAAATAGTACAATTAACAAATGATGCCTGGAAATGAAGACTGGATGCTACAATATACATTATTGATGATACATACCTCAAAATCTCCTTGATGATGATAATCACCGCTATTGTACACATATTTTGGTTCCTGATGAGGAACACTTGGAAGGTCAGATAGAAGTGGTTCAGCAATAGATAAGAGTTCCTCGTGTTCAAAATCAGATGCTGCAAGTATTATGCGTGATGCAGTATAATTTTCCTGAAGGAAGAAGCATGACCAATAAATAATTAACATTATTAAAAAAATTTAATTGTAAAAATAATCATAATAACATAAGCTCCCATTCAACATACAGAAACAAAATTCTCTAGAATTCTACCACTATGTATAGTAGACTTAGGAGCTACAGAGAATTTGCCAAAGCACCAGAGTAACCAGCAACATAGATGGCTTCTAGAAGTAACCCATGGCGATTGTTGGAAGCTTTAATAATCTCATCTTTTACATTTGAAAGCCGTTAACACAAGCTTCGATCTCTCAGTGAGTCAGTAAGTAGGAAATTTGTGGCGCAAGGTAAATGTTATTCATAGCGAAAGAAATCCTAGGAGACTTGTTCATTGACCTCCCTCAATCAAGAAAAACATGATTCCTGACACAGCCAATAACCAGCTCCACCATTTCACGGACATATGACTTCAAAGCATTGAAGGTGTACCCCATCTGCTCTCTCGCAGCTGAGGCGAGCACATTGCCACCAATTGCCTCTACCTCACTCATAACACGTAGGTGACTGCGATTACTTGTGGTTTTGAAGGCCATGCGTTCTAACAGATGGGTAGAACCAAAAGTTTCTGAAGTTCCATAACTTGAACCACAATCAACATATAGACCTATTGATGTGGCAAGATCTTGCACTGAACAAATAAGAGTTCAGTTTCCCCTTAGTAAAAGGAACACGAGCAAGACAATTATAGAAAATTAGTATATATATTCATATGGCATCTCATCTTACCAGTGATGTTTGTTATGCTACTTCTACACCATTTGGCAGACTTGTGATCTTGGTCTTACCAGGTTCAACAAAATCTCGTAATGGAGGCAGAAGGGTCACATCCGACAGGGGAAAGACAAGTGGGGGTAATGCAAAACGGTCCCCAAGCAACCACCAAAAGATGGCAAAAACATTAAAGCAAAAATGCATGACATAAAGAAATGTTATCGAATCTGATGCAATACTGAACCAAATAAAATGAAGAAAAATTCAAGAAACAGCAAGACGCCTTGAAGTAGAGTATGCACCATACATCATTAGAATATCTAGAACACCTGGATCAAGTCCATGCAGTTAAATAGAAAATTGTTAGAACAACAAGAAAATTATTTCCATCTATTGCAGACAAAATAACAGAACAAATCAGTTTCAAACACTTTCAGTAGAAATGACTAGAATGACACATACTCTCAATAAACTTCATTACAACAAATGTCGGACCAAGACTCAAAACTTCCAGCAGTGTCTTCATATCGAAGCTTTCATTGCTAAATGCAATTATGGTCACAGCCTGTAAGAATAACAATGTGATAAATAATGGTTAAACAAATGAAAATGCAGATATCCTAGTCCCCTGTATTGAACCCATGAACCAAAACAACATCCTTTGGATTAGATTTCTGGGATCATTATCTGTTTTGTCATTTAGGCTATACCACATAAACAAAAACAAAAGAAATCTCTCAAGCATCAAGACGCAGGCTAGCAAATTATAGTTAACAGGACAAAGGATAATGGAGAGCATTTGAAAAGGCCATATACCTAGAACATCATAACTAAAAATATCCATAAACGATGGAAACTATGATAAAGATGAAGAAAAGTCCAATGCTCAACAAACGATGTTTTCTCTTGATGACGACTTCTACCGAGCATACTACAAAAAGAATAGTAATAATGAGGAGAAAGAAAATTACTCAACATACTTGTATTCTTTTTATATAAGAAACAGAGAAATTGTATAAATTAACAAAAAAGAAAAAAAAAGAAAAAAAAGAAAAGCCTAGGGCAGTGTAGAGAGAAACCCCCACATAATCAAACAAGAAGAGCCCTTCAGTTGTTTAAAATCATGTGAAGAATATAACTACAAAACAATTTATAAATGTTGTATTCTGCACTCAAAATACTCCGTATGAGTGCATCACAGAGAAAAAAACTAAAGTACTTTACATGTCATGGTTAATGCACCATACTAAAAGAATAAGACCTAATATCATGTGGTTTTTTCCAATATGTAATTTAATCAAACAACTAAACGTTAAATGCTAAATAACCCTTAGAGAAAAATATATATAAATTAAAAAATAGTTATCAGTTCTAGAACAAAATGAAAGCATGACATGGAAAATGTACATTAACCAACTAGTACCTTTGGTTCATCAAAATCACGATAATACTATTAACAAAGAATAAGACATGTGTACTCAAATAGAATTTAGCAAATAGCCTATCACACCAATCTCTTGCTAAACCACAAGGGGCGCTCAACCAGATGCATTTTTTTTTTTTAATTATAAGAAGCTTTTTTTTCAATAAGAAAACAAACCTCTTAAATAAGAAAACTAACGACTGTTGGTGGAGGTTAAGAATTTCTCCACGAATTTGCATGGGTTGTCGTTGGAGGGGTGAGGTTTAAATTGGTACATTTCATTTTGTGCCATGGGAAAAAGTAAGTTTTCGTTGGTGTTTTGTTCGGTGTTTTTTTTTAATTTTTAATTTTTTATAGCTCTTGATTGTCTCACTTTTTTATGTTTTGCATGTGCAAGCATCTCTTTTCTTTCTTTGGTATGCAATGTGGTAACTAGGCCTTGCTAGAACCGATGGGCTAACCTTTCTATGGTTCTACACTTAATTTCTAAGTGTTATTGCTCCCTTCGAAGTGACAACAAGCCTCGTTTTTCCCTTACTGTGGAATCGGGGAGGATCTCCTCTTTTCAAAGCTCTCATCAAACTCAATGCTAAGTTTGACTTCTCCCTTCGAGTGACAACAAGCCTCGTTTTCCCCCTAATGTGGAATGGGAAGGATTCCTCCTCTTTTCAAAGTCCTCAATCAAACTCGGTGCTATATATATTTAGAACGCTAAGAGAAGGTGGTCTAGTTTTAGTTAGACCAAAAGTGAAGTTTTCCCCCAAAATCTCAAATTGTTAGGGAACTCAACACATTCTACTTGACCTAAACATGTTGGCTCTCTATTTTCTATGGGCTTTTTGTAATGTATATTGCATATGTTGTTTGTTTGTTTTTTTATAGCTTTTGATTGTTGCAAGCTTCTCTTTTCTTTCTTTGGTATGCAATGTGATAACTAGGCCTTGCTAGGATTGGTGGGCTAACCTCTCTATGGTTCTACACTTAGTTTTTAAGTTTAACTGCTCCCTTCGGAGAGGGAGCAACAACAAGCTTTGTTAATGTTCACCCTTTTCTAAATGAATTTAGTTTATTGTGGCTAGACAAGAGGCTCCTAACTCATGTTTGACCAAACAAATTTGTTACAATCATCTCAATTTCTAAAGAGTGCCTCCTTTCCTTTTTTTAACTCTATCTAGGCTAGGTTTGGACTAAGTGCATCATAGGGAAGTCACGGCAAAGCAACAAAGGAAGACAAAGCTAGAAAAGTATCCATGCACTTATTTATTATACATGCAATCAAGCATTCACGACACACATACCATTTTCTCAATTATGCATTGACATCTCAATAAGGCATGGCTAAAAAGGGGCTTAAAAAAAGACAGCAACTTATTCTCAAATTTCAGCACATATACTAGTAAAATTTCAGAATTTCACATCTCAATAAAGTATGGTTAATAAGGGGCTTAAAAGAAAAAAGACAGCAGCTTATTCTCAAATTCCAGCACATATACTAATCAAAATTCAGAATTTCACATCACAAACCCGAGCTGAGAGCTCAAGGGTTGACAATCATGCTTTTTTTGCAAGATCTAAGTAAGCTAAGAAGGTATAATGCTCATTATTGTAAGAAAATTTTTTTAAAAAATTTTGAATTTTGGGCAAAATTTGAACCCCCAAGTTTTGACTAAACATGCGAGCTAAGCAAGCTATTACCCACCCCCACTTAAAAAATTACTTTGTCTGTCCTCAAAGCTTTTGAAAATCAAAGTAAAGGGAGAAAAATAAGGGGAAATTTGGACTTCTCTGAAAGGATCGACATCCTTGACTTTTGTTTGAAGCTTGCATGGATAAACCTCTTCATTCCTTTTTCATTAATTATTCATCCTTGTTCCTGAAAATCAAAGGAAATTCATTCAATTTTATTTATTACTAAAATTAGGATAAATATAAATCTTAACTAGTCTTATAGAACCCTCTATTCATCTTCCCCTACACTGGCTATGGTATCAAAATGTTCAATTAAGTAATACGTCTACTAACGAACTTGAAAAAAAACACACCATACCCAAAAACACAAACATCACTTTAACCCAATTGGACTAGTTTCATTCAATTGTTTTAAGGTTTCGTGAGCAATCGCTCCACGGGGGTCCTCTCTTATCACAAGTGAGGCAGCTCTTTTTACCCATGCACTTAGTATCACATCACTATCATGTTTGTCAACTATCAAACTAACTCTTTTAAGTTATTTAGTGACTTCAAAGTTATGAACACCATAATCTTAATTAAAACCTTTTAATAAACAAATGTCAAGTTACTACTCAACAATGGCAAGGAATTCAAAAAACATGGCAACTATCCAATTCTATTTCATGTTCTCGAATGGCTTGGTTTGACAATAATGTAGATTTTTGTTTTCTGTTTTTAAAAAAAACACTGCTTATTGATCTTTTTTTTCCCATTTGGCATTCTACTTTTTCTATGTAGCTTTCTTTCCCTAGAATAGAAGTAGTGATAACAAATAATATGGATGATAAAAAACTTAATCGCTCACTTGGTTCAGCCACTAAAAGCTCTTCTGCTTTAGGAAGAGAAGGTGAGTCTAAAACAGACTCTCCTGCTTTAGAAACAAAAGGTGGGTTTGAGTAGGTAGATTTGCTCGCATTGTATGAGCTGTTAATTGAACTCTCAATTTCATCGAGAACAATTTCTCCATCAAACATGGTCTTGAATTCTCTAGAAACGTCCTACAGACAAAAATGAAGAACAAAAAACTACAATAAGGTCTATAAGAAGTTATAGAGAAAAATCTCAAAAACTGAAAGATAAGTCATAAACAAACTTAAGTTCTCTTATAGTGAAGTTCTCTTATAGTGGGTTGAAATGCACGTAAGGTCTTCCCTAGAGTCCGAGCAACCTGCATGTAAATAAGTGAAGTCAACTAAATTTGGGACTCGTTGATATGATATAGGTTAAATCTCTAAAGAATTTAACAAAAACCTGCCCAAATGCATCATAGGCAAGTCACGGCAAAGCAACAAAGGAAGACAAAGCTAGAAAAGCATCCATGCACTTTTTTATTATACATGCAATCAAACATTCACAACATACGTACCATTTTCTCAATCAAGCACTCACATCTCAATAAGGTATGGATAAAAAGGGGCTTAAAACAAAAAGGACAGCAGCTTATTCTCAAATTTCAGTATATATACTCGTCAAAATTCAGAATTTCACATCACAAACCCGAGCTCAGTGCTCAAGGGTTGACAATCATGCCTTTTATGCAAGATCTAAGTAAGCTAAGAAGCTATAATGCTCATTATTGTAATGAAAGTTTTTCAAAATTTTTTTAAATTTGGGTTTAGGGTTTGTGCATGAAGGTTTGGATGGGAATGTTTGGGTGTGAAGGTTTGGGCGTGGAGAAATGAGGGATATCATGGCTGTGGAAGGTCTATTTTTTAGGAAAAGTGTTAGAGTTAGTAAGCTTGTTGTATGTTGAAAACCCAAAGGTAGTTTTGTAATTTGTGTTACCTTAATTATTACAAAAGACTGATTTAATATAAACTTGAATTTGATTCTTCACACTATCCCTCCTCTTCAAGAACAAAAAAACGTGAAGCAATTGGCATTAGAAAAAGTGCATACCTGAAACATTTGAAGGCCCACCAGGCACATAAGCACTAGCAGGTTATCAAAGAAACAAAAAACAGAGAGAGGGAGAGAGAGATCAGTTTCAAATTCAAACAAAATAATGGTTCACATTCACATAAATAATGTCATGGAAGGCTACTCACAACCAGTATAAGGATACCAAAATAATGGATCAGGGAAAAAAATCTTTTCTCCAGAATTTTGAAGTATGAAGTCAGCCACTTATTGCCGATAGACAAGAGGATGATCCTCTTTGAGAAGCCACTTGTCAGCAGCAGTATATGGATCCTCTGGAAAATTCTCACAGTTAGTTTGTTCTAATAATCAAATATAACAGGTACATTTGCCTTCTTTTCTTAAGAAATACCATTCACTAATCACTATACTGCAACATATGAAGTACTGAGATTTTCATGTGGGCGAGTGCCATGAAATCTCAAATGGTAAAAATAAATTCATCAAGGACTGGGCTGCCCCTACTGCTATTACAAAAATTCAGAGTTTCTTTGGGCCTGCAGATTTTTTTGGCAAATTCATTTGGAAGTTCAGTGGTGCTGCTCGAATTACAGCTTGCTTGACAAAGAGTAAATTCAAATGAGGCAACACTTAACATTACAACTTTGACACTTGAAAAGAGAAACTGCACGCTCCCAGTTCTTGATGTACATGAGTTTTCTAAAGCATTATTGTTTAATTAAGTCATATATACTTCCACAATTTGGATAGGAATTTAAGTCATTAGGTGTCCTAAAAAATTTCTCAGTGAAAAGTTCAGAGAAGCTACAAACAAATGTCACTGTTGAACAACAATTATATACATGGTTAGGGCTTTGAGCAGTGTGAACACAACTTAATAATAAATAAGAAGTCGTCCTCTTTTCATCATCAGTAAGAAGAATTCTTGTCACCCTAAACCAGACAATAAGGCAAACTTAAAAATGAAGAAAAACAAGGATGATATGAAATACAACAAAAAATAATAGTATATATTGTGAGTAAAAATAATTAACAAAACGAGTAGACATATAAGATATTAAGATAAACAAGAGGTGCGTTCCTCTTGTTGTATAATTCATCATGTGAAATATATGCCCAACTGCCCAAAGCAAGTAATAGAAAAAGAAAAGTCAGCAGCAGCTATAAGTACACTATTGTCCATGTATCCTGATTTGTGAAGAAAGAAAGAAAAAAGCAATGGGAGAAAAAAACCCTTAAAATGAGGGAAGCCCTACCTCATCGGCGGCATCCCAAGTGGAGTGATTGTCAGCAACGACTCGCCATTCTTAGCAAGAGAGCTGGGGAGAATGCATAGTGAGAGAAGCACCACTCGTTGCAGCCCTGTCTTTCATAAAAGGATAAAAGTGTGCGTCAATGCTCCAAATCGGTGTGTATGAACCTCTGGACATGTTGTTGAACAAGAAGACAATGAAAGTAAGGAGGGAGACAGCTGGACATGTTGTTGTTGTTGTTCTTGTTCTTGTTCTTGTTCTTGTTCTTGTTATTGTTGTTGTTGTTTTCCACAATTCAATCTTTCCATCAGTTAATTAGTCTCATTTCAATCAAACTCAACACTGAAATTTATCTCTTATGGAAATCCCAAGTGCTACTGTTAATTAAGAGTATGTGCCTTGAACACCATCTCATAAAAGAAAAGAAACATGATGATGAAGCTACCAACAAGGAAGAAATCTCCAAAGATGATACTAGCCGAGCAGTTTGAATCACAAATGATGGGCTTCTTATCTCTTGGTTGTTGAGGATTATCTCAGAAGATGTTTTGAACATGATAAAAGGAACAGAGACAACATTCTAGGTTTGGAAATCATTAGAAAATCAAATGATTACAATTACAAGAAAGTGAAATCCATGTACGTGAAACTAAGTGAAATCCATGTAAGTGAAATACTTCTCACATTAAAGAAGGGATTCTAAACTCTTGATGAACATTTAAAAAAAATTAAATATCTCTGTGATAAACTAGCTACTATGAAGAAACCACTTGATGATGTTACTAAAGTGTTTCATCTTGCTAGAGGCTTAGGATCTCACTACCAAGGTTTTCGCATGGCAATGTTATCAAAACCACCATATCCCTCTTTTAACCAATTTGTTGTGGCTCTTAAAGCACATGAAGAAATGTTTTCTAATGAACTTGAAGAAGAAAATTTTGGGCAAAGAAATCATGCCCAAGCTTTTTACAGCCAAAGAGACCGTAGTAGAGGATATGGGAGACAATTCTCTTCTCATGGAAGAGGTTTTCCTCAAAGCAGATTCCAAGGACATACAAGCTTTAAGCAAGCATCAAAATCAACCTTGAGTCCACACAAGAAAATGAAATAGGATGGACAACAAACTCCTATTTCACAAGATCATAATCAGGTAGTATGTCAAATTTGTGGCAAAGTTAACCATGTAACTATTGACTATTGGAATAGGTTCGATCACTCTTATTAGTGTGAAGATATACCAACGGCTATTGCTGCTAAGAACTTGATGGATGAACCCGACCTCACCATCTATGCAGATTCAGAAGCCTCAACGCATATCACCAATAATATAGGTAAGATGAGTAACTTGCAAACCTATTTAGTAAAGATAAAGTATATATTGGAAATGGTGAAGGTCTTAAAATTACACACATAGGAAAAATGTATCTAAAATTTGGAGAAAACATGTGCTACTTAATGATGTATTGGTGGTACCTCAAATTAAAAAGAATTTATTATCTATTAGTAAACTCACAGCTAATAATAATTGTTCTATCGATTTTTTCACTAATGAACTCATTGTGAAGAATCCACAGGGGCAGATAGTGGCCAAGGGGTTCAGAAGAAATGGTTTTTATGGTTTAAAAGAACAAGAAGACATTGCCAACAAAACTTTTACTATTCTCACTTCTCATTCTATGTCTAATAAATCAACTTTTACTATTTGGCATGAACGACTAGGTCATCTAAATGAAACAGCTTTAAAATTCCCACATGATAAAAAGCTTATTCATGTGTCAAGTTGGAAGAAATTAGAATCTAATTGTTCGAGTTTTCAAATGGAAAAAGTTGTAAACTCCCTTTAGTTTTTAATTCAAATATATGCATGTCTCCATTGGCAAAAATTCATTGTGACTTTTGGGAACCTGCCCCTGTTATCTTTTATCAAAATTTCAAATACTATGCTTGTTTTGTGGATGATTTCTCAAGGTACACTTGGTAATATTCTTTAAAACAAAAATATGATTTTTTCCAATGCTTTGTAAAATTTCAAAAAAGAAGTTTTGAAAATCGTTTTGATAAAAAGATAAAAACTTAGAGCAACATGGGATTCACATCTATTGTATTTAGGACACACTTAGAGCAACATGGGATTCATCACCAACTGTTCTATCCTCATGCTCCACAACAAAATGGAGTAGTTGAGAGAAAACATGGATACAGTGGAAACTGGACTAACCCTACTTTTTCGGTCAAACGTTCCTATGAGATATTGGGTTGATGCCTTTTATACCACTGTGTACCTTATTAATCGAATGCCTACATCAACTTTAAAAATGGATTCCCCATGCTATAAACTTTTTAATAAAGAACCATATTACAATAATCTCAAAGTATTTGGTTGTAAATGTTTTCCCTAAGTTCTAATAAATTTTCAAAACGAACATATCCTTGTGTTTTTATTGGATATAGCCCTATTCGTAAACGATATAGGTACCTTAATCCACAAAATCATAGAGTTTATATATCAAGACATGTGATTTTTTATGAGAGTGTTTTTTCTTACCAAGTACAAACACATGCACACCAACACAATCACTCTCCACTTGAGGTTACTGAGTTTGTAGGAGTTGAGGAATGGGTTGATAAGACCTTAATCCACAACAAATAGTCACAAATGAGAAAGAGCAATTTCATAATACAAAAAAGTTTACATAAACAAAACACTCATTTTCCATTGAGGAAGGAGAAAATGAAAATTCATCATTGACCATTCCAACCAGTGAAGACAACTCCAACAACTCCCATCAACAACATTCAAGAAGCAGCACAACAATAATCAGCACTCAATCCATATTAGATGCATCTCATGGACTACCCTCCATTACCAGTCATGGAGATATATACAACTCTCCAATTACTAACGTCACACCCATCATCCAACCTTATCACAAAACATTGATGGGCCATCAACAGCAACATTTGAGGAAGCCTCAATACAGGAGAACTCTAATCCTTTAAATCTATCAAATTTTAATGATATTATCGATCAACTTTATATAGACTTACCTATTATTCCTTTTGCAGAAGAACCTCCTTCTCAAGCTCAAGAATATCAGAATATTCATCCTATGATCACCAGAATTAAAGGGGCATCTCAAAATACACATCACTCACTTTTAGTCACCACTCCCACTAGTGAACCTAAATCTTATAGATCTACCTTTAAGATTTCCCACTGGTACAACGCCATGAAAGAAGAAATGAACGCTCTTCACAAAAACCATACATGGGATCTAGTTTCTCGTCAAATAAACACCAATATTATAGATAGAAAGCTCGTCTAATTGCTTAAGTATACTCTCAAATAGAGGGAATTGAACTATGATGAAACCTTTAGTCCTGTTGTCAAACCTCCTACCATTCACCTTATTCTTAGCCTTGTCATCACATTAGGGTGGCCCTTACGTCAATTAGACATTAAAAATGTGTTTCTCCATCGAGTCCTCAAGGAACAAGTCTATATGATGCAACGACCAGGTTTCCAAGATATTCATCACCCAAACCATGTTTGCAAACTTAACAAGTCCCTTTATGGCCTAAAACAAGCTCCTCGTACTTGGTTTGAAAGACTTTCCATCTACCTTATGACTTTAGGCTTTAGTTGTTGTCACTCTAATACATCCTTATTTATTCTTAAACAACCCAATGTCACAATCATTATGCTTATCTACGTTGATGACATAATTATCACCAAATATTATCCTCAAGCAATAAAACAACTCATTACCACCCTCGTTAATGAATTTTCTCTTAAAGACTTAGGGCCTCTTCACTACTTCTTGGGAATTGAGGTGATGTCTACTCCTCATGGTCTTTTCCTATGTCAAAGAAAATATGCAAAAGAAATCCTCATCAAATGACACATGCTTGACACTTTCAAAATCAATACTTCCATGGTTGTCACCACCTCAGATCATCTCTCAGACAATGACCCAACTGATGCCCAAGCCTACCGTAGTCTCGTTGGGTTCCTCCAATACCTCACTCTTACGCATCCTAATCTCTTCCATGTTGTTAATCGTGTTTGTTAAAAACTTAAAACCCCAACAAAAAAAGACCTTCGAGTTCAAAAACAGATCCTTCACTACATTAAAGGGACTGTAAACTATGATTTACCTATTTTTAAGCAAAGTACTCATAACATTTATATGTTTTGTGATGCAGACTGGGTTGGATGCACTACAACCAGGCATAGTACAACAGGTTTTTGTGTCTATCTTGCTGCAAATTGCATTTCATGGTCTTCGAAAAAGCAAACCACTATAGCTAGATCAAGCGTTGAAGCTAAACATCGTGTCACGGCTAGTGCCAAAGCTAAACTTACCTAGATCACTTTCCTCTTTAGAGATCTTGGTATATCCCTCAACCAAACACCTCAATTATTTTGTGACAACCTTAGTATACACGATAGTCAATCCAATACTTCATGCTTGAACCAAAAATATCGAGCTCGATTATCACTTTGTTCGAGAAAAAGTGACTAATGTCTGCCCCATCACTCGCTTTATCCCTTCTCATAAACAACTAGCTAACATATTCACCAAGCCCTTACCAAAAGCACACTTTATTAAGTTATGAAACAAACTTGGAGATCAAGCAATGGAACACTCCGGTTTGAGGAAGGATATAAGAGATCATGCATCTCAAAATCAAATTGACACCAAATCCAAATTAATCAAATTACTTCAAAATTCGGATAATTAACCTTGACATAAATCTTGCCCAAATTCACCATAATTATATTGCCTTGAATGGAAAATATGACCCTTGCTCATATTTTCTTTTTGACCTCAACAAATCCTCCACAAATTTATTCTTTTCATGTTTGTAGCTTATTCACATTTGTGTATAAATATTCATTATGTGTTTATCAATAATATTATCATGAATATTATTCTGTTTTGATTGAGGTTTTAGTTTCTTTATCTATCCCTTAAACCTTGCCCTAAACTTCTAAAACTCAACCTTGCCTTCTATCATTGGCATTTTTCCTTTTGTTGGATCTCACACAAGCTTGACCTCAAGTTCCTTACAATGTTGATTTTATTGTTGATCAATAACTTTGAGTAATCATGGGATCAACATCATGCCCTATTCCATCCACCTTGGCTTCCAAGTTCACCATATTTTTCTTTTCAAAGTTGATCCTCAAGCCTAGGTTGAGGAGCCGTTTCCTTCTAAATTTGCCACTGGTGGCATTTCTAGTCTAACTTTTTTTCATCAAAATTCATGATCATGAACCTTTGACTCATTCTAAAAGAAATCTCTAAAAGCTTGCTCTTGAGTATTCTTTTGCATAGACTCTGCATGTCAATGGTTAATGCCAAAATTTGATCAAAGATGGTCAACTAACCTTAGAGTGATCTCAACAATAAATTTGCATTACAGAAAAGAGAGCACGCTAACAAGCAAAGAGAAAGATTGCATACCAATGTGGTACAAGCTACACATTTTGATTTCTAAGTCAGAAAGATTCAAGGTATAAGTTAACTTTAACCTCTAGAATCAATAGACGTTTTTTAAAACTCAAACACCAAGTATACGCAAAATAGAAACTTAATCATAATTGTAAGTAATAAGCTCTTAGTTTAACCATAAATAAATGCGAGCCTAATTAGAAGAATCTCAGAGAATTACCAAAAATAGACCAATTTTGAGGAGGTTATAGGTTTTTGGGATTGTTTTTTAAAAAGTTGATTTTTAGGACGAAGTGGGGTATGAAAAGTCCAAAATGCCCTTACATGGAAAATAAAACATAAAAGAGTTTTCTTTTACCAATTTTTCTCTAACTTCTTTCATTTCGAGGTCTCTTGCTATTTTTTAAAATTTTCAGTTACTCTTGAACAAGCTCTCTTGCTATTTTTGTAAGTGTTAATGTTTTTATTTAATTGTTATAGATAATTTTTTAGGGGGAGTTTAGGGTGTGGAGTGAGTTATTATAATCTGTGGTTATTATAGTCTGTGGGTTATTGTAGTTTATGTTTAGAGTGAAGATTACTATAGTTTGGGTAATTATAATCTATGTTTTGGAAAGTGAGGAATAATGAAAGGGGGGAGTGAGAAATAGTGAAAGAGGAAAGTGAAGAATAGTGATAGATGAGAAATAATAGTTCTAATCCTAATCTTAGAATTTACTTTACAGTGACAAACATTTACTTTCCCGTGCCTCTTTTCCTTTTTTACTCTTATAAAACCTACCTTTTCATTTTCCATTACTTTTAACCCAAAAAAAAAAAAAAACACCCTAATATCTTTCTTAATCTTTCTTCAACGCCTCATTCACAGCCGCTCAACTCCACCTTCAAATCGCTCCATTTTTTTCCCTTTCTTTCACCTTCACTCGATCTTCCCCATCAAAGTTCTGTCTAAGACTCAGTTTCTCTATTCTTCTGAAAACATTATTAATTTTGTGAGGAATATTCTTAGGGTGATCTTCAGAAGTTGAAGGTCCATAATAGTTACTAATTTTGTTTTTGATTCAAATCGAAAAAATATATCTTTAAGGTTGTAGTGCTGAAGGAGCTTGTAGTTTTTCATAACCATATTGGGCACAAAAAAATCCAAGCTCTTGTCGTTGTTTGTGGAATTCATTTTTTATTTTTGCCTTTAACTTGTAGTCTGTACATAAAGTTAATCCTTCATTATTGATAAATATAATGAGTTCACCATAAAATAAATTATCAAATGGGATTGTTCCTTGAAAGGTTTGTTTGATGGTTTGACGTACTTTTTCAGCAAATAATTTTGATAATCCTAAAAGGAATTTTTCTTGCCAATATTGATTATTGCAATCTGTTCGAGTAGAAACTTTTCGAACTCTGTACTTTCAATAGTTGAATTAAATCTTGAAAAAGGACCAGTTTACTTTAATTATTATCCAAATTTTACTATTTTATCAAGCCATCCAAATATACTTTGTTATTTAATGCTTGATATCAAAATCCTAAATATGGACTGAGAACCAAAAACTGAATCCATCGTAGGAATTTTTCGAGTACATTATAAATTATTATACATAAGTTTATCTCATAAAGCCCTTAGAACTGCTCCTGATGAAAAAAAAAATGAAAAGAAAGAAAGAACATGAGCAAAAGCAATAAGCCACACTCCCTCAAACTAAAACTTCTTACTCACAAGCATATCAATTTACTTAAGTAGAATCCTCACAATCAATGGAGAATAAAAAAGGGAAAAAGCCCCAACAATTACCATTATCCAACAGGTTTCAATGCCTTCTACCATAATAATCAATCTCTCTACAATAAAAACAGAGGAGTCATTTACTCCTCCTACTACATATGCTCAAGCCATTACCAAACCAAATTCCCAAAATTTCAAAATAATCCCATAAAAAAAATTACATTACCAAAATCCCTAAATAACCTCTTCACATCCCCCTTTGGAAGAAATTAAGTTCCAAAGTACCAAAGACCAATAAGTAATAGCTTCTCCTTTTAAAATGATAGATTCTCCTGAAATTGAAACAAAAACACCAACTTTAAAAGACATAAAAACTATACAATTACAAAATAATTATTCTAATAAAATTTTACATACAATATCCAACCCACGTAGCTGTTTTGGCTGGAACACGTTCGAGAATAGAATCTAAACTTGAACCATTACACTATTAAATCACAACTTCAACCTATAGATAAAACAAAACATTTATTCAAACCTTTTGAGATTTCAGATAAAGATTTTAAAACTAATTAATATCTCTAGTAAAGAATCTAACAATATTTTAGACAAAATTAATCTCCAATTGCAGCACTTAAATCTAAATACTTATAAAAACTCATCCACATCAAAAATCAATACTATAAATGAAACCTCTATTGAAGATCATAATTTCGAGGATAACAATCTTGAAGAACAATTCCAAAATCTTACTCTTTAAAAAATAACAAATCATAGATATCCAAAACTAAAAAATTATTATTCTCGACCCTCCTTTCCTGATATGCAATATGAAGAGAGAAACCAATTAACTCATGCTCAGTATACAGGAAATGGCATCTATGAATAGAACATAGATGGAATGACCAAACATTAAATTTTAAATTTAATGCATGAAATGACCTTAGCAGCCACTGTTTATAAAATACATCAAAATACAGACCATCAAATTGCTCAGATTCTCATCTCTGGATTTACTGGAAATCTAAAAGGATGGTGGGATAATTGTGTACCCTCAAGTGACAAAGCACAGATTTTAACCACCATTAAAGTTAAACAAAATGGTACAGGCATTAATCAAACTCAAGATGTTGTAGCAACCTTGATTTACACCAATATGAAAAACATTATAAGAGAACCCGTTCAATTCCAGGAACGAAGTTCTGAGATCCTTTCAAATCTTACCTATCCAAAACTTCAAGATTTTTTATGGTACAAAAATGTTTTCCTAAGCAAAGTTTTTACCCGAACAGATTGCAATAATCACTGGAAAGAAAAATTCCTTTTAGGATTACCAAATTTATTCGTTGAAAAGGTACGCAAAACTATTAGACAAACCTTTCAAGGAACAATCTCATTCGATAATTTAACTTATGGTAAACTAATTAACTTTATCAATAATGAAGGATTAGCTTTATGTACAGATCTCAAATTAAAAGAAAAAATAAAAAATGAATTCCACAAACAATGTCAAGAGCTTGGATACCTTTATGCCCAATATGGTTGTGAAAAAATACAAGCTCTTTTAGCACTAAAACAACCGAAGAAATATAAAAGAAAATTCTTTCAAAAACCTTATAGGAATCAAGGATATTATCAAAACAACTAGAATAAAAAAATTATAAATCTAGACCAAAAAAGAAATATAAAAATAACAGACCTACTAAAAAACAAAAAGAAATTATCTGTTACAAATGTAGACAAAAAAGAAATATAAAAATAACAGACCTACTAAAAAACAAAAAGAAATTATCTGTTACAAATGTAGACAAAAAGGACATATAGCCCCTAACTGTCCAGTGAAAGGAAAAATTAATAATCTGGAGATAGAAGAAGATTTGGAAATTCAATTATTAAATTTACTAAACCCTTCAGACGCCTCATCATCTTCCGATCAAAGTGAAGGAAAATCTTCTTATGACCAAAATTTTGAAATTTAAGGAAATTTTGATAATACTAATTCCGAAAAGTCTACTTATTCCAGTGACAATCAAATAGAAACCTATACATTCAATAAAGACATAGATGTCATTTCAAGAGATCAAGAGATTCTTTTTTAAGCGATTAGTCAAATTGAGTATTTAGAAACCAAAAAAGAATACTTTCAGAAATTGAAGGACCTTATTATACAAGAACCTAAACAAGAAAATATTCAACACCACAACCTTAAAGATATATTTTCTCGGTTTGAACCCAAAACAAAACCAGTTACTATTCCAGACGTTCAAAGAGAACTAAATACAATAAAAGAAGAAATTTCTAACATCAAAAAGGAAAATTCTCAAATTAGATTTGAACTTCTCTTCCTCTAAACCCAACAAATAATTGACCAACCTTGAACTTCTCAAGATCACCCTGAAAATATTCCCCGTGATTCCTTTATTAATCTTATCAACAAGGTTCAATTACAAAAATGGTATTCTGTGATTAACCTTGTTATTAATAAAGACTATCAAGTGACTTCAAAAGTTTTGATTGATTCTGGAGCCGATCAAAATTGCATACAAAAAGGACTAATACCTACCAAATATTTTGAAAAAACCTCAGAAAAACTACATGCTACTAATGGCCAAAGGTTAAAAATTTGCTATAAACTATCAAATGCACACATTTGTAACCAAGGTTATTCTTATAAAAATACATTTGTTTTAGTAAAAGATTTAGACGAAGAAATAATTCTAGGAACCCCTTTTCTTTCCCAACTATATCCTTTCTCTGTAAATGAAAAAGGAATAGTCTAAAAAATCCTATATCAAGAAATTAATTTTAAATTCGTAAACCTTATATCTACTAAAACAATACATTCTATTCAAAATTCTTCAATCTATAAAACTATTAATTCTATCCATAGAAAGACATAACAAATACAATTTTTAAAGGAAGAAATAAGTCATAAAAGAATTGAAGAACAATTAAAAAATCCATATATTCAAAATCAAATTAATCAATTCGAGGAATTAATTGAAAAGGATATTTGAGCCTCTATTCCAAATGCCTTTTCGGAACGTAAACAACACATTGTTAACTTACCTTATATAAAAAACTTTCATGAATAAAAAAAACCCTACTAAAGCTAGACCCATACAAATGAATGCTAAGTTATTACAATGTTGTCATAAAGAAATCCAAGAACTCCTAGAAAAGCGACTTATAAGACCAAGTAAATCACCTTGGAGTTGTGTTGCTTTTTATGTCAATAATCAAGCAGAAATTGAAAGAGGAGTACCTCGCCTTGTAATCAACTACAAACCTCTAAATTCCGTATTAGAATGGATCTGTTATCCTATACCAAATAAAAAAGACTTAATAAATCGAATACAAAATGCTCTAGTTTTCTCAAAATTTGATATGAAATCGGGATTTTGGCAAATTCAAATTGCTGAAAAGGACAAATATAAAACAACATTTAATGTTCCATTCAGACAGTATGAATGGAATGTAATGTCATTTGGACTACAAAATGCTCCCTCTGAATTCCAAAATATAATGAATGACATTTTTAATCCATACCAAGAATTTACAATTGTTTACATTGATGATGTCTTAATATTTTCTCAATCCATAGAACAATACTTTAAACATTTAAGAATTTTTTATAAGATAATTAAACAAAATGGTTTGGTCGTTTCTCTACCCAAAATAAAATTATTTCAGCAAAAAATTAGATTTTTAGGCTACAACATCTTTCAAGAAAAAATAAAACCATTTCAAAGATCAATTGAATTTACTAACAATTTTTCTGATGAAATCACTAATAAAAATCAATTGCAAAGATTTCTAGGATGTTTAAATTATATTTCAGATTTTATTTCAAATCTAAGACAAACATGTGAACCATTATATCAACGACTTAGGAAGACACCTCCTCCATAGACTCATGAACACACAAGCATTATTAAAACCATTAAAGGCCTTGTCAACTGTTAAAACGGAAATTTTATCAATTGTTTTATGCACAAAAAAATTTCAAAGTGATTTGATAGATAAAAGCTTTTTAATGTGTTGATTGTAAAGTCGCAACAAATGTTTTACAAAAGGATGTTAAAAACTTAGTTTCTAGACAAATTTTTGCCAGATGGCAAGCAATACTTTCTTGTTTTGATTTCAAAATAGAGGTTATAAAAGGCAGTACCAACTCTCTTCCTGATTATCTCACTAGAGAATTCTTACAAGGTCAACAGAGAGAAAGAGAGTGAAAAGGAAAAATAGAAAGCAATAAAAGGAGAGAAGAAAGAAAAGGATGAGAATGAGAAAAGCAACAAGCTACTCTCCCTCAAACTAAAGCTTTTTACTCACAAGCATATCAATTTACTCAAGTGGAATCCTCACAACAATGGAGGATCAGAAGGGGGAAAAACCTCAACAATTACCATTATCCAACAGGTTTCAAATTTTGGGATCTCTTATCCCTTCAAGGCCTTCTCCTTAATTATCAACCCTTCTCCAATAAAGCTTTTGGGATCTTCCATCCCTTCAAAGCCTTCTATTGTAATAATCAATCCCTCTACAATCAAAACAGAAGAGTCATCTACTCCTCCTACTACATATGCTCAAGCCATTACCAAACGAAATGGCCAAAATTCTGAAATTATCCCATTAAGAAAAATACATTACCATACTTCATCTTACCACAATAAAACTCAAACTTCTTTTATCACAATCCTAGAACCCGAATATTTGGCAAATTTCATATTCGAAACAGTCCAAAAAACATTTCCATCAAATTTTCATTTCATTCCAAACCATCCTCATAAAACTCGTCTATTTTATGAATATATTCTGGTGGAAACTGATTCCATTGAAATAACTCACACCAGAAATAAAGAAGACCCTAGCAAAATAGCTTTTTCAAAAATCAAGATTTGCGGGTCCTGACTCCAACCAAATGGAATCAAAGTATTTACACTAAAAAAAGATTTTCACGTTAATTCCTTCATCAAAACTATTCCTATATCAACTATCAACTAGCCTGGTACAATGTAGTTTGGCTAAATAATTTTAATCATTCTTGATTCATTATGTTTGACAAAACTTGTATTCAAAATTTTCCATTATGGTTTAATGCTTGGTAGGATACTTTTGGCCAAAATGAGGCTATTCTACCATATGGAATTTTAGAAAGTTTCAAGTTCTTCAACAATATTTTTTCAAATACTTTTGATCAAACCCTACGTTTTTCAAATTATTTTCATATCGCCTGGATTTTCTGTTGGAATTACTCCATCACAGAAACCAATGATATCTCCCGCCTTTTTCGCACATATCGAATTAAATAGTGGGAAAAGTTCACAGCAGTCGCCTAAAAAAATATAGTGGAAAAATGGTTTTCCATATATCCTCATAATATGAAGCCAAATATGCAAAAAAAAAAAAAAAGGCAACAATTTTTAACCCAAAAATCGAAGTTAATGGTCCCAATGGCTCAAGTTACAAATGAAGAAGAACTCAATATTATTATTCAACATATTTCATCTCCATCCGCCATGAGTCAAGAAGAAAGCACTTCTAATGTTCATGAAGAAGAAGATCAAGATGATTTTGCCAACTTCTTCAATCATATCCATACTCAACAAAACCAGTCGATCAAGACAAAATCTGAAGACAAAATTCAAATCCCTATGAAGAGATAATCCCTATGAAGAGATAATTTTACTTTAAAGAATGTGTCGTGTCTTGTACAAAAATAATAAACGTGTCCTGTAAATTAAAGATGTGTCTTGTAAAAGTGTGAACGTGTCATGTAAAATAGAGTGCATAATCAAAACTCTAAACTCCTATCATATGTATAAAAGGGAGTCTAGGAGGGTTAGGGAAATCATCTTTTGGAAGAGCTTGTACTGTGATATTTAAATAAAATGTTCCAAATTTCTCCCTACACTATGTTGTTCTAATCTTCTAATTATTTTCAAGTAAGTGTTTTATTTTTCAACATCTACTTTATACTAATAATTTATCATCTTTTATTATTATATCCTCTTTTCCATAAAAAATAAAAGAATATTCTATTTTTCTTTTTCATAACAAATATTTAACTACATATTTCACACCCTCTTTTCCATAACATTTATTTCACACCCTTCTTTCCATCACACTAAATGCAAACCCCTCACATTACCATAAGCATTCCACCTCTTTCTTATTCAATATGAATTAATATGCCACATGTCTACATCTCTCTACTATTTGTCACCTCATGCTTTCTCTCTACACCCCGCACTATCCTATCATGCATGCACCCACGTAGTAATGGTATCATAGTCATTAATCATTAGAGAGTGTATTAGTTCTTTTAATCCAACATTAAAGTGAATTAGTCTTATCTTCATAATATTCTAAGTATCGTTTGTGATAATAATCAAGTAGTGCTTATTAATTTCTACACTTTGGTAAACCTTGTGTTCCTGGCAGTAGAATCGTAAGACCGTTGGTAAGCTTGGTGTTCCAGTGTTGTAGAATTTTAGCATCTTGTTTATCTCACACTAGAAAATTAGAATCTTATTAAGATAAAAACTCTTAAAATTTTAATATCTAAATTAATTGAACATGGAGACTTCGTGCAATTCGTAGGAAAAAACATGGAAAATTTGAAATTATTCAGTACAATGACCCTCATTCTTGTGTGTACGCATGATTAAGCCAAAATCTTAATCAGTTAGATTCCAATTTCATTACATTTGAGTTAGGCACCATCATGAAAAAAGATCTATCTATCAGCGTTCCAACATTATAGGACATGATCCTGAAGAATATGAGTACTTTATTAGTTATTGGAAAACATGGGATGAAAGAAGAAAGAACATTGAAAAAGTGTTTGTGGATGGAGGGAATCATACAATTTACTATCTATGTGGATGAGTGTATTAGAGACGACGAATCTCGACACAGTGATTGGAGGCTAACTCAAATTGAAAGTGACAACAGAATTGTCATGTCTAATAGTGTTTTTTTTTTTTTTTGTCATTCGCACCTTGTATTGAGAGGTTCCAATAATGCAGACCGTTGCTTCAAATTGATGGGACTTATTTGTGTGGAAAGTATAAGGGAAAACTATTGGTAGCTACCTCACTCGATGCGAATTCGCACGTTTAACCACTTGCATACGCCATTGTACTAGAGAAAAATTTTGATTCGTGGGGTTAGGTTTTGCAAAATGTGTGGGAGTATGTGGTACGTAGAAGATTTGGAATGTGTCTTATCTCAGATAGACACTAAGGAATTCTATCTGCCCTACAAAATTCCAATAATAGTTAGGAAGATGCACACCATCGTCTTTGTTTACAAAATGTGGCAAGCAATTTTAATGACAAGTACAATAACAGTATGCTTAAGAGTATGGTGTACCGTGCAGGATCTGAATATCAATTTCAAAAATTTAATGAATGCATCGACAAACTTCATGAGGCTAACCCCAAATGTTTACAATAGTTTCCTAATTTAGATGTTAGACAGTAGACGCAGTCAAATGATAGTGGTCATCGTTATGAATGGCTAACTACGAATGTGGCTGAGTCGATGCTATATACGGTAGGTGTCGAGATGCAATTCTTTGACGATAGGAAGATCCAGATTCATGTATTTTTTACTATTTACGTACATCTGGCTTCTACGAAGTTGCACGTGTACTGAATAACCATTCTCCGCCCCTCACTAGTAAAACGTGTTATATCTTTCATTCCCGTAAGGTCACGTTTCTTTTTCTGGCTACTAGTTTCTCCTCTTTCAAGCGGAGTAGCAACCTGATCATTATCTGAATGAACTATTATTGCAAACATACATGTGATTTAAAACATAACCCAACAGGCTGTTAGTAACAATACTCATTTAATACTTCATAACACTTACATAACAATTAATTGTAAATGTGAATTGTGAAATAACCTAAAAAGTGTTAACATCACTGAAAAGTCTAATATTAGAACCGATACATGACTTTCATAATTAAATGTTAATAAACACTTGGTTCTCAAAGAAAATAGGAAACGATTCATACACACTTAATTACGCAAAGTTCACACTAAATATGGTAACGCACATAACACTTTCAAATTAAAATATCTACTACAAAAAATTCTCCGAAATTTGAAAACAAAGAAACTGTTGAACATGAAAAGAAAACTTAATAACGGTAGATTCTGAAGTAGTCATATCTAAAAATGGAATTGTCCTACAAAGAAGAAAAAACGACAATGATTAACTCTATGTAATGAACATTGAATGACACACGCAAATAACAAAGTGTACCCATCTTACTATACATACTTATCAAAGTTAATTGCTAACCCATATGCCTGCACAGTCAGATCTAGCATATGTTTCACCACCTTCGTCAATATCACATGTTGTGTGGGAAGAAGAGAGTGGGGGATAGTGAGGTAACATGTCGCCTATGTCATCATCAACACATTTGTAGGGAAAGTCCTTCTCAGGTGGCATCACAACAACAGACCATCTTGCATCAATAGGATCTGTGACATAGAATACTTGTCTTTCGTGTGTGGCAATAATGAACGAATCTAAAGAGTGGCCAATTCGGTTAAGATCCACCAGTGTGTAATTAAAATCGTCCCTCTGAACACCAGCATTATTTTTAACCCAATTGCATTTGAAAAGAACAACCTTAAACGTATTGTAGTTGACTTCCCAAATCTCTTGAATGGTGCCATAGAAAGACATGTCACCCGGGTTTTTGTCCTTCGCACTAGACACTTGCATTGTTGTTGCGATTAACATAATCCCACTGTTTTGAACCGTTCGATGGTCATCACGAGACTTTGTGTGGTAAGACGTTCCACTAATTATGTACCCGTCGTACGTCATTAAAGTAGGGTGGGGTCCATGTGCAAGCCAACGTATGGTGTTCGAGAGAACCTTTCCTTCATGTAGTTCACTCATCACCTATTGAATAGAACAGTTAGTCGTTCTAAATATTGAACAATTAGATGAAACAAAAATGATTTTTGATTGTTTAAGTACTTGATCCCTAAACCATGCACCGAATGATCAATTATGTTCAACTTGTAGCCATTGTTCATTTTTAGCTCTTCTGCGATTTTCCATCTTTAATTGATTGAAATGTTGTCTACAAAATGTTTCATAGATTAATATAGTCTCTTGAGGGTAAATTAATTGATTGAATTCTTCGGTAGGACTGAACGTATTGCAATTGGAAGCAGTTGCTGCATTAAAACATGACAATCGTGGGACTTAAGAACGGTCAATTTTAAGTCATCCAAAGAGAAACGACTGCTAATCTTTGATGAATAACCTTCTGGAACTTTAATTTCTGACAAAGTCTTACAAAATCGATACTTCTCTTCTCTTGACAGTGTATAACATGCCGCAGGGATGTAAGTTCTATTACCGGTAAACGTTGGTGCCAATTCTGGTATAATTTTCATTTCAACCAAGTCAAGTCTAGTATAAATCCCATCCTTACTTTTCCCTGGTATATCAAGCAAGGTGCCCACTACGTTCATGCATACATTTTTTTCAATATGCATTACGTCTAAACAGTGTCGAACATGCAAGTGTTTCCAATATGGTAGTTGAAAAAATTCCTGTCTTCTTTTCCAATAGTCACTGCCACCTTCATTATGCACGATCTTCCCACACTTCTTTCCACATGAAAATATCATGTCTTTCAGCTTAAAGTACATGGCCTCCCCCGACAAAGGTTGTGGAGGAATTCCATGCCCTTGCTTCCCATTAATTTTTTTTTTTTTTTGTAATCTATATGGATGATGTCTTGGCAAATACTTCCTGTGTCCCATGTATGACATTTTTTTTCCGTGTTGCAATCTTACTGAATTAGTCTCCTCTCCACATATTGGACTAGCCTTATATCCTTTCACACTAAATCCGCATAGATTACCGTATGCTGGAAAATCGTTGATGGTCCACAATAAGACAACCCGCAGTGTGAAGTATTCTTCCTTATATGCATCGAAACAACGAACTCCATCTTCCCACAACATTTGTAGGTCATCAATTAAGGGTGCTAAGTACGTATTGATATCGTATCTCGGTTGCTTCAGACCTGATAATAACATTGTCAACATCAAATATTTTCTTCTCATACACAGCCATGGTGGAAGGTTGTATATTGTAGTGATAATAGGCCAGCAACTGTACGTCGTCGACATATCTCCAAATGGGTTAATTCCATTAGTAGACAAACCCAAACGGAGATTTCTCGGTTCTAACCCAAATGTTGGCCACATGTGGTCAATCAACCTCCATGATGGAGTGTCAGCCGGATGTCTCAAAATACCATCAACTTTTCTATCTACCGCATGCCAACGCAAGTTCTTAGCATTTTCGAATCACTTGAACATTCTTATAAATCTTGGAATTATTGGAAAGTACCACATCTGCTTGGCAGGCACACCACATTTTTCCTTGTTTGAGTTCTTAACGATCTTCCACCTTGACAAACCACACTTAGGGCACTTCGTCATGTTTTCATATTCTTTTCTGTACAAACAACAATAATTAGGACATGCATCAATTTTTTGGTAACTTAGTCCTAAGGCACCTAGTGTTTTCTTCGCTTCGTATAAGGAAGATGGAATTTTGTTATTATCAGGTAATATATCACTTATTATGGACAATAATTCAGAGAAGCTAGTGTTACACCAACCATACCTAACCTTCAGGTTATACAATCTCACGAGGGCTGACAACTTTATGAATTTCTTACATCCTGGGTATAAAGGTTTCTTCGCGTCATCAAACATAGTGTCAAAGGTATTGGATGCATTAGAAGATTGTTCTTGAACGGATTGAACCATATTAACTGTATTAAATAAATCGTCGTTTTCATCAGTTTCATCCACTGTATTTTCCATCGTGTGGGTAACGTTATCTGAGTTCAATTCTTCACCATGTCAGAACCATACCTTGTAACTTTTTCAATTCCATTGGCATACAAAAGATACCGAACTGTTGAGACATCCTTAAGTAAACGATTGTCGCAATTCAAACATGGACATGTAATTGAATTAGAAACTTTGGCATGACTTAACCCAAATTTAATGAACCTTTCGACTCCTAAATCATATTCTCTTGACATTCTATTTTGGGTCATCCATGACTTGTCCATTGTGTAGAGGTCTAAGTTGGCCTCGAAATAAACCTGATTACAAAAGAGATTATGGGTAACAACTTTTAAAACTCAAACTTTCAAAACGGTAGATAATCCTCAAAATACTCAATAAATTATTTCATACCATTCAGAAATTTTCTATCCCAATTAATTAAATCGAAGATACAAAATAGTACTAAATACTAAAGAAAATATCGTAATCAACATCAAACTTAGTCCTAACAGCTGGTTTTCAAGGTAGTCTTAAAAGTATAGTAAAGAATACTTCATAATTCCAATGATCCCCTAAATTTCAAAACCAAATACTAGAGCGGTATTGTTCAGCTTTTCAATCCACCCATAATTCCTGACATCTATATATCATATTTCATCAAGTTGAGAAAAATTGTTCAACTCCCCAACTTGCCACCTTCCCAATCAACAACAAATCATTATTTCTTAATACAACATTACTATCATAGAGAAAACAGTGTAACAAACTTATTGACAACATTATATTCATTTCTTCAAAGTTAAATCAAATCATTATAGCACAAGAGAGAGAAAATTATGAAAATACATTGAGGAAATAGGTAATTTTTCAAAAAACTGAAGTTTCATTTTTTTTTCAACTTGAGCTTTTATGGTCAACACATTTAATGCAGATTCCCTCTTTCCTTCTGAAATTCACCTATACCTTCATCACTTACCAAATATATAAACATATACTGCCAATATTTCCCTTCAAATGTGAAAAAAATTAACAAATGCTAAATAACAAAATATACTCCCAGTCCCACACTCCATCCCTACTTTAAAAAAACTAATGATATTCTTGTAGATATACATTTACCTTTTTACCAATGATTCAAAAAGAAAAGCAAAATTAAGATATGAAATGAAATAGTATGGCAGAAATGATGGAAGGGGAAATTTACCAACAACTCATTCATAATGTTATCTAAAATTAATGCCTATTAGCTAGAATCACATGCATTCATCTTTACTCCATACATGAATATGCTCAAAAAATTTCCCATATTTCGAGTGGCTAAGCTAAAAAGAAATAGTTGCAAATAACTTTTAGCAATTTAATATTACTAAAAAAAAGCAATATCGTCTAAATATTTTTTCTCCTATCTAAAATGATTTACAAAATATACAGAAATTAAATGTACATTTCACCAATTATCATTCAAAACCCTAAACAAGACAAGAAAAAACTAAGAATTCATTCACCCATTCTCAAACAGTGATCTATTTCGGCTACAAGTCTAATATATTGTTTGCCCAAAATTTAAAATTGCACAGATTACAGACAGATTGACATGGAGTTGAGGGAAAGATTATAGAGAAGAATTTAACAGAGAGATGGAGAAATAGAAAAGGAAGAGGCGACTTACCGGTAGAGGAGGTCACGGATGTGGATTGAATGTTCAAGAGAAAGCGGCAGATTGAAGATTACGACCACGACCAGATTGAACAGAATAGGACTGATTAGTGGATGTGATGCAGCAACAAGAATACCATATGCAGAAAAAATTCAAAACAATTTTCAGTTATTTAAATATTCGAGTAAAAAAAGAAAAGAAAAAAATGAAGGAAGGTAAAATCAATTTTCCATGACAATGATAAATGAGAAACAAACCTCTAATTTTCCAAATACTAACTTCTCATAAGCAGCAAGTTCGAACTTCACCTATGAAAAAGAATCCTAAACGCATGTTTTCAATGCATAAAATGGTAAGTCTAGAGCATAATGTTCAATAAAAGAAGAAAAAGAAAACAGAAGAGCCAAAAGTAGGCAAATAGAGAATGAACAAGGTGCCATCAAATGAGATCTTCTCTCTTCTCTTCCATCTACTATAATTTACTACTTTACTTTCTTTTTTCTGCAGAGTTTACTATATTTGTAATATTTCAAAAATGTAATTATATACAATTATACTTTGAATTTAATTATTAAAGTGTAACGTTCCATATAAGTTAGAAGATTATACTTTACTTTCTTTTTCTACGAAGTTTACTATATTTGTAGTTTTTAAAAAATGTTATTATATACGATTATACTTTAAATTTAATTGTTAAAGTGTAACATTCTACAATAAGTTAGAAGATTATACTTTACTTTTTTTTCTGCAGAGTTTATTATATTTATAACTTTTCAAAAATGTTATTATATACGATTATACTTTGAATTTAACGGTTTGAAATGTAACATTCTACGATAAGTTAAAAGATGAAAAATGCTTTTCTTTGCTTATTTGGAAAAAGTTAATTTAGAAACTTATCGTACTGAATTACGGCGAGTCCACTAACAAGTTTCGTGATTAAATTTTCAAGCTCATATATTTTGTTTCAAAAACCTAATTTTTTTAAAGCTTTATACGTACACAAATTTAGGTCTCTCTATAATACAGAGTACAAAACCATACATAAATTAAAATCACAATTCGAAAGAGATATATATCGAACGAAAATGTGTGCTGATGTTGAAGGGATAAAAGCTCTATGGCAGCGGAAGAATTTAAATAACTATTACTCAAATTAATTTGGGAATATTAAAATACCAATACATTGGCAAAATTTTAGAATCAAAATTCTAAATAAATTCTAAGCATGTATTTAAAGATAAGATACGAGAACTTACTTTCGATGACGTCTTTGTATCTACGACTCAATCTCCAAATTGGGACACCACCCGTCGGAGACCTTCCTATCCTCTGGGATGAGATTGATTTGTGGGAACCAATTGGGATGGGAAAAGATTTAGGGATATTTGAGAGAAACTCTTTTGCAGATAGAAAAGCTTGGCCTTTTTTTTTTCTTAATGAATTTTGGGTTAAAGAAAATTGTTTTCTTCTAGATATTTATAGCTCACTTTCCTTCTTAGAACAGGAAAAGGAGTAGGAGGAAATCACGAGATTCTATTATCAAATCTACTAATTAATTAACAATTAATTAATTAGTTAATAATTAATTAAATCATATTTAATTAATATTTTATTCAAATCTTATTTGAATAAATATTTCTCCTATATCTCATAGGTTTATATAATTAATTAAATCATATTTAATTAATATTTCATTCAAATCTTATTTGAATGAATATCTCTGCAATATTATTTTATTTTATAAATTTAATAAAACTAAATTATTAATTAATTCTCCAATTAATTAATAGATAAGTTAAATATCTTATATTTAACTTAAATTTGATTCATATTCAAATATAAATTTCTCTCATAATCAATAATTTTAATATGAATCCAATTCACATTAAATTAATATTTGAACTCATTCAAATATTTTATCTCTCATAAATTAATTTTGAATCATATCCAAAATTAAATTTATATAATAAAGTTTCACAAACTTTATATTATAATGTATCACTATACATCAAACTAATTCCCAAAGTAAATTTGAACATTTCAAATTACAACCAATATAAATAAATCTCATTGCCCTTTACGAGCTAGGAAGGGGACCTAATGGACCTACAGATTAGAAGCTATAACTATCTGAGATTAATTGGCTAAACTCATTAACCACATTAATCAATATTCATTAACTGTGTGTACACTCCACTAAAAACTCACAACTGAACTCTTCCCACTGTAGATATATTTCTGTGTCCACAGATATAGACCAATAACAGTAAGTTAGTCCTTCACGAGTGTTCGTAACACTAGCTGGGTCAATTTACCGTTTTACCCCTGGGTTACCTCTAATCCTTAAATACCAGTGCTCCTCCAATGAACAAGCTGTTTATGGTCCTACCAATAAACAGAAACCCCTCTCGTGCTATAGAGAGGGTAGGGCTTTTTGTTCAAGACCTGGAGACACCATTTAAGGGAACACTCATCTACTTACCCTAAAGTAGGGAATGAGTGAATTCCATCTTGTGTAATTATGTTCCTAGCTCCCCACTCGGTCTTGTCCCCAAAATGATAAGCTTATTGAGTCAGCGATCTGGCCACTCTCACCCGTACAAATCAAAGGACAATCCCTCGCGAACAGGAGTTCATAACACACTCAGGATTAAGACTAAGTTACCTAGGTCATCCTAGTGAAATAGAAACCTAACTAGTTAACGGAGTTACATCTAGTGGTTACTATTTCGTGTCTGGTCTTATGCAAACTTATTGCATAGGATACCCTCACTCGCATGTCAACTACATGAACACGTTGGATCATTGCGTTGTATCAAATACAAAGTGAGCCGTATCAATAATGTTACCAGGATAAGGTACCCAACCTTATCCCTATACTATAGACTCTTTAAGCTGATCTTGAACAATGATCCCTGTATGTCTCTACATACTGTTCAAGACTCAACAGCTTAGGATGTTAATTTATTGGATTTGGGCTATTAAGACAAAACTAATAATTTAATCAATAACAATTATTACAATAATAACACTTTATTAATAACGGTCAATGGATTATTTTTACAATCTACGAGTTTTAGGACATAAATCCCAACAGATGTATGATTGAAAAGAAAAAAAAGGCCTAAAATTAAAGAGTTTATAGCTATTATTATATCGACACCTCCAACAATAAGAAATTTGTAGTCCTTAATTTTTAGTGAAAGTTCAATAGTAAAAATTCAAAAGTTAAGAGTGCGTAGTTTTTATCATTATCCCATCTATATTCAATGACACTTCATGATAAAAAAGAATTTCTTAAATATTGCTAGTCCTTAAAAACCGTCAAAACAAGTAAATATTGAAATGCCTTAAATTTGTCATTTAAACATGACTAACACGACCATTATTTAGTGAACCAAGTAAATCTTTATAGTCTTTGTAACATGATATGTTATCTTTAATAATAAACAACTCTCTTTATTTATGTGTAAACACAACTTAAACACTTTGTTAATAAACTACATAAACTACATTGTGCTATCAGAGCCATTCTTTAGAAGATATGAGAAGAGAGAAATTCTAGAATTTTTAAAAGGAAAAGAAACATCCACTGGGAATGTTCTTGAATCATCCATTTTCAATGCCCAATTTTGGTTTAAAAATATACAACCCCTCAAGAGGCAAGAAAACATTTTCATAAGCAATCCTTGAAACAAAAAATTATGAACTAACTCTTCAATGTGCCAAAAACATCAATTGGACTTAAGAAATGCATGGGGACATACGTTGGCTAACTAAATTCCAGTACATTTCCCACATGACTCAAGCAGCCGAGCTAGTCTAGAGTTCGGTTATTTAGCTTTACTCCCTTAGTCCCCAGGAGACGTTTTAGAGACTCTTCTCATACGATTTTGAGGTTAAAAAATTCGAATCTTTAAGTCAGTTTTAAAATATTCGAATTTTTTAACCTCAAATCGTATGAGAAGAGACTCCAACCCTTGCCAACGACCACAATTGGGGCTATTTTAACTATTAGATTAGATATACAAGCATCCGTCAACCAAATCATCTACAAATCGACTACAGTCCAATACGTTGAGTAATGATTCAAAACCTTTCAACCCATTCTCTTGGAGACCTAAACTAACATTCATCCTTAATTGGAAAATAAACAAAGAACAACAGGAGAGGTAAAAAAAACAATAGTAAATTTGGAGGCTTCAATAGTAGACTCCAAAGAGTGGTCAATAGGCCGGGCCCGTTCGTCGTGCAGTAGAGAAGGTACAGCCGGCGTTGAAGTGGGGAGACGTCCACGAGGGGGCAGTGTCGATGATGGAGGCGAAATGGGAGAAATTCGAAAGGGGAGGCGAAAGAGGAGAAAGGAAAATAAGTTAAAAATCCCTAAAAAGTTATTGTTTTTTTATATATTAAATATATTATTTTATTTCTATTCTATAACACCAAATAACTGTCGCGAAAAATATATTTCAAAAATTTCCGTCTTTTCCCGCCAAAAACGCGTTTTTTCCGTTTCGTGAATTTTTTTTTTTCTTCCCTCTATTTGGTGAAATAAATAAATGTCATAGTAGAGGGTTTTTCTTGTAGTGGTATTAAATTTGTGCAACTTGATTGGCACTTCATTACCGCATTAGTAGAGCGATGGTGTCAGGAGACATACCTTCCACATGTTGCATGGAGAGTGTACGATTACCTTACAAGACGTAGCTATCCAGTTCGAACTTCTCATTACCGGACAAGAAGTTACTGGATCACTTAACTATGATTGGGCTTAGTTGTGTTACGATCTACCAGGAGTAGAGACAAACAATAATGTTCTTAACGGAGGTCATCTCAGCTTGCCATGGTGTTCACATCAGTTTGACAATTTTGTCCATCTACCTGACGATGCTACAGAAAACCAATTACTCTAGTATACTCAAGTCTATATCCTTACACTTATCGATGAATTGGTTTTTTCTGATAAATTCAAGCGTCGGTTGCACTTGATGTACCTCCCTTTACTGAAAGATCTTAACATAACTGGGACATATAGTTGGGGAGTTGGTTGTCTTACATGGTTGTATAGATATTGCAGGCTCTCTTCTATTGCTACAAATTTGGGCATGAGATCAATTTCCTTTCTTGGCACCTCGACGACTACACCAGTATGAGGATCACTTATGTGACAAACCCTTACACTGAACTTATGATTGTTACTACAGATGGAATGACGACTTCTCCGTCATTATAACACCTACACATGTTCTACTCCAATATCAGTATACGTTGGACACACTTGCATATAATCAAGTACGATTTTGTTCATGATATTACTTTGCTTTTTACCCTTGAACAATAGTTATCTTATTTGTTTGATTAATAGTTTAAAACATATGTAGATTTGTTGGGAGCCATATAACCGCCTAATACAAAGCTTGCCACTTTATTGCATCACGAGTAATGAGTTATGGACATCCAGTTGTCCATTCATATGCTTTTCGTGGTGGAATGGCATTATCCAGATCATGTAATGAGTTAGTTTGGGATGATACAACAAATTTCTGAAACTTGTGACACAGGTGCTCGATTGCATTCACATAATTGCAAGTGGGCCTTTATTCAAAGACGACATAGATGTTGCCCTTAGGTACATGCAATGGTACACCAATATTAGTCGGCGATACATCACAAAGGTAAGAGCATCATACCATTTTTTGTAAGGGTTTATTATTTAATTGAATTAGTAAAGAATTGTTTAGTATCATAGTCTAATTGTAATTGTGTAGATCGTAGGAAAAGTTTGCACAATTGAGAATATCAAGTACACCATCAAATACGGTGGCTAGAACGGTAAAACTTGCTCTGCGTAATTTGACATCCATGTAAAAACTAAGATATTTTGTAGGTGATGTTCTTGATGAAGAATAAGGTGATCCAGCTAGACATGAGGATGTCTGATTTCAACCTGATTTTCAAATCAGTACGCAATATCCTGACTGATCATTTCACCAATACTTCCATGATGCCAACATTGATGACATTTGACTTCTTTTCGACTAACCATGACACACTGAACATGGAGGAAGGTCAAACCTCACAATTTCATACAGACGTGGGACAATCGGCAAATGTAAGAGGTCGTGGTGATCGTGGACACTACGCGAACCATCATGGTCGGATTCGACGTAATAGGAGATCTTCTTCTATACAAGAATAAAAATATATGTATTTGTTGAATAAGAAATTTTGAGACCAATCACAAATTGCCACATCATTTATTAAATTAATGATGAAAAGTGCAAATAATTAAATTTAGGACTAATTAAAATTGACATGTGCCCCAAATTAAAGAATTGAAAACATAAATTGGCCAATTCTAATAATGCCACATGTTTTCATCTTAACCGTTGGATCAAGTTAATCATTTCGGTTCAATTAAATATTATTTACTTGGACTAAGTTCAATTAAGCCAAAAAATAAGCTTAATTGAGCCCAAAGACTAAATATAACCTAAATCCATGTGGTTGAGCCCATGGGTCTGGTCTATGGACCAACCAGGCTCAAGCTCATAAAGCCCACAAGAGAACTCTATAAATAGAGGAGTTCTCCTCATTTGTAAGAGGGTTGGAAATTTTTGAGTCTAGAAGGTCTAGAGAGAATTCTCCTAAGAGTTAGAAAACTCTAACTCCTGAAGTCGACCATCCTGGAAGATTGAAGCTCCTTTGAAGATACAAACTTTCTTCTAAGACTCCAACTTCCCTCAAAGATTGAAGCTCCTTTGAAGATACAAACTTTCTTCCAAGACTCCAACTTCAAGAACATCACGTGCTCCGCTTCCTCAAATCAAGCGTAGACATTCAACCAACTTGAAGAGCATCAGGTGTTCCGCTTCTCCAAATCAAGCGTGGACGTTCAACAAACTTCAAGAACATCACGTGCTCTGCTTCCTCAAATCAAGCGTAAGCATCCAATCGACAGAGAATCAGAGGATTAAATTCTAGAGATCGAACCACATTGCATCAAATCAACAAAAATACAACATCAACTCAAGTTCAACACCACGAATCAAATTTCTCCGAAAATCAAACATTATTATGAACATTATTAATTATTTTAATGTTTTATTTATTAGTATTAATCAAATTTAAATTTTATGTATTTGGATCAATCTTTTTAAAAATGGTGTCAATTTAAAAATAATAGTATGAACTCGATACATCCAAAATAAAAAAAAGGAAAATATAGAGATTAATTACATAAAATTTAAAAAGATAATTTCTTTTAAACCCTAAATTATTGACAAAATTATTAAATCATTATGAACATTGTTATTAAATAGTTTTTTTTTTAGAGAAACATACTACTAAAATTAAAAAAAAAAAATCAAAGAGATTAAAAAATACAGAAGTACAATAATAAATAATTACAAAAATCATTAAAAATTATTAAGCATATAATCATTAAAATAGCATTAAGCAAATATGAATTTATGAAAAAATAAAAAAGTATTAAATAATAAATAATAATAGTAAAAAATTAAACAAACATTAACCAAAATTGAACCAAGAACAAAAAAAATAAATACAAATACTAAAATGTTATTTTAATCTAAAATAAGATTGGATGATTTCTATGTAAAAAGAAAAAAGAAAAAACTATATTCTTGAAATTCCAAAATTTTCACCCCTTTCCTTTTAAATTTTTTATTTTTAGAACTACCATTTTTCCAAATCACCCTTGTTTAGAAATTTCAAACAAAGACATAATTTCAATCCTTTCCTTCGGGACGAAGAGAACTTTCTAACAAAACGAACTTCGAAAGTCCGCCAATAACACCGAACAAATTATCAAGAGATCGATCATGTGGTTCGCAATTGTCGGTGGACTGATCGTCTACGGCCTCTTCAAGCTTTTCTTCGCCGGCGACGACGATGTTATGGAGGTTGAGACTTCCGATTTTAATGCTATTTTCGCCATCGCGAGTAGGTACTTCATCTATACTTCATTTCAGCTTCTATATTTCAATTTTTTCTCTTCCCCCCTGTCTTTTCATCAATTTTTTCTCTTCCCCCCAGACAGGACCTTGTGATTGACTTGTTAAATTGCATCGGAAGTGTTATGAAACTCCCAATCGCCCTTGCTGTACTTTCTTGTTTGTTCGTTCCATTTCCCTTATTTTTCTAATTCACAAAATGTGGTTCAGATGCTTTCCCTTCTTTTTCTTTTTGTAGGTTCGAAAAGCTTTATGGTGGAAAGGCTTACGTTGGGCTTCGGATTCCTGATGCTGACACCGGTTCTCGGCAGAATATTGATCTCGTAGTGGTCACCAAAGAGTATGAATCCTGCTTTTGAACTTGTACGGTATAGCTATGGAAGTTTGGTAAAAATATTGTGGACTTGCTTGCTATTTTTTATCATTCATTTTCAAGTCCGGGGACTATACACACACACACACGTCCTTGTAATGAACGAATGCCACTTTTTTATGCAACATTTACCATGAGAATGAAATTAAGAAGGCATGATACCGTTTTCTGGTTGTGAAAATTTGATGTCCTTGGTCCTTAGGTAATTATTTTGTTATTCGATAAAATAACTCCCTTTCAGGGTCTTGGTTTAGACGATCCTTGTAATCATTAGTAGCACCGAGTAATAACACTTGTGTATTCTTATAAAAAAAAGAAGCAAAAAGAGAACCCCCGATCTGTAACACAAATAGGCTTTGTCTAGTTCTTATGTTTTTATTATATTGCTCCTTTTGTTTGAATTTTTTGTTGACTTATCTTTTCTTCTAAAGTCTCATTGGGTTATGGCCTGAGGGGAGCAATAGAGTGTTTGTTGACAAACTTAAGTTCTTTAAATTGTTTGGAGAAATCTTCTTCTTCTTCTTCTTCATTTTCCTTTTTTACTTTTTTTTTTTAATATTCGTGAGTGATTGGTCTAGCTTACGCACACTTCAATTAATTTTACGTTGTAACCTACCTGATCTTACAACATTTGGGTGTCAATGAAGCTCGTAGGAAATTAATTCCTAGGTGGTGACCGCTATGGATTGAAACCATGACCTCTTAGTTAGTTATTGAGAAAATCTTCTTTTGTAGCAGCTACTCGTTCCAATCCTAGTACTTTTCTCTATTCGACTAGACCAGGGAATAATTCAAATGGGATTGCAATAAAGAGCAAAGCCCTAGTCCCTGTTCTAAATTGAGAGTAGAAAGATTGACAACCCTGCAGGTAGACCTTGGAAGAGTTGCAAAAGATTAACAGTTTCCTTTCCACCAATATAAAACAATCGTAGGTGAAAGGACAATGCAGGAACAAATGATTATTATTATTATTGGAAGAGAATACACCTAGGAAAGATGACGATATAAGGGCTCCTTGATGAATTTTGTGTGTTGTTGAGAGAGATTGAAAGATGTTTTGGATATCTAATCCTTCCATATAGCTATAGCAAATTTGCGTTTGGCTTGGAAGTAAAACCCACCAAGAAAAAGCTAGAAAGTCCGAGGACCAATGAATATTATAAGTTTACAACCACTAATCACGACTGGCTCTCCTGTGGTTGAAGGGACTTCTAAAGTTGAGTCTTGTCATTTGTTCAATATCATTTCTTAAACCTTGTTGTCAGCCACATTGAATAATGTTTAGAAGGTAGAGATAAAGGGAAAGGAAAGCCATCAAGCTAAGAAGCTTTCCAATGCTTGAATAATTATGGGTGAACCTGAATCTTTGTAGCCAGGCAATTTGATGATTGGTAACAGAAGTGTTCAACAGATACTTGCAATGGGTGTGAGCTTGATCATCCCTTGTTCAACTAGTTTCATAACAATAATAATCCTAAACTAATAGAATGTATTGAAAGTAGAGATGTAAAACAAACAAAAATTTATGTGGAAACCCTAGTACAGGGATGAAAACCTTCTTATTATTTTCTTACGATAATAAAAGTACGAAGGGGAAAATATTTATAGGTAACATGAGTCTAACTAAAATAATAAAAAATTTGGACAAAGTAAATCTCAACTACCCTTGGGCTTTCAACATGACCCAAGCCCACTATTTCTAACACTCCCCCTCAAGTTGGGACGTAAATGTCGGAAAGACTCAACTTGCTAACACATGAATCAAAGTTTTGTCTGAGGAGCCCCTTTGTGAGAATATCAGCAATCAGTTGGCTCGAGGGTGTGTAAGGGATGCAGATGGTACCACTATCCAGTCTCTCTTTGATAAAGTGTTTGTATCCTAAAGGGAAATTACTTAACAGAATCCTATATGTAAGATATGTATTTTGGTTTACAATAGTATTCATGCCAATACTTTGATTCAACTTTTGAAGTTTCACATTAGTTAATTCATTTACAGGGAGTTATTGGTGATATCTGTTAAGAACTTATCAGGATTTGTCTCCATCAATTCGGATGGTTCCTGGGTTTGTGATGATGGGAAACATAAGGCGAAGACTCTTCCTGATCCTGTAAGTGATAGTTGAATTATTATTGCTTCAGTTTCCATAATTTTGCTTTTAGCACATTAAATTTTGAGGTATAGAGGAAATTTGTAAGTAATGTTGAATGTCGTAATTCCCACTTAATCTATCAATATCACAATAGTTGGCATGTAAGCTGTAATACCTGTTTTAGTGGTACCTGATAATTGCCAATTAACCATGTTGTACGTACTGGAAACTGTGGCAATGCTGTTGAGCTGATAGAGCTACATACAATTTTGGACTTATATGTATATTAGTTCAAAAAGAAAATGTGTATATAAATTATTTCTGGTCTCTGATTATAGGTTGTTGATTGTGGATTTTGGTCTGGCAGCTTTATCATATTATAGAACCTTTTTGTCGTGAGTGATCAAAATAATTTTAATTTTGCATTTTCCCAAACTGTTTTGTACTCCTTTGCTACTTTCAGGTTGAAGAGACCAAACAGTTGATACCAATCCTGGAGTCTTACCTTGAACAAAGAGGAGTGGATCTTCCAGCAGGGTATTTGTCATGCAAAGTTGTACTTCCAAATCCCAAATTCCGGTAATGAGTTGGGTCTTGTTACATGGTATGATGGCTGAAAAATTTTATTTTCTTCAAGTGAGCTCAAGTTGTGTTCTCTTTTTCCTTCTGATAATTAATGTTGTAGAAGTTCTGAAATTAACATTGAAATCATTGATCAAGAGCTGTGTACAACACTGAGTGTTTAGTATTCCAGAAAGTTAACCAGATGAAACTTGATCTGTACAAATGCTCCCATAAAAACTTTCTTAATTCTCGAATTTTGAATTGAAGGAAGTCCAGACTACTTAGTATTTAGTGAGAAAGGTGGGGTTTGGGATTCAGTCTTTGAGTTAGCATAATTTTGTTGTTCTAATTGGTGCGTCTCAGGTTCTATTTGTTGTCCTAATTGGTGCCTCTCTCAAGTTCCATTTGAAAATTTGAATCTGATTACTTTCGTTATTTCATGTGGCATGCCTCACCAATAAACATAAGTTCTAAACTCCTCAGTATCAAGAACCAACTGTTGCTATTTCAAGGGCACATGTATGGTTTGGGTTTAGATTGGATGAGCTGCAGGCTGTAAATTCTGCCTGCTGTACTTTCCTTGTCTTTGGCTTATGTCCTATTATTAGGTTTATGCATGTAGGGGCATTTAATGTTTTTGAAGTCATTTGAATGAAGATGTATCTAGAATTTAGATCATGATAAATGTATGGTTCTTTAAATCTAATTTATGATAGCATGGCTGATATTTGTATGGAGTTGTTTTCTGGTTATGCATCAAGCATTTACGGAGAAAATTACTATTTTTGTAGACTTCTCAAGTTGCAAAAAATTTCTAACAGCTGTTTTTTCCTTTTACAGAACAATTCACTCGGGGTTATTTCCTTCTGAAGTTATTACCTATGACCAGTGGATGCAGCTGAAACCGGGACAAAGTTCCTTCTCTGGCTGGATGAAAGGTGCATTTCGTAGAAAGAAAGAGTTGCAGGAAGAACCTCTGGATCAAAAGCTTAAAGCTATCCTTGGCACTGCACCAATGTGGGATAAGTAAGTTCAACATCCATGCAATGTCTGCCACCCCCCAGGCATTTATGAAATGCATTGTTGTAGTTTTGTTTTTTCATATAAAAAACATGCTTATTGTTACTTAATACGTGCATAGTTCTACTGCATTTTATTTTAGTAAATGATGAAAATGGAAAAAGAAAATGAAAAAGCTTCACATAAACTCTTTTTTTTGGTCCAAGTACGTTCACCGGTGATATGTGATCAGGATTGTGTGCTAGGCCTCCAATCACTCAAGTTTACCAAAGGAGGGGTAAAAAGGAAAATTCCACCTAGACAACATGGTTGTTAGGATGACCAGTGGTCCTAACAACACGTGGCAGCAGCAGAAAGGGAATATATATGTAGGCGTTTTGTGCTAGGGTAGAGACATCTCGGTCATTTTGTGTTTTGAATGAACTTGGTTCATTAGGGAGAGAGCAGCCCTCTTACTTGGCTTTAGCTTGTTGAACTCTTTTGTGAAGCTTAGAACTCCATATTGACTATATTTATATATCTATTTCTATCTCTATTCGTATATCATCTGCTCTCCATTTGTGTTGTGTTTGGGAGTGTGCTGCAAATATTCTGTGGATTTGTGTAGGAGCGGGTTGATTCTTGTGCAGAAGAAACAAGAACCTACCATTGGTATCAGAGCCGATCGACACTCTGGGGAGGTGGAAGAAAATGACGCAAAAACTAATAGAGGACCGCTTAGCCGGATCGGAAGCGGAAGTCGAAGCAATAAAACAAGAGGTGCAGAGATTACCGGTTCTGGAGAAGACAGTGGAGATAATGCACGCGCTGTTGGTGGAGATGTACGAAGACCGTCAGAGGTACTCGGGCAGATCGGAACTGGTCGGTACTAGCACCGGAAAGCGGAAGGTGAGAACAGAGGACATCAATGAAGAGGAAGAAGAAGGAGAAACATCTTTAAACGCGGAAACAAGGGCAGGGCAGGATCGGATTAAATTTAAAAAGGTGGAGATGCCGGTATTTAATGGTGACGACCCGGATGGCTGGTTTTACAGAGCGGAACATTTTTCCAATTACATCTTCTGAATGAGCAAGAGAAATTGAAGATTGTCGTGGTCAGTTTGGAAGGGAAGGGCCTCAGCTGGTTTCGGTGGGCAGAGAATCGAAAACGCTTCCGATCATGGAGAGAACTAAAGGAAAGGATGTATCGTCGATTCCGTTGTAGAGAGCAGGGGACTAGATGCGCCAGATTTTTGGCCATAAGGCAAGAAGGAACGGTGAACGACTATTTGCAGAAGTTTGAGGAGCTTTCGGCACTGTTACCAGAGATGGCGGAAGACGTGTTGAGGGGACATTCACGAATGGTTTGGACCCAATCATTAGAACAGAAGTTTTCGCCATGCGGGCCGTGGGCCTAGAAGATATGATGGATGCGGCCCGTTTAGCCGAAGAGAAATTTGAAATCGCTCGAACCGTTCAAGGCCCATATGCAAGAGATGCAAAAATGACCCAAAAGCCTTTAGTGAAAAATACAGAGAGCCCTAATACAAAAATAGTTACCCTAGCTGAAAAGATTCCCGCCCAAACCACCTCTTCTTTCCATTCGCAACGTAATACATCGGGAGGAGGCTACAGACGCGAGAACTCTTTTCGAAGATGGACCGATTCAGAGCTTCAGGAGAGACGAGAAAAAGGCTTATGTTACAGATGTGATGAGCCGTTTATCAAAGGACACCGCTGCAAGAATAAGGAACTTCGCCTTTGTGTAGTAGCGGACGACGTGGAGGATACAGAGATGGATGATATGCTGGCCGACGAAACGATGGTAGAAGTGGGTCCCGTGGTGGAATTGTCGCTTAACTCGGTGGTAGGACTCACGGCACCGGGAACGTTCAAAGTCAAGGGCATAGTGGAAGACCAAGAGATTGTGATCATGATTGACTGTGGAGCCACTCACAACTTCATCTCCTTAAAACTGGTGGATGAGTTGAAATTACCCATGACAGAGACCACCAACTACGGGGTCATTATGGGATCGGGAAAGGCAGTTCAAGGAAGAGGAATGTGTAAGAGGGTCACAGTGGGGCTGCCGGTTTTGACCATAGTGGAAGATTTTTTACCATTAAAGCTGGGCAATCTGGATATGGTACTGGGAATGCAATGGCTCTGTAAACAAGGGGCTATGATCGTGGACTGGAAAGAACTCTCCATGACGTTTGTTGCTTGGGAAACGAGAGTTATTTTAAAAGGGGACCCTTCTCTGACTAGAATGGAAGTATCCTTGAAAATGCTCGTGAAGTCGTGGCAACCGGAAGACCAAGGTTTCCTTATTGATTTTAGGGCCATGGGCATCACAAAAATGGATCGACAGATATTAGTTAAAGAATCCATAGAAGAACTTCAGCCGGAATTCGAACAACTCCAATTAGAGTTTGAAGATGTGTTTAACATGCCGGCGGAACTGCCACCGATGAGACAAATTGACCACCGAATTCAGTTAAAGGAAGGGACAGACCCCATCAACGTGAGGCCTTACCGTTACCCACACGCCCAGAAAAATGAAATTGAGAAACTAGTGAATGAGATGCTGGATTCTGGGATTATACGACCGAGCATCAGCCCTTTCTCTAGTCCAGTAATCCTAGTTAAGAAGAAGGACGGGGGATGGAGATTTTGTGTAGATTATCGAGCTTTGAATCGACGGTTCCCGATAAATTTCCGATTCCGATGATTGACGAGTTGTTGGATGAACTGAACGGCGCAAGCATTTTTTCCAAAGTCGATCTCAAGTCTGGATATCACCAGATCAGAATGCGTGATGAGGATGTGAGGAAGACCGCTTTTCGGACGCACGAGGGACACTACGAGTTCCTAGTCATGCCATTTGGCCTCACCAATGGCCCCGCGACTTTCCAAGCTCTTATGAACCAGGTTTTTCGACCTTATTTACGTAAATTCCTACTGGTTTTTTTTTATGATATTCTGGTGTACAGCAAAGATGTGGAAACCCATTTGGAGCACCTTACGGTGGTGTTTCAACTATTAAGACAGCACTGTCTCTTTGCTAATCGGAAGAAATGTCATTTTGCGAAAGACCGAGTTGAATATTTGGGCCATTGGGTTTCTGCCAAGGGAGTCGAGGCTGACTAGGAGAAAATTAAAGCCATGTTGGAATGGCCGGTGTCGAAGAACGTAAGGGAAATTCGAGGGTTTTTGGGATTGACCGGGTATTATCGAAGATTTGTAGCGAACAATAGGCCATTGCTACCCCCTGACTCGGTTGACCAAGAAGAATAACTTCCGTTGGTCGGAAGAGGCAACAAAAGCATTTGAATCCCTCAAGAAAGCCATGGTTACACTGCCGGTTCTAGCGCTACCGGATTTTCAGTTGCCTTTTGAAATAGAAACGGATGCGTCGGGATTCGGATTAGGGGCAGTCTTATCACAGAATAAGAGGCCAATCGCTTATTTCAGCCAAAAACTATCAGAAACAGCACGGGAAAAATCAGTTTACGAGAGGGAACTCATGGCCATAGTGTTGGCAGTGGAAAAATGGCGGCACTACGTGTTGGGTCACCGCTTTGTGGTGTATACTGATCAGAAAGCCTTGAGGCATATCCTGGAACAAAGAGAGCTGATACCGGGGGTTCAAAAATGCTATTGAAATTAATGGGGTTTGACTTTGAGATATACTATCGCGCGGGACCGGAGAACAAGGCAGCGGATGCTCTGTCACGCATTCCGATCGAGGTCCAGCTGAATGTGATTACCGTTCCATCTCTACTAGACCTCGAGGTGGTAGAAAGGGAAGTTCAAGAGGATACGAAACTAAAGGAAATATTTGATCGACTGTTGGCGGACCCTGATTGCATTCCTAGATATACGGTTCGACAGGGCAAGCTATTTTATAAAGGCAGGTTAGTCCTCCCTAAGAAGTCGAGTTTAATCCCAACTATCTTGCACATCTTCCACGACTCGGTGATCGGGGGACATTCGGGTCAATTACGCACCTATAAACGAATTGTAGCAGAGCTGTTTTGGGAAGGATTGAAGAAGGACGTCAAGTTATATGTGGAGCAATGTCATGTGTGCCAGCAGAATAAGGTTCAAGCGCTATCTCCAGCTGGGCTGCTGCAGCCTCTTCCTATTCCCAACCGTATCTGGGAAGACATAACCATGGATTTTGTAGAAGGATTGCCACGATCCAAGGGGTTTGATACAATATTGGTGGTAGTTGACCGCCTAAGGAAGTATGCTCACTTCATAACCTTGGGTCACCCATTTTCTGCCAAAACAGTAGCTATGGCGTTTATCAAGGAAGTGGTGCTTCTTCATGGGTACCCGCGGTCGATAGTATCCGACAGAGATCGAATTTTCTTAAGTCACTTTTGGAAAGAGTTATTCCGATTACAAGGCACCCAACTAAAAAGAAGCACGGCATATCACCCACAAACAGATGGACAATCTGAGGTCATTAACAAATGCCTAGAACTCTACTTAAGGTGTTTTTGTCATGAGAAACCTCAAACATGGAGTGATAAAATGGCATGGGCTGAGTATTGGTACAACACCAACTACCAAGCGTCAATAAAAACCACGCCGTATGCTGTAGTTTATGGACGACCCCCGCCACCTATCATTTCCTATGGCCAAGCGGGCACCACCCCGAATGATTCAGTGGAATATCAGTTGCAAGCTCGAGACGAAATGCTAACTGCCCTAAAGGATCATTTGAGACATGCCCAAGAACAAATGAAGAAATTTGCCGATGTGCATCGACGAGAAGTGGTTTTTGACATTGGGGATTGGGTATATCTGAAATTACAGCCCTACAGGCAGCACTCAGTTGCTAAGAAACGATGTGAAAAGTTATCCCCCAAATATTTTGGGCCTTACATGGTGTTGGGTAGAGTGGGGGAGGTGGCCTATTTGTTGGACCTGCCGGAAACCGCCAAAATCCACCCAGTTTTCCACGTTTCACAACTTAAGAAGGCGCTGGGAGATAAACATTCAATCCAACCAGATATAACCCTGCTCAATGATCAAATGGAGTTGGTTTTGGAACCTGAAAACGTGACCCAAATTCGTTGGAACGATGCTGAACGAGATTGGGAATACTTAGTTCAATGGAAGGATCAGCCAAGTCATGAAGCAATATGGGAGTCATACGCTATGCTTACTAACCAATACCCAAACTTCCACCTTGAGGACAAGGTGGTTCTTCTCCATGGGGGTATTGCTAGGCCTCCAATCACTCAAGTTTACCAAAGGAGGGGTAAAAAGGAAAATTCCACCTAGACAACATGGTTGTTAGGATGACCAGTGGTCCTAACAACACGTGGCAGCAGCAGAAAGGGAATATATATGTAGGCGTTTTGTGCTAGGGTAGAGACATCTCGGTCATTTTGTGTTTTGAATGAACTTGGTTCATTAGGGAGAGAGCAGCCTTCTTACTTGGCTGTAGCTTGTTGAACTCTTTTGTGAAGCTTAGAACTCCATATTGACTATATATATATATATCTATTTCTATCTCTATTCGTATATCATCTGCTCTCCATTTGTGTTGTGTTTGGGAGTGTACTGCAAATATTCTGTGGATTTGTGTAGGAGCGGGTTGATTCTTGTGCAGGAGAAACAAGAACCTACCATTGTGTTTTGGTATTGGATATGGATGATTACAGAACTTCTCTTTTGCATTTTTCCTCATTATTCTAGAGATGTTTATTCCTTAATGCATAGTTGGTTACCTAAAATACAAGATGGGAAGGTTGTAATAAAAATGAAAAGAAAGAAAGAGAGAATGAAGGGAGTAGAAATAGAAAGAGAACTTTTCTTACAAACTTCTATTTTTCCTTTTCTTCAGTTTGGAGCTCAAAGGGAAATATATACTTGGAGACTTTCTGGAATTCAGGGGCAAGGAAGAAGATGTTGACTATTTGAGAGACATTAAACGGTCAAAAATTAGTCATCTGACCATTCAAAAGACAAGCATGCTTGGATTTGGTAATGTTCTGCATATTTATTACTTGATTAGATTTTGTCAACTGTACTTTTACTTTATCACTTTTATGTTATGAACATGGAGGACTCAATTCAGAATTTCCAACATTTACTAATTTATTGATCGACTATTAAATTCCCTTTATATTTTCTTTTTCTCTAACAGTGTGCTTGTCTGTGTCATCCCAAATCTATCCAGTTAGCTAGCCATGAAAATTCCATTACTTCTATCCTCTTAGTTTCATTCTCAGCCGTTCTTAAAGTTGGATTTCGTGAATGGATCTTGATAAAGCTCAATTCATGCTTATCCCATACTGATTTGATGGGTTTCATATAAATCTCAATACACACACACACAGATTTGCACCAGTTGTGTATATTTCCATATAAATCCCGCTATAAATTTAGCACTGCTCTTCTTAAGGTACTCTCGTCTGCAGTAAGTTTCAGAAGGATTCAATTGTTTATCTTATCGTTTGATATTTAGAAGTTCTATACCTATCATTGCCATTCAGAGGAAAGCATCACGTGGTTGATTTAGATGATGATTCGTTGTCTTTCCTCCATTCCATTTCTAACGTGGGCAATTTGGCATAAAAGAAGAATAGTGGTATATTTTAAGATGGTAGTACCTCTATGGACAAGCCACTGAAGGAACTGTTTCCTTTCCTGTTCCTTTGATTTTGATGGTACTTCAACGCTATTACTCCAACCTTACCACCATACCCCATTGTCTGGATCTTTTATTTGATTTTTTTTTTTTTTTTTTTTTTTTTTTTGAAAGGGGGGAGGATCACAAATTGAGCCCCCAAAAGGTCTATCTTGTCTCTGAGTATGCAGAATGAAGTAGATTGCTGGATAAAGTATTGTATCATGCTCAACTCTTACTTTTTAACATAACATGTATATGAGTATATCTATATCTATATCTATATATACATTTGTCACATCGAACTAAATTGTCAATTCTTTATCATTTAATTAACAATATTTCTTTAAGCTAAGCTACCATACTTCCTACGTTATTATTTGCTTGCATCCCTAGTATGCTTTCCTTAACATGTGAACTGTAAAATGGTAAAGTTATTGTGTTCTTTATATACTTGTTTCTGTGTGAATACCAATTGTAGCTCCTACAAGGCTGCAAGTATTGTACGCTCCACGCGACTATCGAAGTGGGGGCTCAGCTTCAGCTTCAGAGTGGAGGGAAGTAACAGTAAGATCAAGCACAGAGATTTTGTTTCAACCTCAAAATTCTACGAAAGTTCGTAAGTTTAAACTCTCTTCAGTTATCTCCCTGACCCTCAGTGCTTAGAGAGATGGCCTTGTTGTATCGATCACTTTGCTTATTATCAATCTTCTCAGTGGCTGGCTGCTTTACTGAAGTTGCATATCACAAATAGTTTCACGGGTAGACTGCATTTCTAAGTTATTAAGTACTATTAGAAGAGAAGTTAATGGTGTTTACCTTTGTTTCGACATGCTTGAAAGTTGAAAAAGTGACATTTGTCAACTTGTCGACATTTCTATCAAAACATTTTCACATGTCAATGGAGTTAGGCATTGATGTTACAGGTGAATCAGAATTTCCATGTTACTTTGTTACTGTAATGAAAAGGAAATTCAATTAAATATAAAAGATTAAATTATAAGTTTAGTTTGGGAGCTTTTAGACTTGTATCTATTTGGTCTTTGAACGTTAAAAAAAATGACCAATAGGTTATGCATATTCTAGTTTTGTGTCCATATTGTTCTTGATGATAAATGTCTAAGTCTTAGGAATCTTTCAGCTTTGTATCTGTATATTTAGTTCTCAACTTTAAAAGGTAGATTTGTGTCTATATGGTTTCTGACCATAGACTTTAAATTTTGTTTTCGATAGGTTTTAGAAATCTCAATTTTGTGTCTATATTTTTTCTATTAATAACTATGTAAAAATTTCTCACTTAATGATTATAACTTACGCAAATATTGAAGTTGAAAGTTTTTTTTTTAGATTAAAGCTAAAGAATTAAGAATATCACAATTTGGTTTGGTCTTTTTGACTAACCAAAGATAGAATCGAAGTGATCGGTTTTTAATATGTAAGTGTTGAAAACTCTCCATTTCGATTCTTGAACTGCGGACCGAACCGAGGGTGTTGAATCTATACACATTATTGAACGGAGGGCTCATGTGAAAGAAACCAGAGAGAACCACTTGGTTCAGTTTATAGGATTTGTCAAACTTTTGCTCCCCTAATATAAATAAATAGCAATAACCCATTATTATCAAATTCAAAATTCTATTGAGTACTGTATAAATGAAGTGAGGATTTGATCTACCCAACCAGAAAGTATAAATAGAAATTACAAAAAGACAATATAGGTTTTGTTTTAACATGAAATTCTAAAGTGGACTATATACTATTCTTTCCAAATAAAGATGGAATAAATTTTTACTCCAACAATATTGATTAAAGTGTTTGCAAAAAGAAATTTTACACATATTTGGTTTGGAAACAAGTGAAATTCAACAATTTTCCATTTCTGTCTAATATTCTGAAACTTTTTAAATTAAACTAATATTTTAGATCTTATTTCAGTTTTGGACTAAATTTCAAATATTTAAAATTGTTATTTTAAATAAATAAGCTGAAAATTACTCAAAGATAAAAACTTCTGGTAAAAGTATGTACATAGTAGTATTTAAATGATGTTAAATTATAAAATATTGTAGTATTAAATTTTTGTCGATATTTTCATATTTTTATGAGTTTGATATTGATATTAAAAGGTGAGTTAATATTTTTTATTATATTGTAGAAAAATCTACATAAATATATAGAATAGAATAGATCTATTTATTTATTTGAAAATAATAAATATTTATTTGTTAATTTAAATTTATTTTTTGAATTTTTTGATTTTATAAATCTTTCATAAATTTTGATCGAATTTTTTGTACGATCAAGATTTTAAGACTAATATTCTCGTGGAGATGGATATTTTAAAATTGTGTGGGGGTAAATTTATATAAATATGGTTGTTTTATAAAATATTTAGCAAAATAATGTAGTTTAAAAAAGATTTAGTGAAATATTATAGATTTGTACTCTCTCCTATGTCTTGGGTTCAACCTAAGATATAGGTGAGAGAATAAGAAGGTTCTCTTCACCCAAATACTTTTCTCCTTCTTATTTTCTCTCTCCAAGGTCGGGTTTTCAATCCAAGAAGACATTGCCTTTTTTTATATATTTAAATATGTAAATTTAAATAATTACATAATGAGAAATTTTTGCTTTTTAAATCAAACCATATTGAAATTTCAATTGTATTTTATCTTTCATTCATTTATCACGAATTATATAAATATTTATTGTTGTATTTTTAATTATTAAAAATATGATTGTTGAACAATTTTTTTAATATTGACTTGTAATTGAAAAAATTAAATGTAAATTAAAATATCTTTTAATAACCAAATTACATTTATTTAAAAGATAAAATAAAATAAATGTGTTCCACACAACCTGGACATTAAGGATTTTGACCTAGTTGTCACTGTTGACTCTGAACTGTTATGTTGTCTTGGCTCCTCTTGATTCTCTGGCTCTTGTTAGTACTCTTATCGATATGAAACTTGTGCAAGTCCTTCATAGTACAAATATTCAGACCTCTGAATCATTATATGACTACAAGGATAGACAGGCTCTTTGACCAATATTCATGTATGAAGACGATAGACAGACCCCTTAATCATAATATCACTACAAAGATAGTGGGTATTGTCAACACAGTAGTGCGTCAGAAAAATGGAAAAAACGTTGGCAAAAGTTCTCTTGACGTCAGAAATAACCTCGTCAGCCAGAACGTCGGAAATAAAACATCGAGAGAACTTTGGCCGACGCACTAAAGGAATAACGTCAGGCGTGTATTATTCTCAACGTCATTGATGCTGACGTAAAGATTACATCGGCAATGGGGTAAGCCTGATATCACCTCCTCACGTTAGATAATGATGTCCCGACGTGACGTCAAGAAAAGGTTTATCCGATGTCATGGAAAGGACTTCGAGGGAAAACTCTTATGCCGACGTATTATATGCTTCGAGATAAATTTTTATATATATTTTTTAAAATTATTTTATTATTATATTGTTAATTTTTTGTTATCGTGAGTAATAATTTTTTGGTTCCGCTTCGAAATGAACAATTAAAATTTATAACAAATTATTATAATAAAAAAATTACAATTTATATAATAAAAATTACAATTACGAAATTGGATTTCGTAAGTTGATGATCCCGGTAGTAGATGATCATTTGCATGTATAAGTTGTAGAGCTGTTGTGGGAAATAGTTCCCAAAGCCCATATTTGAAGAAGTATCAAAGGATCAGCAATTTTACAAACATCTCGACTTTGATGTTTTGCATAAAGATTTAATGTATCTTCAATTTTAAAAGCTAAGTCTCATCTTTAGAATTTTTTTTTTATAGTTATATATATCTAACTTTAAGACTTGACTTAATATTAGGGTCTCTTTCTAACATTTATATGTTTTTTAATATACAGACCCAAAATATGATAGATTTAATAGTATAACTCTTATAACTTAATATCATAACAATAAAATCATAGATCTACTACTAACATGTAAAACCCTAAATAATGTATGTTGAACAATAAATTTTGACCAATTAAATTTTGTCACGTTATCACAGCAAAATTGTGATGATTATAATTTGATTGGATTTTGGGTAGTCAAGTTTTCTCATATCCAACCCAATGCAAGCCCATGATGAAAAATCGGGCCGAACAAGGGGGCCCAAGCTCGCCAAGGAAATGGGCCCACGTCCAAGCTCAAGCCCAAAAAAAAATGGGTCCAAGCCCAAGCCCAACAAGCAAATGGGCCCAAGTCCAAGCCCGCCAAGCAAATGGACTTAAGCCCCCCTAAAGTCCATGAAATTTCTCTATAAATAGAGACCATTGCCATTCATTTGAGGGATCTTTGGTTGAAGGAAGAATTGAAGCTCTGAAGTACTGAAGCTCTAAAGAATTGAAGATTCAAACTTCTATAAAGCTCTCAAGGCGTGCAAGTTCTTGTTCTTATCAACTTCGAGATCATCATCTTCTGAAAGATAGAAGACTTGGAAGATCAAACTTTCCTTGAATTCCAGAAGACTGAAGCTCAAATAGACTTGAAACTACAACATCCTAAAGACCGAATATCAAAAAATTCTAAGTTTTTAACTTGTATTCGAGAGAAAGCATCAGAGGAGTAAATACTAGAGATTGTATTTACAATATTTATCAATATATCAAAGTTCAATTCCACGAATTACATTTCTTTGAAATCTCGTGTGAACAATGTCGTAATATGCATTTAACATAATTTTAATATCAAAATAAAATCATAGATCTACTAATAATATGCTAATTAATAATTTTCTTATCATAACATTATAGGTCAATATTAAATGAAAAGAAACTTACCAATTGAATAACGATCATACTTTTTTTCTCAAATTAATGATGATTCTTCTGTTCTTCTTCTTCTTCTTCTTTTTAATATTAATCCAATCCAATATAACTATATAAAAAATATATATTTATTATTTAGAATTATTTTTCTTAACATATTTACTATTCTATTCTTTATTTTTCACCTAAAGAGAAATTAAAGTATTAAAACAAATTTATTATTTTAATCTTTACCAAAAGAAAAAGTTTTAAAACCTATTTTGAAAATTTTTAAAACCTATTTATTATTTTATTTTTTATTTTACATCTCAAATATGCAGGTAAAAGAAAAATGAATGATTGATTTAATTTATTTTTCAGAAAAAAGAAAATTTTTATTATTTTATTATTTAGAAAGTAGAAAGAGATAAGAGGAGGAGGAAGAAGATATTATTATTTGTTGGGGCCTATGTCTTGTTTTGAACACCAAACATTCTTTTTTAATATTGGTCGGATCTTCAACACCCGACCTATTTAAATATATACAATATTAAACTAAATATTTTTTCAACTACAATAAATCTCAGACTACCATATTTAAATAGCTAAATATTTCTTTTATCTTTTGAATTAATGATTTTTTTATTAGAAAATATTTTAATTTACATTTAATTTTTTTTATTACATGTCATTATTAATAATTTAAAAAATAGATCATATATTTAATAATTAAAAATACAATTGTAAATTTTCATACAATTATAAATTTTCATAAATTTTAGATAATGCAATGTTTTGAGTTGAATCCAAGACAGAGAAGAGAGAAAATAAAATACTTTTAAAATTATTAAAAACTACAATATTATAATAAATATTTTTGAAAGTACAATAATTTTCCAAATATTTTTTTTATTTACAAGATTTAAATTAAACCTCTTTGGGATTCAACACTTAATAGTTTCCTTATCTAATCTTTTAAGGAAAAAAGAGAAAAAACAAAAATTCTTTACTTAAAAATGGGAAAAAGCAAAATTAAAAAGAAAAGAAAAGAAAAGGGTTTTAAAAGAATCATTGGAAAAAGCAATGTCGGAGGTGGAAAGATAAGGAGGTGTTGGGACCGTCGGTTGACCAATGAAGATTTAAAAAGAGATGCCTTTAGATTCAATCCTCCTTTCTTTTTCTTCCCATTCGTCAATATTCTTTTTTCTTTTTTACTATTCACTATTTTACTACTAAAACAATAGTTAAAATCATTTAGACGATTGTTGAGGATCGTGCAAAACTATATTCAAAGCCCACAAGTGGACAAAAGTTCATAAGAGAAAAGACAGATAAGGAAGGTGAGTGTCTCAAGAGAGAAATGTCAAAGCTTTAGGTTTTGATTGATTTGTTAAGTAAATCAAATATGCCAATTGAAAAGTAACGATAATAGACTCAGATTGATGCTCTAACGGACGCTTTGTAACTTCAACATTACACTCAACCAGATGCATGTGTAAGAAGAACTTATATCAGACTGTAACACCCATATTACAAATCAATATAAATTTGATTTTACTGATTTTTTATTCTCACATATATGCTTCCTCTCGAATAAATAAATTTCAATCTTTGAATTTGTTAATCTTCTTGGATGATCGAGCTTTAGGTTTGATGATCTTCTTCGAGAAATGGCCTTTGCGTTTTTTAATTTTCTTCAAGGATCGACTGTTGAACTTGTTAATCCTTTTTAAAGCAACCTTCAATTTGTAGATGGTGAAGAAACGATGAATTTGTTGAAGTCTTCAATTTTCTTAGAAAATCAATCTTTAGTTTGTAGTTGGGAGAGAGTCCATCAATTTGTTGAAGCTTTCAAATATTTGAGAAGATCAATCTTTAGTTTGTAGAGGGTGAAGATACAATCAATTTGTTGAAGAATAGACGAACTATTAGTTTGAGGAAAAGAGACTCAAATTGTTGAAGAAAAGAAGATCTATTAGTTGAAAAAGAAATTTGTTGAAGATGAGATAATATATTAGTTGGAAAAGAGATGCTCAATTTGTTGAAGAAGAGAAGATCTATTCATTGGAGAAAAGCTGCTAGATTTGTTGAAGAACAAGATAATCTATTCGTTGGAGAAGAGATGCTCAATTTGTTGAATAAGAGATGATCTATTAGTTGGAGAAGAGATGCTTCATTTGTTGAAGACGAGACGGCCTATTCGTTGGATCGTTAGATAAGAGATGCCCAGTTTGTTGAAGATCACTTTGTTGAATTCTCTTAATTCTGATTTTTGGATCTCTATCAGAATGAATCAAATGAAGAGTAATATCCACTATTTATAGAGTTTGGGAAAGCCCTGTATAGGCTTGAATAGAGTTGACTTTGGACACAACTTTTTGAAGGAATGAAATTCTCATACCGGAAACTTATGAACGTTGTGCAAATGAAATTCAATTTGAAAAACCACGAAGTTCAAAGAAAACAAAAATTAAAACTCAACACGTTTTTCTAAGGAGGAAAGGAAGAAAGAAATTTAACATTTGTAGATTCCTCCCAAAAACACCACAGAGTCTTTCTTGTTATTCTCAAAATGAACATTACATAGAGAGTTGTGGGTTTCTGTGATATTGATTTAGTGAAGGAAAAACTTTGAGAGATTTTGGAGAGAAGAGAGATCGTGAAACAAAGGAGAAAAGTTAAAAATTCATTAAAAAAAAAAAACTCCCTCTATCTTAACTATTTAAGAGAGATGGAGGAGAAAGTTATCAAATAACTCTCTCCCTCTCCCTCCACTAACGTAGAATAACTCCCAAAGATTAATTAAATTTAATATTAATTAAAATAAAATTAATATAAATTTAAACCATATTATATCTTATATAATATAAACTTTATATTATATCATAAATAATATAACCAATGATTAATTCTCATATATGACTTATAGTTCCTCGAATCCGTATTAATTTTAACCTATATTTATGAATCTTATTCATATTATTATTAATATTTGAATCATATTCAAATATTAGTTTCTCTCATAAAATTTTTATAATATAATATACGTATACATTATATACAATTTATTCCCTTTAACCAATTTGAACAATTCAAATTAAACCAAGATAAATTTGATTCTCATTTATTCTTATTGAGCTAACAATGGAACCTTATGAACCTATAAATTGAAGCTCCAATGGTATGAGATTAATTAATTAAACTATTTAATTAAATTAATCTTCATTCATTTAACTATCAGTTATTTCACTAAAGACTAACAACTGCACTCTTCTTACTGTAGATATTTTTATGTGTCCATTAGATATAACCAATCGATAGTGCAATGACCCTTCATAAATTGCTCATAAGTACAATCAGGCCAAAAATAACCGTTTTGTCCCTGTAGTTGCATCAAACTCCTTAAGTACCACTAATCCCTCTAATGAACAATAAGTTATAGTCTCACTATAACTAAACTCCTCTCGAGCCAGAAGAGAGTGTGGCGCCACATTGTTCAAGCCCTAGTCCTGGAATTAGCCCTTAAGAGAGCAATTTCTCTACTTACTCTATCTATTGAGAATGAGTAAATTCATTCTTGTGTAGCTGTGTTCTCAGCTCTCCAATCATACAAATCTCCAAAATAGTAGGCATATTGAGTCGGCGACATAGGTCACTCTCACATCCATGCAAATCAAAGGATTGCCTTCATATGCAGAAGTTCACAACTCACTCAGAATTGGGGTTAAGTCACCCATGGTCATCTTGGTAAAATGTGGTTTCAACTAGGTAATTGTAACACCCCAAAACTATTAGGTTATTTTTAATTATTATTATTATTTTATTTTGTTTAATTTTAGGTGTTATTTGTGAAATTGTTTTAAATTGTGGAGATTAATGTTTTGGAAGGATGTGTGGTTAATTTTTTGAAATTGAAATTCTATTGTTAAATTTTGGTTTTGGATTTATGGTTGGTGAATTAAATTTGTAAAGTTGGAAGTATTATGAGTAAATATTGATATGTGTATGTAGAAAGTTACGGGAGAGTAATATAATTATTAAGGAAAAATATAAAAGAGGTGATAGAATAGGTTATTAATGAAGAGAGAGGGGAAATTAATTGGAATATGGAGAGAAGAAGGAAAATATGAGTTATTTGGGGGAATTAAATAATAATAATAATAATAATATTATTATTATTATTATTATTGGTATTAGATACATTTAATACCACTCGTGATGCGTGCCACATCTACTGTTCATCTCCTCCTTCCCCATTCAACCTTAGGGTAGCCGTCGCCCCACTCCTCTAGCCATCGTGGCGCGCAGTACTCCGGTGAGAGCGTCCCCGTTCGTCCCAAAGCCGAAGCGTCACGGTCGCGTAGCCTGAAGCCGTTCGATTCCCTCCAGACGTGTCGACGTGTGGATTGCGTCGGACAGCCGAACGACCTCTGTCTTCCTCCGTGCGTTCCTCCTCCGCGCAGTCGGTCGTAACCCTCTCTTCCGTCGAAACCATCACCGATCGTAGCCTCCACTCGCACAGCACCGTCGGCCATCATCGCGCTTGACGGTCAAGGACGCAAGCCGAGAGAGTTTCTTTTCACGAGCCACACGTCTAAGTCGCCTGAGCCGTCTCTGTTGCTCTGAGTCACGTTCCTTCATCGAGCCGCGTGAGCCGTCTCCATTGCTCCACGCCGCGTCCCTTCACTGAGCTGTGTGAGCCGTCTTCGTTAATCCGAGCCGAACGCATGCTTCCTCCTCTACAAGCCGCGCGCCCGAGCCATTTCTTGTTTTGGAGTCATTTTGGTGAGTTTGGTTAGTATTGATTGGGTTGGTACCCCCATTAATTACCTATTTTGTCCCAAATGAATAAAGTTATGGATTTAAGTGGATCTATGTTTGCTTGAAGGATCAAGTATAATTGGAGGAACTGAGACTGTGAATTGTTCCATTTAAGTTTGTGTTAGATTCAACCCTAATCTTGGGGTAAGCTTGGATAAGTTTGGTTGCTTAATCAAACAGTAAGGTGATAGTTGACAAAATTATTAATGTTAATTTTGTTTATGTTAGGACTGAGTATTGGGAGGATTTGACTGTCAACCGGTGAATTATTTTAGCAGATCTCCAGGTAAGAGATTTTCCCTACTAAACCCCACATGGAAGTTGCATGTATGTTATGTATTGAGTAGAATTGTAACTAAGAGATGTATAATATGTTTCCTTGAGATGACCTTATAAATGGTTACTTCGGTGACCATATTATGGTTGAGATACAGTATTATTTATTAAGGCGTGCTATGATCAAATATGTTATTTTTGAGTTATGACTAACTGAGCTAAGATGTTTATGTTATGATAAGCACGTATAGGCTATAGTGTTCTGTTAGGTCTGCCTGTTAGAGTCGTACCGTATAGGGGTCCCTCGGGGTCATCCCTATGTATGCCTATGTGGCTAGTTTGAGATCGACGGGATCACTTACAGCCCGACTCTCCTTTAGGGTGATTCCTTCGGGTTCACTGAATAGTGTGCATTCGGGAGCGCAATAGTATGCGGTACCTTATTATAGGACTCTAACGAGAGGTTAACAGACACATAGTGAGACTAATATGGGTCTCTTACTGAGTTAAATTTATACTGACTGTTTTTATGTTTAATTTTCAGGTAAGGGTGGAGGCAAGGGCAAGCTGGCGAATGATAAGAAGTGACCGTGGATCGCCATAGGGAATAGTTCAGTTTTTCCGCATTTATATTTCAGTAATTATATTTTTGGTTTATTTCAGAACTTCGGTTCAATTATTTTAAGTATTTCTCTTATTTTTATGGGGCCAAACTAGTATTTTGATTAGTTATTTTAATTGCTTATTTATTTTTATTATTTAAAGCTTTTCCTCAAATTATAAACTATTTTCTTGTATATTTAAAAAAAAAAATCCATACTTATTTAAATATTAATGACCTCAACTTATAGGAAAGTTGGGTTCTTACAGTAATGGTGATAATAAGAGAGACTATTCATTTCAAGGTCCAATCTTATACAAACTTTTTGTATAGAATACCTTTGCTCTAATGTCTCGACATGAATGATTAGGATCAAATCATTTGTAACACTTTAGAATAATTGTAACAACTACAAAGCCAGTCGTATTCATAGTATCATACCAAGATAAAGTATTCAACTTTATCCATCTACTACAAACCATTTAGGTTATCACTTAAACATGATCCACTTGTAATGTCTCCACATACATATTTTAGGTCACATAAGATAACTCTTGGATGTTAGTTTATTGGTTTTGTGGGTTAATGCAACTAAATGTCTAATAAAATAAAATAATTTATTTTATTAGATTAATAAAATATTTGTATAATACAATCACAAACTACAATACCGCGAGATTTAGGGCATTAACCCCAAAACTTTTCGGCTAGACCTTAAATTAATCGACTTTTAGAAAGATTTTTAAGTTTGACCCAATTTATTTTAATAAATTTGAGTTGATCTAGATTCAAACCTAATCGTCACATGCCACAATTTGATTGGACAAGCTACTTTAATTTGTCTCATATTTATCAATCATTAATTTAAATTAATGACGTGTCAATTTGTGACATACCAAAGTTTTTAGTCAATCATTACTAAAGATGGTGAGAGTTCTCACATAGTTTTCCTGTGAAAAAGGATGAGGTATAATAATTTGAAAACTTTAACTACTATAATGGAAAAATCCAAACATTTGTTTTATGAAATAGGAGACTAAAACATTGAGTAAATGAAAACTTCACCAAATGCAAGTTGGAGAACCAAGCACCTTCTTGGTTATTGTACTTCGACACTAGCTTTTTGAAAATATACTCACATATTATCTTTTTTACATAAAATTTATAATAAATTTTCAAAGACTAAATCTAAGAGTTAAGAGTTAGTAAAAGTCCGATACTAAAATTAGACAGAAAGAATAAAAATTAAAAAAATTCCAAATTATAATAGACGAACATAATGTTTGAGTTTTATTTTTATAAAGTTATTTAACATGTTTTATTTATTTATTTTTTTTTTTATTTTTTTTTTTAATGTTTGAACATTTTAATTTAGTAATTTATTGTTGGCAAACTCTAAAATCAGTTTATGACAAACTTATATGGAATCAAATTTCTTAAATAGATTGAAACATAATTTTAAAAAAATGTAGAAAATTTTCTGATTTCTCACATAAATTTTGAGTTACTTTTTTTTCCCCTTAAAAAATGTCATCAAATTAAAGCTTATCATTTACCAACCTTAACAAAATGAAATTTAAATAATAGAAACTAACTTGAAAAGTACCCAATATTAAGGCTTATAACATATAATTAGCTTATATTTATTATTCCAACTTCCCTTTCAATAATTCTCTCTGCACAAAGACAAAAAAGAAAAAGAAAAAAGGAAATTTCATTGTTAGTTGGGTAGTCTTATATCACAATTCATTTTCATGTTTCAATTAGATCTGATTATTTATTATGTTAGAAAATATGGATGGGAAATTTTTATAATATAAGAATGGATAATGTATGATTTATTGAACTTTGGTAAGGTTTGAATTCGACTTGGTTTTGCTATTACTGCAATATATTTTTTTCAGTATATATTTCATCAGATAAATGAACAAAAGGTAAATATTTTTCAATTCTTTTTTTTTTAATATATATTTGTTATGTTTTAATTCAACGATGTAGAAAAAACTTATAGCAAAAATTATAATTAATTTTATGTATGAATAAAGTCTAGAAACGAAAACAAAAGTTTTTTCAAAGCTTAGATACTAAAATAGTTTAACCATGAAATTTTAAGAAACAAAATTGAATACAAACATATATTTATATTTAACAAGTATGTGGATTCCACTAATAGGTTTGATCCAAATAAATAAGTTTGAGTATTCCTTTTGTCAATGATATAATATTCTACATGGAAAAAATAAAATAAAAGAAAAGAAAACCACATAAGCTCTAACTCTCCAAGGTGGTTTGGATCTAAATTGATAATTAATAAAGAACAGAGAAATGACATCAATCAATAACAGCAGTTTATTTAAGATGGATGTAATATTTTTTGCCAATTTCATTTAGACGCCTAAATGTTGATTATCACATAAATTAGTCAAGATGCATATAAACTTAGATATTAAGATGATATTAATAATAATAATAATAAACATTGATGGATCTGCTTTTAACAGGCTACCAGACAGACAATATTTTGTCATTATTTCAGGCAACTAATTTTAGGTAAGATTTCCAACCCAAAGCTTCTATTTTGAATAATAAACCAACAGATAAGGCAATTGTTTTTTTTTTTTTTTTTTTTGGATTCATTAGCAAAGGAAACCCATTTCTTTCTTTATTTAAGAAGTTGCTGAATTGGTTACACCTTTCAGTGACAATGAGTGCAAGAATTTGAATCCTTCAAATTTCTTCATTACATTCTTGCTTTCATTTCACTTTAAACTAAAAAAAACACACCACCAACATGCATTCAATAACCAAAATCTTCATTGATCAACTGCATTTGAGTAGATTCTCATCAAATGATAAGTGAACAACAAACAGTTTGATGTACAAACAATCAATTTACAAAGCAGTTCTCATTTGCAAGAGCTAATAAAGAATCTATAATGGAAGAAAGATGGTGATGGAACTTCAAGTAACCACTCCTTTTCATAAATTCTAGATCAGTAGTGAAGGAAGCCATTAAACAATGAACAAAAGAAATATCCCAATAACATACAAGAAAGAGGAGAAATTCTCACTTACAAGTCTCTTCATCTTTTTAAAACCTATTCAGAAAATCAGAACAAAAACAATATAAGCAAACGAATTCAGGCGAAAATTACTATGCATATACTTGCCACCTCAGCTTGAAGCAAATCAAGCCACAGTATTATATCACTGTTTCTGGTTGACACTGTTCTTCTTCTTGAGAAGGTATCCAAATTTTTTAAGCAATGGCTTCTTCTTCTTCTGTTGCTGCTGCTGCTCCTGCTGCTTTGACGGAGAGTGTCCACCATCATCCAGATTTTCTGAACTTACCCCATTTATCGGATCGAAACTCTCTCCGCCTTCTGGTTTTGATTCTGTTTCATCATCAATGGATTCGTGTTCTGGTTCTCCTCCCTCTTGTGAGAACTCTTTCTTTTCAATCTTGCAGCTCTCCCACATTTTGTATTCAACCTTAACTGAATCATCTTCCTTCTCTTTTTTCTCTGCTTCTTTTGGTTTATCATTTCCATTTTGAAGTGTTGCTGCTGAATCTGTTTTTTCAGTCTTCTCATCCGAGGAACCATTACCTACCCAAGGAAACTCAAATTTGTGCTCTTCGTGTTCAATGGGTATTGGAGGTTCCACTTTGGTCTTCTCTTCCTGTCGTTTGCCATTCTCTTCAGAGAACTCGACCACTTTCGGTAGCAAATCATAGTCCTTCTCGCTGTCTGTTGGTTCACCATTCTCCATTGTTTGCTTTTTAGCAGAAGCTTCCTCAAGCAACTTGGATAACTCATCAACCTTCTTAAGAGAAGCAGCTTCCCTAGTTAGAAGCTCCTCATTTTCTTGATGAATGCTTTGGAACTCATTTTCTTTGTCTAATAAACTTTCTTTCAGTTTCATGCTCTCGGATTTAGCTTCTCCAAGAGCTTCCTGCAAATAGATAACTTCAGCTTCAACTTCCTTTAGACTATCCTTTAGTTGAGCTTCTTCCTCCCTCATCTTACAAGCTTCTTCCTCAGTTTGCTTGAGCAAATTTACAAGCCTATCTATTTCCTTTTCCAAGGACGAGTTATCTTCTTCTGATTTCTTCACAGCATCAACCAGGTGAAGCTCCTTCTCTTCCCACTCAGCCTTGGAATTCTCATATTCGTGCTTTGATTTCTCAATGGTACTCGTTAGAATATCAATTTCGTGGTTTGAATTTTCAAGCATGTTTTCATATTTCTCATTTGTAGCTTTCAATACCAACTTCAGATTTTCTATCTGTGACTCATAGTTCTCCTGATCTGCTTGACTAGACAACAGTTTCTCCTTGGTTTCCCTCGCCTCCGTAGAGATTTCATGCAATGCGGACGCCAAGCTTTCCATTGCCTTTTTGCTCTTCTCTTCCTCATCCTTTGAAGTTTCTAGCTCATTTAAGAGTTGGTTTTTCTCTTCTAATAGGCTTTGTACACTGGAAGCTGCAAGCTTCTCATTATTCAAAGCTTGAGTTTTCTCTTCGTTCACAGTTTCCAACTGTGCCCTCAGTGACGCAACCAACTTCTCCATTTCAGATGCTTCTTCCTTGGCCCAATGAAGATGGTGTTCCGACTCTTTTAAGTCTTCTTTCTGTCTTTTAACAGTCATCTCGAGCAAACCTACCTTCTCTTTTAGAGCAGCAATTTCAAGCTCTGCATTATGCAATAGATCATTGTTGTGTTCCAGTTGTTTCATCACCGAATCCAGGGATTCCGATGCCGATCGTTCCAGTTTATTCGCATTGTCCAACTTTGTTTCCATCTCTTCGGCTCTGTTTTTCCATTCTTCAACTAAACCATGTGCATATGTCTCAGCCATCTTTGCAGCTTCTAGATCAATATTAAGCTGTTCAATGGAAGCATCTTTGTCCATGATTGTCTCCTCATAGCACGTTTCTGCCATCTTTGCAGCTTTTAGTTCACTATTAAGCCGCTCAATTGAAACCTCTTTCTCCTTCACCATCTCTGCATAAGATTTTGCTTTCTCAAGCTCCAAATTCAGAGAATCAATCTCTGACTTAAGCTTCATTATCAATTGCCCATTCTCATTTGACTGCATTTCAAGCTTTGAGTCTAACAATGCTTTCAATCTGGTTAACTCACCTGAGAGAATCTCCACCTTCTCGACATGAATCTCGGCAATCTTTGTAGCATCATCAGCATGGCTCAGCGCCTGGTTCTTGGCATCAGTAGTCATTGCCAACTCCATCTTCACTCTTTGAAGCTCTTGACTGGTAGAGAGGAGAGCAGCAACATCTAATGCATTTTGGCTTCTTACAGCTTCTATTTCTTTCTGCCATTCCTCTTCTTTCTTATGAGCTTCCTCAAGTCCCGCTTGCTCCATCTCAACAGCCCGGAACTTTTCGATCTCAGAACTCTCTTCAGCTCGCTTTTGTGCCACCAAAGCCTCTCTGAGTTTCTCATTTGCCTCCTCTGCTGATTTCTGTGCTTCTTTCAATTCATTGCTTAGCTTTTCTCTCTCTTTTTCAACCAAAACTATTTGCTCCTTTGCCTTCTTCAGATCTTCCTGAGCTACATTTAATTGAGCCTGTATCTCCGATCCTTTGGTACTCCGTGGCTGTGCTTTCTGAATAACGAGAAAACAGAAAGAAATCAAACAGAATGTAATGATTTGCATTCACATATTTACTTCAATCTAAAAAAGACAAGACATTGTATGAATGCAAAAACATCCAACACAATAACATTAGCAATTCTGATCAAAGAATTGTGGAGTAATGAGCACATCAGCCACAACTTACATCAGGTGGGGTAGAAACTTTCGGCAATTGACGATCAACAGCAGGCTTCGAAGTTGCAGGTCGAGGGGAACGGTCAATTGAGAGCCGAGACCTTTGCAAAGGAGAATGAGAATCAGACTCTGATTTAGCAATCCCCCTATTCAGTTTGCTCACCCTAGGAGTTGCAGGTGATGTTTTGTTGGGAGTTTCAGGTGTAGAAGATCTGTTAAGATGCAATCAAAATGTACTAATCAAAACCATACAAAATGAAGCAGAAGCCAAATAATCCAAACAAACCCATCTCAAATTCCCAAAGAACATCCAAACAAAGTTGAATTTTAGCAACATTTCAGCATCTTCAAGAACAATTCCAATAAAAAAAATAACAGAAATGGAAGTTCCATCAAGAAAAAAACAGCACAAACACTAACACTCTAAAAGAGAGAAAAAAAAGCCTAAAATTACTTCCAAGTAGATCTAACCAACAAAGGATGAGATCTTGAAAAAACCACCCTCAAATCAACTACCAAAAGGTTAATACAAAGAAATCCAGAAACAGCCTATAGTGCAACAGATAGTAAAAAAAAAAAAAAAAAACAGAGAACCCAAAACACACAAACACACACACACACAAAACAGAATCAGTACAAAACAGAACAAAAGAAAAAAGAAAAAGAAAAACAAGCAACCGCCATAAACAAAACAAAAGATCCAAGAAAATTGGGAATGGGAATTAAAATTACACCCAGAAGAACTGATCGGTCACTCAAAAACTGGAAAAAAAACAAAACCCAAATCAGATCGCTGCAGAAAAACGTACTTAGATTTAGTGGACATGGCGGCAGTGTAAGATGAAGTAACAGAAGTGTTGGGTAACAGAGAAGCAGAACAGAAAAACAAAACCCAGTAAGAAGGTGCTAAAATGGCAGCATTATGAATTGTTGAAAGAAGTTTCTTGAACTTCTGTGTTGTTGTATACTGACAAAGAAGGAAACCCCTGAAGGAAGACTAGGAAGAGGAAGAGGAAGAGGAAGAGGAAGAGGAAGGTAAAGGAAAAATGGAGGAAAAGATGGGTTTGATAAAAAGAAAGAAAGAGGAAAAAAAAGGAAAAGAAAAGAAAAAAAAGGGAGAAACTTGAAATAATTTGGGTTGTTTTTGCTGTCCCTAAAATTGCCAAAACCCACAAGAAGATACAACTCAACATTAAAATGACCAAAATACCCCTGATGGTCTCTTCTTCATCAGTTAAAGCTTCAACAATGGCTGCTTTTTTCAGAGAGCAAATGACCAATGGAAGACCAAGCTGACCAAACCCCAAGATCAATTTCCTTATTTTTACTCTCTTTTTTTTTTTTCACTCGTTTGGGACAATTGTAATTTCTTTTAGGGAGTAGGGAGCTTTTTTCTTGTTGGAAACTGTAAAAAAAAGAGGAAGAAAAAGCACTTTTTTTTTTCAATGTTCTTCTTCTTCTTTTCTTTTTGAAGTGTGTGTTTTCTTTTCTGATTAAAGGAAGAATTTGATTTTTGATGAAAGGATTTATCTTTTCTAGCTTATGTCAATGTTTTTTTTATTTATTAAACCCTTATCTATATACCATACTAAATTTCATATTTATTGTTATTTGTTAATTATGGGGGATTGTTTTGAAAGATAAGGATGTGATTAAAATTATTAGAAATTTGAGAGAACGTTGAACTACGTAAAAAATACAAAACAAGAGAAATAAGATTGTGAAACATTGAGAACATTGAAAAATAGACCTAAGTTGAAAACTGTGAGAACAGAATGAATCTGATTTACAAATTAGACTTAAAATACTGAATTCAAAGGCTAGTTTTGGATTATATTACAATTTTTTTTCTTTAATGTTTTTGCAAAGTGTTAGTTTTGAGCTTGAGAAAAAAAAATTGTATATTGATTTTATTCCTATATTATTATAAGTATTTATGTTTAGAATGATGAGTATCCTATTTTCTTTTAAATATTGTTTGTGTTCTTATTTGAGATCTTGTCATAGTTGAGTTTTAAATAATAATTCATTTTTTAAAAATCATATACCTTGTAAGGCAATGATTTGATCTAAAGTTTTATAGTTCATCCAAGGCAAAATTTTAAAAATAACATTGAAAAACAATCTCAACCTAACTAATAATTATTCTTTGAAATTGAATTGAGGAAAAGAAAAAACTCTTTATACTACTTAGATATAAATGTTGGAGAATTTAATTTTACTTGAATCTCAACGAAAGTATCAATAAAATGACAATTCTTTTTTGGATATTTTCAAAAAGAAATACAAGGCTAATTTATATGAACTTTCAAAATTGTATAAAACTTTAGAAAAATAATCTTATACGTATTATATGTTCTTAATTTTCTTTTAAAGTGGCTTAAAAAACACATTGACTAATATAGAAATTCAATTTTATGTTTAATAAATATTTTATATTAAAAAATGTTAAATATTTAAAGAAAAACATATGCATGAGCTCAACTTATAATTTAACCCATTTTTTTTAATTTGGCATGCATTTGTATATGTATATAAATAAATCATAATTAAAGTGATTAATAGGTACAAGAGAATATAATTAAAAATGAACAGAAATCCAAGCATAGAAAAATCAACATAATTATCTCTCCCTCCTTTAATTTGAAATGAATGATTTGGCAATTCTAAGTAAATTTATGAACTGAATTAATTTGGGATAAAATAAAAAGATGAGAATTTAGTGTACTTATTTAAGTCTAAAACCATAAATCATTTGGTGTGAAAGTTAATGAACTTTCAAAGCCAACTAACCATTATAATAATTGTTATTATTATAAAAATAAGTTTATGTATAATTTGGTCAACTGCCAAGCTGTTATGTAATAATCAAAACTTACTTAAATTTAATTTTACTTCTAAATATCCTCTTTTGCTATCTTATTCGTTTGTCTTTTTTTTTTTTTCAAAAGCAAAATTTCACAAAATTATATTCTAAAAATTATTATTTATTCATGCACAAATTTACCATGTGTTATAAGACAACGGATAATTTTTTTAATCACTAAGTTTTAAAATGTCACTTTTTATGGGTTTTTTAAAATATATAACAAAGCTCTAAAAACATTTATCCTCTGTAGAACAATTTCAAAAACAGAAAAAATCTAAGAGACCCACGATGAAAAATACTAAAAATGTCTTGTCATTAATTAACATAAGTGTTAAAGCATAGTTTAGATTTAACTATTTTTTATACACAATCATTTATATTTAATCATTTAAATTTGGATGGTCAAATCTAAACGATTTTTTATTTTTTATTTTTGGTACACACCATTTATATTTGATATAGGATCGATTGTTTAAATTTGTCTACCAAATCTAAATGATTTTTGAAGATTTTTTGGTACTGTTTAGATTTTGCTATTTTTTTCTTCCAAATCTAAAAGATGTTTTTTTAAAAAAATATTTTATATTTGGTAGACGATTTTGAACAACCAACAATTTGAAAAAAAAAAAAATGGCCGAAGAAGATAAGAAAGGCGATGGAGAAAAAAAATCACATAAGAAAAAAAGAAAACAATGAAAAGGAAGGACAAATCTAAAATATTTTAATTGTTTATTATATTGAAAACACAAATATTTTAATCGTTTATTATATTAATGAACTTTTTCATTTTGTTACACATGCTTTAAATATTTTAACTGTTTATAATATTTATGAAAACTAACCTTTTATCTATGTTTTGTGTTTAAAATTTAATTTTTATTTGGTTCCATAAATTTTAAAATATTAAATTTTTTATCATAAGATTTTGAGTTTAATTTTCATTTTGCAATGGGATTATTTTATTATTATTATTATTTTATATTTGAGTACCTAATGTTTGCTTTTGGTTCTTAGTGTTAATTTACCCTAAATTAATTTAAAATAAATTATGATCGGATCATTTAATTGATTCTAATTTTAGTGAAAATAAATTTAATCAAAACCAAATTAATACAAATAGAAAATTACTGAAAACCAAAAGGTAAATGTGTAAAATCTTAAAGCTTTTCACCCGTAAGTCTGAATGTTATGTTTTTTAGTGAATTTATATATATATATATATATAGTTTTAGAATGGATTAAGAATTCAACTATTTTAAAAAAAATAAAGGTGAAAAAGTCATAATTGAAAGTTTTTTTTTTATATGAACCACCTCGATGTCAAATTATTGTTTATATTTTATTTAATAATTTTGTTATAGTTTCAATATTTTCTAATTTTATCCTTTTCAACAACATTTAAGATCGGATAATTTAGTTTTTTTTACGTAGATCCGTTAGACTTTTTATTTGAAAGTGCTTCATGAACTTTGTAAGAACATGCATTCAAGTGAAATTGATCATTCTAATCATGGAGTGTTCGAATCTTGAGACAAAAAACTTGTTTCAAGATATTTATCTTAAGGCAATCTATGTATAATCCAATCTTTAGGGTTGAAATCATTTTGATTTGGAGGTTTTTACTTATTGAGAATTGGGGGTTCTCATACAACAGGGACATTTTTATTCCCAATTCGCTAGGGTTTTTATATCAGTTTTGGAGTCAACCTTATTATTAGGTCAACTTCGACCCAACCACCTGAAGGTCTAACCTTATTTTTTAAAAGGATATTGTAATACAACTTGGAGTAGGAGATTTGAACCTGAAATCTCCTCGAATACATATAGGTGCCAGTTGAGCTAAAACTCATGTTGAGCTAAAACTCATGTTGGTAGCCTAAACTTTGTTTAAGATAAAATTCAATAGGCTTGAGACACTATTTGGCTCTGGATAGGATCGATCCAACCTTTAATAGAGTATTTAGCTATAGGCTCATTGGATGAATATGTTGGTCGAGCTCAAGTCATCTCATTAGAATTATGAGAAATTGTATTAATGATAAAACTAGAAAATTTATTTTGCAATTATAGCATATAATCTAAACATTAACAAAAGATGATTACACCCGTTTTCATTCTTCACTTCAAAGCACCTTTGAGTTTAGGATTCATTTTCACAGCTGTCTTAGTTTAATATAAATGGCATGTTGTTTTCCTCGTATTCTTCATTAGACGGTTTGGATGCACTTACTTCGCCCTTCTTTACCAACTAAAATTGAAAAGATTGTCTGACATTGAGATGTCGATTCATGATTAACTTTATTTTCTTTTTAATTAATCTACTTTTTCCCTTACTAGAAGTATTAGTGATAGACTTCTATTAGTGATAGACTTCTATTAGTGATAAAAGTACATCACTTCTCTATCAAAGATAGAAGTCTATCAATGATACTTCTATTAATGATTAACTACTATGAAAGTCATTGTCAACAACGAATTTCTATTATTGATTGAAATCTATCATTCAATCACGCTAGTTTTTCAACTAAATTACAACCAAACAAAGTCAAACGTTCTAGAAGAAGCATAATGCAAAAGAACAAAGAAACAACAAGAGAAGTCAACTAAGCATATAAGAAATAAAAATAGTGACGTAAAAGTCTAACATTGATAGAAACTAAAAAGCACTCGAGTTATTTAAATTTTTGACTTAGGATTTAATTGAAAATGCAGATTCAATAATGATGTTTTTTCATGCTTTCTTTGTTGGAATCATTTGACTAGGTAATTGAACAAACGTGGATGAATTGAAATGAAGTATAGAAGGAAAAAGCCTTGAGAAGGTCAAAAATGGGTTTAAAGGCATGAACAAAGAAACAAAGAGGCTGAAAAAGGCTTCTAAGAGCATTGCAACACTCCAAATAGTGGTGCTCAGTGCAAAAAAATCAAAAGCAGCAAATAAGGACAACGGCACACAATATTAGGGTACATATATCATAGTGATGCTCGAAAGAACACACTTGTGACGTTTTGCTCAACATTGTGGTATGTTGAGGCTCATGCTAGAGGTAGCATTGCAATACTACTTACCAAATGTTGTGATGCTATATTGATTTCAACGTTAAAAAAGAGTTGTTAGATCATTTGAGAGATGATCGTTCTACTTAGATTGTTTTAAGTCAACTAAGCATAAATTTGATTTTTAGAGAGATTGAGGCATGGGATCATTGAAAATTTGGAATGTGGTTCTTCCATACACTATAGATATCTAAAATAAATCTCAATTTTAGATGATAAATTGCATATGCTTATGTAAGATAATAAAAAGAATAGTAAAAACTTGTTTTTAAAATGGTGTGAAATAGTTGTGTGATTTAGAAACAATTTTAGCGAATATAGTCATAATTTAATTCAGTGATCAACACAAAAGATAGTTAGATTTATTTTATAATCACTTTTACTTGTTCCAAAATCAATCCCAAACGTTGTCTTAAACACACAATTTTTAGCTAGCACCACATTCTATATATCAAAACAAACACACGACGGCCAATTTTTAGCAACAATAACTAAAATTAATTTCAATAGATTCTTTTATGGTATTGTTGAAATATAATAATTCGTATGCTAACTCTGGGATTTAAAAATTAGGAATTCATTTGTTGAATTTCAATAAAATTCTAAAACACTCAATCATTTTGACAAAACAATCTAAGGAAAATGATTAGATTTTGATTATCCTTTGATTGAAAACCAAAAGATTAGGGGAACTAGTTTCTTACTTCAAGTTCAAACACTTCAGAAGCGAGATTATCAAACTTATCCGAATGTTCTAATTGGCATGCAAACCCTAATTCAAGAACTTTAAAAAATGGTGATGAAATTTTGTCATCTTCTAAAAAAATTTCACTGATTGAAATCCCTAAATCTTAAAACTTCATAAAATCAGTCTATATACTGTATTTTGTTCCCCTTCTTTAAACCTGGCACTAAAGGGACTTAAAAAGTCATTCTACCCCTAACTTAAATAAACATTTATGGTCCAATAATGAAATAATCCAAAAAAAATAAGATATCTTTTTACAAAATAAAATAATTACAAAGTACAATTGGTTTCACAATGTAGCATCAATTGAAACCAATTCATTATGAAATCAATAATGAAGCTTCTGTTCTATTATTGTTGTTTGAATCTTCTCAATTGAGTTCGTCTCGCTTGAACATGAGAATTCAATGCTTAACTATAGCTTCTTAACTCTTAAGCATGTGATAAATCTAGTTTATATTAGTTATAATTAGGCAGACAAATCAACTAAACCTAGTTACTACTTACTAGAGCTACTTTGACTATTTAGGAGTAACAAGTGACAAAGTTCAATTTGTCTTAACTTAAGGTCCTTAACAGAAACAAAAAAACAACTCTTTTGGAAATATATGAAGAAAACACTTCATTGGGGCAAGTTTGTAATAAGTATAAACTTTTTCTCTCTCTCTTTTTTTGGTTTATATTTGTGTCAGATGCCCTTTCTTTTTCAATCTTTTACATATTTGCCCGTTTATTTAAGAATTATGACGGTGTTGGTGCATGTCAACGTGCTTGGTTATAATTTGATACAAGTTTTATCAAATTTAACTTTTCAAATCAGTACATTTTTTTTTCTTCCTATTTTGTCATAATCTTGTATCAAAATTATAATTATATGTTAAGTTAAATGAGAATAACACAATCGAGAAAACAAATTTGGTTAAGAACTTTGGAGGAGAAATTAAGAAATATTAGCTACTATGCGTGTATATAAATTTTTACAATAAGAAAATATTGGTATATTTATTATAATATACCAAACTTATTCATGTGAGATTTATATGTTCATTATTCATTAGATAATGTATGTATTACAATTTTAATATCAAAATCTTAATGGTCCTCTTTGTTTATAATCTTTTATTTTTCGAAATTTGTATTTTTTTTCTTCTCATTTTTTAAGCATCATTTTCATCTTTAATAAAAATAACATTTTATTGTGGGATTTGTTATGTTTACGCGGTTCTCTTTTTCTCTTTGTTTGTTTTATTTGTAGTTCTTTTTTTATTCATTTGTTTTGTGTGTGAGTTTAAATTTGAGGTGATCTTTTTGAAGATTTTGTTGTTTTATTGTGTGCTCTGCTTTGTGTCTTTCCTAAATCGTAGAATTTCTTTTGCTATTGTGTACTATGTATATACACACACTTTTAAAACAAACTTTTGAATTTATAACCGAATTATAAAAATCAAAACAAGTTTTTGTACAATTATTTTTTATTTTCATCCATACTAACTTGATTTTTTAGAACTTTACTAGAAAGTGACTTACATTATTTAATAACAAATTTAAATTTAAAGAACAAAAAATTCATCTAAGTTGTTTAGGACACATAGTTGTTGGTCATTATAACTTATAGTTATTATAACATATGTGAGATTATAATCGTATGTGAAGTTCAATAGTTTGTATTTAAAATGCAAACTAAAGAAGAATGATTGATTCAACGTAATAGGTACAAAAATACATTATAATATTACATGATTTGTATTCAAGTATATATTTTAAATATTCGAGGATGAGAGGTTTTTTTTTTGTCAACTATCGTTAATTAGCTAAGTTTGCTTTTGACCACTTTAATACATATTACTTGGTTTATGATTAAAATATAATAAAGTAGGCTTGCATGTTAAACAAACAATAAAATGAATATGTTCATTAAAGTTTTGGATTTATTTTTATTTTATGAAACAGAGTGCTATAAACATTACAATCCTATGATTAGATGAGACTCTATATGCTCATAGGTGTTAACTTTTTTAAGTGTGAAAAATCTATATATTTTTAACCTAAGTTTGAACATTCTTTTTAACCTAATTTCTTTTTTCATGTATAGCTACGTTTTTAGAAGATGGTTTTGAATGTTTTATTGACATTTATTAATTAGTCTAATTTTGAATGAAGATGATTTATGTTTTAAAGATGATTTTTAATGATTTTTATTATAATTTTTTATTGTGGGATTTATTAATTAGCCTCTAATATTTCAAAACCTCAAACCCACCCACTTCATTAAAGTATAGATATAGATCAAATCTTTGTTTGATGTTGTCTCTATTTTGTTTATTTTTACAATGTTTCAATACCAAATAATATATACATTTTTATTTAGACTATTTTCAAATCCAGTAAAATAAACTAAAATATTTATAAAATATTACAGTCTATCTACCGATAGACCATAATAAATCAAGATAGACTACTATATGTGTTTATATTTATATATATATCAGGATAAACACATATAGTAGTGTATTATGATCTATTATGGATAGATTGTGATATTTGGTTATATTTGTAGATATTTTTATGTATTTTGTAATTTAAAATATTTTTTCTTTTTATTATTATATTCATCTAATATTCCATTTAAAACTTTTCAAGTTTAGATTTTTTTTTCTATTATAACAATTATTCTAATTTTTATATACTAAGGTTTGGAAATTAAATTGTGTGATTTAAAAAAAAATTATAAAAAATTGTTAGGGAAAAATATTTGTAAAGATAAGGTTGTTTATAAACAACCTTATACTTACAAATAAACTAAACTAATTAGTTTAGGGTAAATTATCGTAAATTGATAAATATATTGAAATATTTATAGAATATAGAAAAAAAAATTGCAATTGATGACCGTTTTAGGAATAAAAATTAAGGATATAGCAACATTTTTAAAAAATTGCAAATATAGCAAAACTATCACTGATAGACTTGTATCGCTTATAGACTTCGTATGGTCTATCAGTGATAGACTTATATCATTGATATAATTTGACAAATTTTGCTATATTTGCAAAAAATTTAAAATGTTGCTATATACTTAATTATTTTGAATCTAATTGCTAAATTTACGACTATCCCAAAAAAAATTATTCTTATAAATTTGGCTACATTTTATAAACATTTTGACTTATTGTTCTTTTATTTTATTACTATTTTATTTTATTTTATTAATTATAGTTAGAAATATATTGTTTTAATTTTTTATACACTTTAAATTCATTCGTTAATTTTTACCATTATATAAAGTATGTTTTTAGTCATTTAAAACAAATTAGGAAGATATGAAAATCACATCTAAAGTATGAAATTAAACATTAAAATAATGGTAAATTTAGAGTAATTTTGAAATAAAACAAAAGTAATTTTTACAATTTCAAAATTAGTCTCAAATAATATGCATTTGCTCGATAATATTATGTTTAATTTTATTTTAATTAAGAACCATGTTTAATAAGTATTTTAAAGGAAAATTTTTAAAAATAACAAATTTTACAAAACATTTACAATCTATAGCAAATTCTATTACTGATAGTCATTGATATGCTATAGTGATAGAAGACTATCATTGATAGAATCAAAATTTTGCTATAGCTTGTAAATATTTTAATTTATTTTGCTATTTTTAAAGATGTCCATATTTTAAATTCCATTATTTGCTTAAAATATTTACCTTTGATGATTTTAAAATAATTTATACAAAATTTATAATAAATAATAGGAATTTTAATATCATTAATCAATGTATTTAAGTTATATTTATATCATAAGAAAGTTCGGCTTTTCAATTTTCAAATTAGTGTCTAACTACTTGGCATTTCGAACCAAAGAGTTAAATTATATATTATTGATCTATTAATCAATACGATATATTAAAAATCACTTGTTACATTTAATTGTTCATTCGTTATTTTTATAAATATTTTTATTCTAACATATGCAACAATAATTCAATAATGCGTAATCAAAATGTAGAGGTTTGATCTGTTTTCTTCATATGGATTTTTAAAAAATAAATATAACTTATGTAACATGTTGGTCAATAATCATCAAAGTTTAAATTTAATTTTTAATTATAGGTCAAGTTCGAAAATAGTTGCTAAATATTTTAAATAGAATTAACTATTAATCAATATAATATCTCCTCGAATACATAATGAAATTGGTTTTGCAAAATCCTAGAAAATAAAATTATTATTAAATGAAAAAACTGACGCCTTAAATTCTTATGGAAATAAATGAAATTGGATAAGATTTTTATTGAAAACGCTTAGATCTCCATTTTTTTTCCTTTAATGAAATTATCATTTAAAAAAAAAAAAATTTATCACGATAAATATTTTGTAAAAAATGTTTCATTAAATTGTAAATTCATTTGATTTTTTTAATCTCAAACGATTAAATAATAATAGAATATTATAATTTCAAGAAAGCCGATATAGTAAAATCCATAGACTCGCTGCTTTTAAAAAGCAATGTTAGAGTGATATTTACCGGAAAATTTATTGTTTGGATATTCCACACTAATAAGGCAGCATTTTTAAAAAGAAGTAAATATACAAAAGCCCGAAAAATGATGCTGAATGAATAATTCCAAAAGAGAAGTAAGAGAAGAAATTATGGCATTGAAAATGAAAGTATTACTATAAATATAAATTGGATTGTTACAAATCACCAAATATTTTAAAAATAGAAAAAGAAAAAGAAAAAAAGAAAAGAAAAGAAAGAAGGATAGATAAGAAGAATCTAAGATTAGGAATGGAAGAAATGGGAACCATGTGGTATTGTGAGTTAAGGAAAGAATGTTGAATGATTGAAGAAGACAATAGAAAAGGCCTTTTTTATTTTATAAAATAAAATAAAAATGGGTAGGAAGGTGAGTGGGAAGTGGTAACAAACAAAAATAAATAAATAAAAAAGAAAGAAAGAAAGAAAGAAAAATGGGTGTTTCTTATAGTGTTGGCAAATTGATTGGAATTGTACAAAAAGAAAAAAGAAACTTTTTTATCATTCAAATGTTGCAATCAAAAGTTATCATAAGCTTTGGGTAGTTGCATCTCTACCATATTCATCTTATTTTATTTATTTAGTTCATCATTCATTAACCATTTTATAAACTCTTTTTCTTTTTCTTTTTTAGCTTTTTACTAATTAAGATGTTAATGTAGAAACTATTGATATTATCTCTTAAAAAGTTTCTTAACGTAAATTTTTGACACGTTTTGTCTCAAGTTTAATTTATTCCTTTTTTTTAATAATAAGAATAAGAATAAGAATAAAAACAATGATGGTTTTGACATTAATCCACTATATAATAAGGCCACTAAATAACCTATCACTTATTATAATCATATGGATCATCTCGTGTACAAATATTACACCTAATAATACAAGACTATAATATATAACTTTATTGAGAATCAAAGCACATGAATTTGGTTAATAATTAAGTTTTCTCTTTTTGAGTGTTCTCTCAAATAAATATAATATAATTAGCCATTTTAATTTCTTTATGGTAGCAACAAATTTAAATGTACACAAATTGGAATAATTATTTCAAGAAAGAAAAAAAAGATGTATATTCTCAAATAAGTTGTAAACATATGTAATGAGAAATTACCATATATATATAAACATTATTGATTAATCGATCCTCGGTTGTGTCAAGTAGATTTTTGAAATTTAAAAGGTATATAACTTATAATTATAATTATAAGGTTTTGTGTATTTATCTTTAAAACTTTCTATTTGTGTGTCAAATAAATTATAAAAGCAAATAAAACCAAGTGTGTGTTAGGTAGAACAAAAGTGTTATTAATTTTATCACTTCCTTGCAACATATACGTATTTGAATACCAAGGAAAAGATTAAATAAGTAATACAATGGAAATAAAGTTGAGGTCATACTCAGATGATTTCACAACAAAGTTTTGAGGCTATTAGGCCATAATGTAACTCTCTCTCTCTCTCTATATATATATATACAAAAGCGACAAATAGAAATAGAAATTAAAGAGCCTACATTGTCCAAAAGATCGCCCTACATTTTTTGGTTCATTGAGGAAAATGTGATTGGTAAGTTTGCTTGAGAATGTTTTGTCTTGAAAAGAAACAATATAGGTTTTGGTTAGGACCTATAATCGATGTCAAATAAAGAGGGGAGCAACTAAAATGACTAATAAGATAGTAATTGATAAATTAATTTACTTGATTATTCCATGATATACTAATAAGATAGATATATTCTTATGTATATATACACATTACATGAGAATATACCTATGGTGAAAATTACAATACAATCAAATATACAATTAAGGCATGATTATTTTGATGATTGTGAATATTGGAATATCCTCCCACAAACTAAAGACGGTAGAGAAGACGAAAGCTTAGTCAAAAGTTTGTCCCAAAGATGTAAAAACGTTGGAGAAGACAAGGGCTTTGGGAGGAGATTGACCCGATGATATTTAGAAGAAATAAAGCAAACTGAGATATCTTTACGAACCACCTTCTCACGAACAAAATGATAATAAATTTCAATGTGTTTTGTGCGAGCATGGAAAACTGGATTATTAGCTAGCAATATTGCAGAAACATTATCCTTCATAAGGTTGGAGGAGTATGAAGAGGAACATGAAGATCATAAAAGAGTTGCCATATTTAGTAAAAGATCTGCAGTTGTAGTGGCAAAATAAAGGCAAAAGAACGATATTTTGCATCAGCAGAAGAGGGAGATACAATGGGCTACTTTTTGGAGGACCAAGATATGAGACTATCACCAAAAAAGGTAATGAATCAAGATGTAGAGCATCGATCAAGAGTGTCTCGGCCCAATCAGAGTCACATAAGGCTTTTAAGGACAAATTGCCTTGGCAAAAAAAAAAAAAACAAGAGATATAATGCCACATAGATACTGAAGTGTGCGTTTGGCTGCAGAAAAGTGAACAAAAGTAGAGCAATACATAAATTGACTTACACGGTTTAGAGAGAAGGCAATTTTAGGTTAAGTGAAAGTTAGATATTGTAATGAGCCAACAATCTGACGGTAAAGAGATGGATCATGAAATGTTGGAGCGATGGTATGTAAATCAACTATAGTAGACATGGGTGTGAACAAGATTTTGCAAAGGTCGTACCTAATGTGGTAAGGAGAACTATGAGATATTTAGCTCGATAGACAAAAATACATGTGGTGAATGAGTGAATTTTGAGGCCCATAAAATACTTCAAGGGCGTCCAATATCGAATAACTAGAATTCAAGACCCAATTGCTTCTTGAGTACAGAGACGATGTAAGAGAAGTTAGAGCCAGTAACAATAATATCATCTACATAAAGTAATAAGTAAGTAAGGGAAGATCCAACTGAATGAATGAACAGAGAGGAGTTAGCAGTCGAAGCAACAAATCCCAAGGAAATAAATAGGTTGTGAATCGATCAAATCAGGCACGAGGGGCCATCTTGAGACCATATAGGCTTTTGTGAAGGAGACAAACATGAGTGGGGTATGATTTATCTTGAAAGCTAGTTGAGAAGACCATGGAGAAAATAATTTTTGACATCTAATTGGGTATTAAGGACCAATTATATTGAGCAACAAGATCAAGACTTACCTATTAGTTGGTCCTTTTATGACTAGGTTGAATGTTTCGTCAAAATAAAAACCTTCCACCTAATGATATTCTTTTGCAACCAAGCGAGCTTTGTAAAAAGCAACTAAACCATCAGGATTTAATTTGGTGCAAAAAACCTATTTACAACCAACAACATTCATGGAAGGAAGACAAGGTACTAAGGACCATTTACCTTGTTCTTGGAGAGTACTGAATTCTTCACTCATGGCAGATCTCCATTCAGAGTATTTGAAAGCTTCAAGGTAAGTTGTAGGACTAGTTGGAACGATTAATGAATTCGTGTTTGCATTGCATGAGTGTTGAGAGAATTATGAGCTAGTTGGACATATGAGGCAACTAATTCATTTCCAAATTTTTAATTGATAGAAGGTAAAACATTCAAAGACTCACAAGTAGCGTTAGTATCTATAAACATAGAGGAATTAATGTCAATAGTGGGAGTGCCTGGGGAAGGGATCGGTGAGGAGGTAGGAGAGATTGGTATAGATATTGAATGAGAAGGAGTAGTTAAGGAAAAGTTTAGTAAAGTGAGCAATAAGCTAGGGTCGGGAGAAGACGCTTTGGGAAATGGAGTAGGAGATTTTAGGGTGCCAAAAGGAAATATGGTTTCGTGAAAAATAGCATGATGGGAAACAATAGTTTTTTTGGTTAAGGGACTATAACTAGGGGTGTAAGAATAACCCGAGTAACCCGACAACCCGGACTACCCAACCTATATTATTTGGCAATCCAACCCAATCCGAATTAATATAATAATATAATATAATATAATATATATATATATATTATTGTTTATTTAATAAAGCTTAAAAAGAATAATTAGGTTAATAAGTATGTTCCTTAGATTGCTTTCCTTTCTTCCTTTTTCTCTTCCTCAGATCACCCGTCGTCGTCTTCTCACGTCTCTTCCTTTTCACCTCGTCTTCTCAGATCTCCTCCTCTTCGTCATTCGTCTTCTCAAATCTCCTCCCTCTTCGTCGACCATTCATCTTCTCATATCTCCCTTTTTGCCAGTAGTTCGTCTTCTCATTGACCGTACAGAGGAATTACGAAATTCGCCATCATAGTCAGAACAAAAATATTTTATTTTTTCAGAGAGAAGGTTTTCAACAAAAGGAACATATTTGTGAATGACAACAGTAACATTAGATTTGTATGCAAAAGGAAAAAGCTAAGTAAATTTGCTATAATTATCAATAAATTAACTAACATAACAACGATATCCATTAAAAGAAATAATTGGAGATGGTTTCCATACATCGTTAAGAACAAGTTCAGGTGGTGTAAGAAAAGTAGAAAATGACCTAAGAAAATATAATTTGGCCATCTTAGCCTTTAAACAACTAATGCATTCACAAGTTGAAATAGAAGAAGACATAAAAAGACCAATACAAGATAAATAAAAAAATTAAGAATTTTTTGAGCAAGATGCCCGAAACGAAAAATGCCATAAAAACACTGATGTTTTGCATGAAAGTTATAAGTTTCGAGAGACATGCCGGTAGTGGATAGAATGGAAGCATTGAGAATGAGATAGTGACCGTTGATGCTTTCACCACAATATAAATGATGACCAGTGACTTTATCATGAATGAGGAACCAGTTAGTATCAAAGATAAAATTACAATTATTATCAAGACAAAATGTTATGAAGATAATAGATTAGTTGTGAGATCAGAACCACGTTCAAGAGCTGAACCAATGAGCCCACGTTGGTTAGAAGAAGGTGGGCCAAAATTAGAGCTTTGAAATAGACCTAAACCACTGAGAGTGACTAACCCGATCTGCAAAAAGAACCTGATCCACCTTGGCCTGATCCACGTGCGTTAAAAAACATATCTGGATTGGAAAAATTGCTCGAGCCATTTTGTTTTCCTCTACCATGTGTGCTAGAGTTTGGAGAAGGATGGAATGTCGCTATTGCAGTGCGCTTCGGATCTACTATGGAATGCTTGAGGAGGATAGTTTCTTCAGCTATCAACAAGGTGTCGAGTTCTTCAAGAGAAATTTTGCCACTGCAAGTTTAAATGGAGGTTTGAAAAGGGTTGAATTGAATTGGAAGACCATTTATGGTATGCACGCCTAGTGGTAAAAAGGTCAATAACTAACAAAAAGGTTATGGGTTCAATCCATGGTTGCGACCTACCTAGGATAACAAGTTCTTTCATACGAAAAGTATATTTTCAATAGTTTTAGAAGTTTTTTTTTTTTTTTTTTTTTTTTTTAATGGTATAGAGAACATAGCACAAATGAAGAATATTAGATTGGGTGTTAGATGAATAACATTTTTCTAAAGAAATCTAAAGATTTTTTGAAGATTTAGAACCAACAACATGAGCAAGAGCAATAATAAGATCTTGGTCATGAGATACCCATTGAAGATACTAATAATTTACCTCAGTGTTGTCTGTACCAGTTGATGAGCGGATGGTTTTCAGTGGACATGGGATAAAGTCATCAAGGTGGCTAAACTGAGAGTAAGCCTTTAAAATGGATGAGATTTGATAGTTCTAGAGTACATAGTTTGTGAACGGATGGGGACAAGGTTGCAAATATTGGATAACAAGAAAATAGTAGAAGTAGTGACAGGGCATTGTTGGATGCCAAAGGATCCATTGAAATGGTGATGGAAGGGGTATGTTCATAAGTGATGGTGGGAGAGGCCATTTGAGAGGTAAGAACTTTGCTATGGTGTTTTTTTTTTTTTTTTTTAGTGTCTTTTAGAATTTTATAATACCATAGAATGACTAATAAGACAATAATTGAGAAATGAATTTGCTTGTTTATTTCATGATATATTGATGGTATTTATACACATTACATGAAAATACATATGGTAAAAATTAGGAAAGTTTTGAGAAATAGCGCCTTTTGGTTTTATATTTCAAAAGTAGCACAGGTCTGGAAAACTCGTAATTTTATTTTTCTCAGGGTCAATCTAGGTCGAGATCGACCCAGAGATTCTTTTCAATTTTAAAAAAACCCTTTGAAGGATTTATCTCGGTCTCTCTCGACCGAGTGCATCACCGAGGTAGTGTGTTTTTTTTATTAAAAATTTGAAAATAAAGACAAAGAAGCCAAACAATGTAACAAGATACTTTATGGATATTATAATAATTTTTTCTTACAAACTTTTGTTTCTTGAGAGCATCAGCAAGAACAATCTTAAAGAATGAACATTATCCGACGCTTTACAAGGTCATTTGACGATGTCATTTTGCCTGTGACGGGAGGAAGCCATGAGGGTGAGTTCTTGTTTAAGAAATTTCACAATATTCTTCCTTCTATGACTAAAAATTAAACTTTAAATAAAACTAATTGGCCTAAAAATGACTAACCCCCAATAAAAAATGAGTTGGTGGAGTGAGTGATGGAGGAACTTTCATGTTGGTCATTTCTTTAATTTATGGCTAAGATATTTTCCTAAAAATGACTAAAAAGTGTCTAGGTCTTAGTTTTTAGTTTCCATTTTAGCTTCTATTTTTAAACTCGGGGGCATCTCGGGGCAATCTTAGTTCAAGATTATATTACATAATGATTTTGTTCTTTAGCTCAGGATCATCTCGGGGCAACTTTGGCCCCGGACGATCAATGACATAATTGCTTCTATTTTTAAACTTAGGGACATCCCCGCGCAATCTTAATCCAAGATCATATAACATAATGCTTATGTTCTTTAGCTCGAGGCCACTCTGGGCAACTTTGGCGTGAGATCAATGACATAATTACTTCTATTTTTAAACTCGAAAACATATCAGGGCAACCTTAGCCCGAGATCATATTACATAAATGCTTCTGTTCTTTAGCTCAGGGTCATCTCGGGGCAACTTTGGCCTAGGATCAGTGACAAGATACTTTTTTTTTCAGCTCGGTGCATCTTGGGGCCGCGATGGCTTGAGAACAATAAACCTAAATACTTCTGTTTTCAACTCAGGAATTTTTGTGGCAAATTTGGCCTGAGAAGGGAGTTAACCTCAATTTCTAAATCATTTAAGTTACATGATTTCAATATATAAATGGTTTTTGTCAATCTTATTAGAAGTTCTTTAAGCACACCACACTGGAAGTCGTTCAAATTGTAGGAGTGAAATCATTCACTTCTCGGCCGAAATGAGCAAAATGCTTGAAGTTTAGTATTTTTGGAGAATATGTAACGTTCGGAATACCAATGGTATTTTGGTAATTTTATATATCCCTTTATTTTCAATTTTTTTAATACTTCTCAATGACACACTCGGTCAAGAGAGACCAAGAAATTTTCTTCAAAGAACTTTTTAAAATTTGGGAAGAATCTCAGGGTAGATCTTGGTCGAGATTGACCTCGAAAAAAAAAATTAGGAGTTTCTAAAATTGTGCTACTTTTGATATATAAAACTAAAAGGGTGCTAGTTTTTTCAATTTTCCTAAAAATTACAATACAATCAAATATACAATTAAGACATGATTGGAGATCATAATTTAAAGAAAAGATTATGAAGCAATTCTGGTGACTGACAATATTGGAATATCCTCTGATAGCAACAAGGTTGAGAAAATAACAAGGTTTTAGCAAAAAAGTAGCACCCTAGGTTCAACCCATTTTTGACCTAGAGAAGAGGGTGGTTAAGTTTGTGTCAGAGTCCAAATTAATGTGTTTAGCCTAGAACAAGATTGGTGAAATAGCTATCGAGATATATTCGTCGTATGTCATAACCCAAAGAATCATCCTAATACTAAAATAAGTTTAGGAGAAGATGCTCTACTTTAAACAAGGTTGAGACTGACCCTAGTCAAATGCAAAACAAGGTATGACTCTCGGCTTGATAAATTATACGATTATCCTAAAAGTAACTCTGAAACCCTATCAAAATAACCCAAGTCAATCATTTTCATATAAATAATTATATATCTCCTTGAGTTCTACTCATAAACTTTCACTCTTTCACTTTCTGACTTAAACATTAGTGTGTATTTTGGCAAACACCTCATTGATATGCAAGGTTTTCTCTTTTGCAAATCACACTCTTTTCTCTGTCAAATAAATTCACTAATGATGTCACGTGAAGGTCAGTTGTGTTACCCAGCCTGAATTTATCTGAAAGTTATTATGCAAGTATCTGCTAAGTGGTGTGTGCAAGTTAACCAGAGGTTTTTTGTTTTCAAAGGAACTCCATTGAACCTTAAAATCAAGGGAACAAAGAGGAGAACTATCAATGTTAAGAATAGTCCCAACAACTTCCAACATCATCTAAAATGGAAAAAACAAAAAACCAAAGGTATTAGAAAAATCAATGGCAAAGCAGGCTACACAATTAGTAGCTTTTATGAGCATGACGACTGAAAAAATAAAGAGACAATTTCCAAGAGTCTTGTTAAAATGTTGATCTAATCAATTGCATTCTTCACCTCGGTATAGTCTAATGAACAATTGTTAATCAAGTTCACCACCTTCAGAGAATCAAATTCAACCATAATGGCCTAGGAACAAGAGAAGACCTGAGAAATGAGAGGTTTAAAACCACGACAACTTGGGCTTCCAATAATTTGATAGATTACTCTTTAGAGATCTTTCGATAATCGACACACATAAAAGATCCAAGGAAGTCATAAACCACTCATCTCACTCCATTGCAACACTTTCGATAGTTCCACGACGTACTACATTAAGCTTTCCATTTATTCATCCAAGGGAGCACCAAAAAAATTTGACTCACTAGGCTCTCCATAGGAGCAACTAAGAACACTTATCAAGATATATGTGAAACTTATCTTGAAACTACTCAAACGACGTTTTGATCCCATTGATGTTAATTGAATTATGATAGCTTCAAAGGTATAACATGATATGGTTTAAGATTTAGGGTTTCACTTTTGATGTGCAGACATATATACGAGTAGTGTGAAGACATTGTTCATCACTAAAAAAATTTTGTATTTGTCAACTAGAAGGCATATTTCATATAGACATATATACGAGTGAAAGAAAATGTAAAATATGGTTAAAATATCATTTTGATTCCTATCCTTTTAAATGTCCAATTTTAGTTTTGATATTTTTAAAAATCTAAAATTTAATCTCTCAACGTTAATTTTTTTTAATTGGCTAAAAATTAGTAATCATTTTCATACAAGAAAATACAACATGTACAAATATTTTCAAAATTTAGAGTTAAAAGGCTAATAAATAATTTGAAAAAAAAACAAACAAAATCAACAATAAACAAGCATGCAGTAACAACGACTGAGTTACTACTAAATTTAAGATTTGGACTAAAAACTAAACATTTTGAAAGTACATTAACTAAAGTCCAAATTTCGCAAATTGTTTGGAAAGGACCCTCAAGAGGCAAAGCATTTATTCGAATGGGCAAAGGTTGTGGGAACAGAACATGTGTTTCTTTTCTTATTTTATTTGTTCACTGTTATTCATATTCTAGTGTCAGCCAAACATTACATACTTTAAAAACCTCTCTCTCTCTCTCTCTTTCCAAGAACATTTGAAGAAATAAACTAAAAAAAAAAAGAATACAAAACACTCTGTAGTCTGTAACCACCATATCTTTCTGCAGTTCATTTCCATAATGTTTAATCCTACATGTGAATCCCTCACCACTCATTTGTTTTTACTCTCTCTCTCTCTAATGTCCCAAGAGAAATGGACATATAATCTTCACTGTCCCAGATTCAGAACATACTTTACACCGTCTGTAAGACAAAATAAAAGCAACCAAAAACAACTTTTAGTTTCCTAAAAGAAAATTTTACAGTATAACTTTGTCTGAACCCATTCTTCATTAACTCTTCTCTACAAACAAAACACAAAACCAAAGTGGTTCAGAAGAACCTTTAATGATGATCATATAAAGATGAAACTAGTTTGCAGATAGTGTGGTGAGATTATTATATCTACAGAGTGTAACTTCACCAGACCTGAGTAAAAATGAGCTTCAGGTATTGTCATCATGATCATTCATCATAAGAAACATGGAAACCGGTGGTGCAGCCTGAAGCCTCAACGTCCTCAGCCCCACAACAGTCGTAGAACTTGGCAGCATACGGCGGGTCATCGGGTCCCAATTCATAGTACCTTGAATCAATCAACTAAAAAACTCAGACTGCAAAATTGAAAGAGTAAATTCAATATTAAAAAGAAAAAGAAGTATTCATTCATTCAACAGTAACAATTTTAGGGAATTAGGAAATTCAAAACACAAATCTTATGGTTATTAGTACACTCCGATGCCAATTGAACTAAGCTCTTGTTGACCATTCATTCAACATTTGTCATTGTGTACTTCCTTATCTAAATACTGCTTTTTTTAATATATAAAATATATATTTGAACAAACAATATATGGAGGTGAGAGATTAGAACCTCTAACTTACTAGTTAAGAAGGTCTACCTATAAATATAAATATTATAAGATGGGATTTGGAACTTCCATGAGAAATATGCCAACCAAGAAATTCCTACCAACTTTAAAAAGAGAGATGAGACGAGGAGTAAAAGACAAATGAGACAGAAACGTCACTTGGGGAGGCATCCCACACTGTTCCAGTCCACTACTTCACACAAAGCTTTTTCTTTTTCATTCTATCTTTTCGAGTGAGGACTCTGATCCCTTTACAAACTGGAATGAATCCTAAAATTGATACGTTCCTTAAGTTAAATCCAGAAAAAAAAATATAATAATAATTATTGGAAGTAGAGACAAGAACAAACACAAGTTTTACGTGGAAACTCTAGTACAGAGAGAAAAACCATGGTGCAGATGTTTCTTATTATTTTCTTATGAAGAGAATTAAACAAGAGGGGAAGACTTTATAGGCCACACGAGCCTAAAAGAATAAAAAATAGGGTAAAATAAATTACATAACTACCCTTAGACTTTCAACATTTAACAAGGCCACTATTTCTAACAATAATGAAAGAGGGAACCCAAATGAATTGCACTTGAGGGATAGTTTTCCAGAATTTGAACTAGATCTAATCACATTTGTCTAATTGTTTCTTAAAACGATTATAATACTAAATCTCATCAAGCAGAATCATCTATCTATTTCAACTATAATTAGTTCAATGTGTCTTTCAAACAAGTTGACTTTTTTGACTAAATAAAAGTTAATTTTCACACCAGACATGAATTTTCAGAAAACTTCACATCCATCATTCCATCATCAAATTCAGCGTTATTCTATGACTTCAAGCCAATGCAAGCTCAATCATGTGGCGATTTCCATCCCCACCACTCCTTATTGTCACACAAGTGTGATTAAGCTTAGTGACATCTTTCAACCAGGAAAATGAGAAGCAACTCATGCAATCATGTCATGCCAATTTTAATGCACCTTGCTGACTTGGTATTCTAGGGGAAAACCAGCTCACATAACTCACCCACCTATACTTTAATAATGGAAGCATAAAATAACTAAACTGTTTATTTGGATGTTCAACAAATTAATAAACTATAAGCAAATTGTTCCTAGTCATTTCTAAATTGTCAACAGCGCCTTTTACAAGCAGTCAGTTTACAAATCATGGTGTATAGAGAAAAGATAGACTTTAAACAGATCATTTATCTGTTTCTGAAAAATCAAGTTTGACAAGAGGAAACTAATGAGAAGAAATAACTTAGGAGCAATTACACTACAACTATGAAACTCTACTTCAAAGCTCACTATTTACTAGTACATCTAAATTCCACCATATGAATACAAGCAATTCATAGGAACAATTTTCAAATTTCAATAACGCTAAGAGATGCACATTTCGATCTATCTATTCTTGACATATTTGTAAACTTAGCCTAGAGAGGTTTAATGAGGTGTTTCAACCGACATTTGAATGCCTTTATCTATGCATCACATCATCCACAATGGAAGACATAAATTGGATTTTTTTTTTCAAGGGTATAAACAAGTTTATGTGCAAAATTCCACAATATTCAGCACTAAGAAACTCACAAAATTTAAAACCTTCAGGCCATAGAGATACTTAAGTTTGTTTGGTTCACTATTTACCTCTTTAAGCATAAGTCCTAATCAATTCGTGGTATGTGGTTGGTTGCATAGCTGATATCTTTCATCAATCAATCTAATGTCCAGAAATAATCCAATCTCAATACGCTCACTTGATTAAAAGTTGTAAACTATGGTCGAGAACCTACGACCTTTGATGGGAAAAGAACAGATGGATTTTGGACCTTTGATAACTCCTTCTCAACTAAATGGATCTGGAAAATCTGAAGCACTGATTAATAATCTGATAATTACAATATAGTTTATCAAAATATTCATATTTCTCCTGAAACAAAAAGCACGTTGATGACAAGAGAATAATTTGTTACAACATTTCAAACTTGGAGTATGATAGTCTCTTTTAACAAATCAAGAGACCCATTGAGCATAGATCAATCGGTTTAGTCATATACCCTCAACCAAGAAGTCAAAGGTTTAATTCCTCCAACCCCAACCATTGTTGAACTCAAAGAAAATAAAAATTAATTAAATAAAAAAGAGACTAACCCACCAACACATCACATTGTAATCAACCATGTAGAGATCCAAAATGAGAATAGCTATTAACTTCAATTTGTATAGATTTTGAATGAAAACATAAACAATTTGAAATTAAAGCATATAATGCAACAACCCTTCCCCCTTCTTACTGAGTTCCTCGACTTGTGGATGATTTGTCTAAGTACCTCATGCTTAGAGTTGCTGCCATTGAGGAACTTCCCCCACTTCTGAGCTAGCCGGTTGGTTGAAATATTCAAAATGATAAACAAAGTTGCATACATGGGAAACAAAACTTGTCCTTTCAACAACTAAAGTCAACCATTCAAAGCAGGCATGAATTGCACAAAAAAAATACAATTCTATTTCGGCAATTAGAGTACTTATAGTCATTTTGGAAATGAGGTTCTCAAGGTATCTGATAGGCCATCTTTTCTGACCTAAATCAGGTTAGTTCTAGGAAATTTTATGGATAAATGTGCTTAATTGCACAAAATCAAGATTGGGAGGGCTTTGAGTCGATTCTAGGTGATTTTGAGTTTAAATGGATCAAGGCATAACATTTTGAGATTAATTTGAGCGCCCATGGTGGTGACAATTATACTCCTAAACTTTAGAAGTTACATAAAATAAAACCCCAAAGTAAAGAATGTATCAATTTATCTCCCAATTTCCATTTGTGAATGAATTCAAACCATCTGCTGGTGATTGATAGCTATTTTCACTTGATTCCATTTAAATCAACTAATAAAATGACTTTTCTCCCAAAGTTTTAAGAAAGTACAAAATAAAATTTAGGAAAAAAGTCTTCTTTAAGTGAGTCCAGAAAAATAGAAGACAAAATGAAAATTTTCCCATAAACGACCAATATCCATTTGATTCCATCACTTCTTTCTTATATTATGTTAATTCCGGCATTTAAAGAAGTCTTACACGTGTTAAAATTATGCACTAATGTTTTAGAATGAAATCCTAACACAGGGTCTAAATTGATTAGCCAAGGTTTAGTGATACAACCTCCAAAGTTTAGGGGTGTAAATTAATTTACTAATCATAGTTGATGCTCAGAATTATCAGTCAAATTTATGCAGATTTCCACGTTAGGATGGGAAATGAAGCAGTGAAGCAGACATGTGAAAAATGTGAAGCAAAATCAGAAAATTTAAAGAGAGATGCATTTGTTCGTTTCTTGGCTATGAATTGTATGAGGCCAGATCATCTTTCTACTAGGAGCCCCTAATATGGTAGGCCAAGTGGAAGCGCAAGGAGAATCTAAAATATCCTGGATAGACCCTAAACTAAGAGATCTTCGGTTTCGTAGTTTTTTCCTGAAACCAGCTCCATAATAGAGGGGCAAGTAGCAATTTCACATAACTCAAAGAATGTTAGGAACTTAGAACCAGCCCACCCACCCTTGAGTTACTAAACAGAAGAACTTCAATAATATTCAGATACTCAAAGATTGTACAAAGCCAAATAGCAAGATTATAGGCGGGAGTATTTGCACAATCGTAAGGGGAGTACTAGCATTAGCAACATAACTTAGAAAGCTGAACCCAAGTGGAGTTGGTAAAACAAACCCCTCGTGAAAGAACATTTAAACAGGCCCAAGTCGAAACTTTTGGCAGGTAAATGGTCTTCAGAAGGGATTTGTTAAACAGATTCCACCCTGGTTTGCATTCTAAAATCTTTTGCAAATACTCCCCAACTATTTATCATGCTAGTTGGAGCGGTGAGCTCCTCTGAGGTTTCTGGAGGGCACTTTATCTTCCCTGCTTATCATAACACGTTTTACATTAATGAATGCCAATGGCTTCAAGTTTAGAAACACCACAGGGAAATTTTTATGATTTAACTAATAAAAGCTTATGTTTTGTACCATCTGAAATACTTGATAACTAGATGATCATGTGGTAAGCTCTTAAATTATGGGACAAAACAAAATAAAGCAGCATTCCAAGTACATAGCCAATTACTAATCAGGGCTACCGAAAGATAGTGATACAGGTTTAAAATTGAAGATCACATCCCATCAAATAAGGCAGTTACTGAAATCATTCAACTCTATATCCAGAAGAAAGAGAGAGAGAAGGATAAAAATATCATAAACTATTCATAAAATAGGGAAGCTGAAATGAAAATTATGCTGCAAAAATATATTATTTTATCTTGTTCTGTCGGGACCTACAACATCAATAAAAACTTTATATATAGTGTCACCGACTACAAACTTAAAACCATATTTCCTGTTAATCGTAGTGCTAAAAATCAATTTCTTTTTGCAAATCATTAACAGCAAACTTAAACCCCAAAATTCACTCAGTACTATAAATTCGCTAAAGCAAAAGTGCTAACACCAGTAGTTCAAAGTGCAAACTACAAATGACTATTGATTACATTACAGGCTGCAGAGAAAATAGTCTCAACCCCTGCTTCTAATCACTAAGAAGCCCCATATCTACCTTGTAACTTACTTTTTGATTGGTTTGACCAATGTTTTTGTGTGTTACTCATTTTTCTTTGAATAAAAAAATGAAAAGAAAAGAAAAAGATAACTCTGTTAGCAGTTGGCTAGATAACCTGCCCTCATATCCAGTGGAATCATTCTGAGGCAGAACTATCAAACCCACTAAGTCTTCCAATAACCAAACCTCTTGTCACAAACATGAAGTTTTTAATACAATTGTGTTTTCCCTCATTCAGAATAACAGTAATAATAGAACATGGGGATCAAGCTCAATCAATGCTCAGAAAAAGTGATTGAAGTTAAAGTCCACTGGCTTCAAAGAGACTTATTATAACACCAAAACAATGAGAATGGCTCGAAAACTCGAATAACAACCAAATCAATAGACAAAGTGCACCATAATCCAAGAACCCAAGAAACAAAATTCACTAAAATAAAGAAAAAGCATCAACTAGTATGTGTTCAATATTGGATTAATGATGGAAATTGAAGAAAAGGGAGGATTATAGATTACCTCTTTTGGTCGTCGTGGCGACGACAGACGAAAAAAGAAGGATGGAAACGGCATGAAGAGGATGAATTGGAGGATGGAAGATAGGGGCGATTACATATTCGGCAAAGCTTCTCCATTTCTTCACATTTACCACTCTCGCTCTGTTTCGTCATTCTGACACTGATTCCTTCAAATTCAGACATTCCTCTTCGTTCCTATGAAATGGTAAAGAGTGAAACTATGGATGCGATTTTTTGTTTTTTTCTTTAGTTAGGAAGAAAAATAATAATTTAAAATATCATTTTAAAAATAAGTTGACATATCACATGTGACATATTTTGAAATATAGCAAATAGATATATATTATTTTTTGATAGACACGATCACAAATTTGAGTACAATAACAAATATTTGATAGCTAGTGAAGACCTCTTGTCCACAAGTACATACAGTTGTCAATTGAACTAAGCTCATGTTGACCAATTTCTACAAATTTTAAAAATCCTAAATTACAAAGTTTCAATTCAACTGATTAAAGTTGAATACAGTATCTAGTTTAATTTTGATAAAGTCACTTATTTTAGTCTAATTACAATTATAACATTTAACTTTTAAAAAAAGTAATATTGTATTATTGATGAATAGAAAGTAGTAATTGAAAAAAAAATAGTAAAGATTTAAGAATACTATTAATATGAATACCATGTTTTCTGAACCCGTTAAGGAGGGTCCGAATTTCGGACTTTGTTGAAAATAGTTTTTTCTTGATGGACAATGCTCATCAAGATATCATTTTTCTTGACAAACCTTCCTCATGATCTTATCATACCCAAAATTATAAAAAAAAAAAAAAAAAAAAAAAAAAAAAAAAAAAACTTGATTGGCGATATCATTTTTCTTGATGGACCTTGCCCATGATCTTTTTTTGGTCTTTGTCTATCAAGAAACCCTAGACCTATCAAGAAAATTCTAAACCCATCAAGAAATCCAAAACAAATACATTAATTTTTTTGGATGATGGTCATTGCAAATCAAGAAAATTCATCCATTGATAGACCTTGTCCATCAAGAAATCCTAATTAATTTGATGAGCATTGTTAGTCAACTAATATATTATCTTTGATGTTTACTGTCCATCAAGAAATAGCTTTTTTTTACGTTTGTGGACCATCAACAAAACTAAGGAAACTTTGTCCATCAAGAAAATCAATAACCCACTTTTTTTTTTTACATTTTTGTTGTATTTCTTCAACAAAATAAGAGGATTTTTCTTGACGTACATGACTGTCAAGAAAAATATTTTTCTTGATGGTCATTTGCCATGACCATCAAAAAATCAAAATTTGCGTGCGACAAGAAAGACCAAATTTGTAGTAGTTATTTTATTATACTAGTCAGTAACATATACATTGCCTAGCTTCTACATGATATACGAGTTGAGAGTGGCCACTACCAAGTTGATGTGTTCATGTAGGCACAATAGGTGATTAAGGTTGTAAGTCAAACACAAGATGTCCTTCGCTCCTTGGGGGAAATAAACAAAACATTTGAAAGGTTAGACAAAAATGTCTAGTGAGTGAGGTCTTTTATCAGCACCTTTAATAAATTAAAGTCTGCCTTAATGCGTTATAAATCATTTCGCCAAACCATGTGATACAAATAATATACTTTTCAATAGTAAAACATTGAGTTTAAAGCAAATCATTTCAATGAGTCATGCGATTCAATATAATTTAAATATCTCATCATCAAATATTTATAAATCGCATGGAAATCATTTCCCTTTAAATTATGCATAGAAGCTTAGATCGCATAGAACACATTTTCATCAAACTCATCATATAATCATAACGCAGAATCATTTTGCATATTTAATTACATATTTGTACCTTTTCTCAGCTTAAGCGTTTATCATACCCTTTTGCTAAATTGTGGCTATACGGAGTGGTCTCAACGCATTTAGGAAGTCTCCATCAATTCCATTATGCATAACACATCTTCCAATGACATATCATACAATAAGCAAAGGACGCATCTCGTACCAAATCATACTACAACAAGTATGAGGCATCCTATTCTAGATCACACAGAAAGAATAGGAAATCTTATCCCATATCACACAACAAAGATAAGGCATTCCAGACCAAAACACATAGCAAGTGTGAGGAGATCTCATCAATCGCATAGGGTACACAAGATCATCTCATTTCATCATTTCTGTTTACATTAAATCTCATTCATTTATAAATCATATGCATTTTAAGGAATGGGAAGATATAAGAGAAATCATGTAACTCAAAGTTTCCATAGAAATATATTTAAGGATTTAAATACATTTTAGAAATCTTTTTATTTTTTAAAACAATTTTAGGAAGAAACACTCACAATCAGTTAGATTCTTCGCTAGCTCCTTAGCTGAGAACTTCCTTGCACTCCCTTGCAATTCTTTGCCTGATTCAAGCTCATGATGAAACTTGAAATTCTCTCAATTCTTTCTTAAGTGAACTCAAGGTAAAAGCAGCTTCAAAATGGTCAAACTTCATCTATTTATAAGCCTCTCTGCTGACACTTTTCATGCAACAATGATGACTATCCGACGGCGAGAAATAGTCACTGCCAGAATGTCACATGTCACTGTCATTTCCTTATCCTAAATTTGGATTAGGCGACAAGGTCAAATCAATCGCCAATTTTCTTACACGAGGGTGACGTCACTACTTCCCAATGATGGACATTCAAATTACATAAACAATTCACCACATAGCTTAGAACGCAAAGCACGTGTAATCTAGTGCACAACGTGATTTGGGCCTCACAATTTTTTTATTCTATCTTTGAATGTGTACTCTAAACGTAAAGAATGCAATACATGCAATGTGCACTTGAAACCTAAAGAATGCAATACATGGATGCTTTTAAAGTTGAAGTATGAGAAGAATGTTTGTGTCTTAAATCAAAGGACTTGAGTTTTCAAATAGTCACATGAACTATTAGGAATTTTTTTTTATTGTTAGCATAATTTTCTTTACGTTCTTTGGACCTTAAATTTTTTTAACTCTTCAAACGAAGAAAAAGTCCTCTATTTAAATATTTACCTGTGAGTTTTGTTTTGTAAGCTTGAGTTTTGTTTATCCATGGACTTGGTCATTGAGTGTGTCATTTGGAAAAAATTAAATCTATTATGGCTAAATTGAATCAAATTAGTTTATTCAATTCCACAATAGAAAAGTGACATTATCATTGGAATTTAGCGACTCTTTTGTCCTCAATTTCAATTTAATACATGTATCGACTTTTAATTAGTCCAAATTTTAATTATTTATAATTTTCATATGATTTCAATCAACCATATGACTGACTTGTGATTGATCAAAATTTGTTATAGATCAACAATCATATTTGTAAATGTAATACTTCGCAAATATAATTTTTTTTAAAGAACAATGTGCGTCTATTATTTTCAAGTAATTCATTTATTAACTCCTTCCACTAATAGAACATATTATTGATATACAATCTTTTTAGTACTCAAATATATCTCTTTTTAAGTGATTAATATCTTTTATCTTATCTACTAAAATGTCCTTCAAAATGGAGGGTTATAATTATTATCTTTCAAGTATTCCAACATTCTCATACTAACAGAACCACTTTTGTTTCTTTTACAAGGTTGGGTGAGGCTACATCAAATTACTACAATTTTCTTTTTAATGATAATGAAATAATTAATTGAACAAATGGTTTCATTAATGTCTTCACTACTAACTCTATTGATAACCGTGTCCTATGTACTTTTCCAAATACTATACATCTTTGTTTTTATTTTAAACTAACCATAAAATTTGACACAACATCCAAGAAAATTGGGCTAAAGGTAGTAGTTCACATTATATGATAATAAAGTTCAAAAGGACAATAATTGTGTAGTGAGATGGGGGGATTCATTTCATGAACAAACTATATGGAAAGAAAAAATAAAATAACAAGCAACTGTTTTAGTAGGTCATTTTCTTGGTTGATAAATGTCATTTTCTCCTTTTTATTAATACCGGTATTACCGGTTGAATTTATACTTTATGACGACACATCACATGTCTCAACATAAAAAAAAATAAGAAAGAAAAACACACTTATTTAAGTATGAAATGCTAAGTTGATTATTATAATTAGTTACTATTAATTATAGACTGTGTTTGGAGAGTTTATTATTTAATAGTTTGTGTTTGTAATGTAGATTTTTAGCCTCAATTATAATTGTATGTGTTTGAAGTATATATTGTGTTACTATGAGTTAATGAGAACGAAAAATGGGTATAAATCATACACTACAACAAAGAGACGTTTGAAATAGTAATATTGTAGTTAATTGTTGGTAAAATAGTCGAAAAATATCAACTACTATAATTGGAAGCCAAAATAGTGAGTGACATATTATAATATAACTCATTTCATCTCATTGAAGTCGAGGACCTTTCACTTTTTTTGTATAGTGTGTTCCGAATATGCTCTTAATGTTTAATTTTAAAAAAACATGTCATTTTAGAAAAGAAATGAGAGTGTATGATACTTAAAATAATTACTTTTAAAAGTTTATTTTAATAAATAGGCTTTTATTTAAAAAGGATTTAAATAAAAAGAATTTTATCTCAAGTCAAATGTTGCATTCTTATTAGTTCAATTCATGAATGAAAAGAGAAAAATAAAAATTAAGACCATCTTATTCAATAATCATTGCTTATTATCGTAGCTCACCCTACAATTATTGATCTGAAAAAGAAGAAATGAGAAAAATGAACTCAAATAAAGTGATCAATAATGTTATAGGATATTGCATTTATGCCCTTTAAATAACCTATAGATGAGTTATAGTTGTTTGAGTAGTTAATTTGTAGTTGATACAACCACTCACATGAGATTTCAACAAATAAATTTGATATATGTCTAATAATGAATTTGAATGTCATTGATTTTTGTGTGGGTTTAATAATACAATCTCTAATATCTATCTTCTAGTCTTTTTCCAATACGTATACTTGACTTGAGACTAGTTAAAGTGTTTATTCTCGAAAAAACTCGATTTGTGAATTTTCTATATTGGAGCTTGACTTGTCATTGCTCTCGTATGTTGGATCTTGTCTTGTTGATCTTGTATGTTGGATTTTTGTTTGTGATCTTGTTGATTAGAGCCTAGGAATATGATTTCTTGTCTTTTAAGAACCCCGAGTCTTCATAGATTGTCTAATCGTTAAGAACACGTACAGTTTTATTTGAGAATTCTCGATCTCTAAGTTATTCAGTTTTTCTATTTACCATATGAGCTTGGTTGGCTATGAATTTAGCCTAAATGTTTTAGACCAAATTGAACCATGAACCAAACTAGCTTGTTCAATCGTACAATTGTGATGAAGACATGTAACATTATTAAGATCCGCTAATATTACTTTTAATTTAGAAAACATATCAATAATTAGTCCCAAGTTTAACCATTATAATTTGTCATTGATTTAAAAACAAAAGCCACCAAAGAATGGCCATGATTTATATATATATATATGAGAGAGAGAGAGAGAGAGGGGTTGAATTATTTTAGTTAATTAACTTGGCCCAATGCAACACAAACTGCTAAAGAAAAAAAAACAGAAATTAAAGCTACAATGTACATATAAAAGGCATTCAATTCCCCTTTAGTTCATTCAAATTGATATGTCATTTTCAAAAAAGAAAAATTGAATTATGTCAAATCATTTCAAATCAATAACATTTTTCTAATATGTCATGGATGACAACATAATACCATAACAAATAAATTTAAAAAACATGTTAAAATATAAAAACCCAAACCCATACCACATTTAGAGGACTAAATTTATAATCTAAGTACAAAAAAAAATGTGAAGAAAAAAAAACTAAACTAAAGAATACATAATAAAGAGGCAACTGATAAAACAAAAAGAAAAAAAGAATGAGAGAGAGAGAAAATATAATTAAAACTCATGTGCTTTTTCTTTTAACAAAATAGCTTTCAACAAATCAACAATCACAAACAACTACACGTCATTATTATTATTTTTTTCTCTCACTTAATTTAATTATTATTAAATTACATAAAGAAATACATTTCTTATAATACAACTATACATAGTAAAAGGTGTATGGTAACTTTTTAAGTTTGATTACAGCAACGGCCTCCGTTGACCATTGGTCAAAGGCTCAGATGCTGCAAAAAATAGTGATTATCTCAAATTATATGTGTTTTTAGGTGTCGGTGGGTGGTTGTAAGGAAGGGGCATTTTCGTCTTTTTCATAAATAATTATAAATAAAAATATTTTAAAATTCTAAGAGAAGTCCTCCCATCGGGGACCGGTGCGGCGTTCCCTTCCTTCTTTTGGCGGTTCGGTGAGTCGCCGCCGTGGGCGGTGGCGTCGACGGCGAGAAGCTTTGGATTTTGCTTCTAAGTATTCTTCCTCTGTTGCTGCCGGAGGTCTTCGATTTCTCGGTGTCCGAGCTTTCATTTTCCACTACTTTTATTATCTTTTTTCCATTATTCTTTGAGGTCCCAATTAGCTGTATTTTTCACAATTAAATTCACTTTAACTTTGTCGACCCAGTCGAGAAAATTCAATTTTTGCTAAATAATAATCATAAAACTGTTTAAAATTTTTCAGATTATATTTAGCTGTTTATTGCAAAAAGAAAATTGCAGCTGGAGAATTTAATACTATAATATTTAAACTGTGTTACACACCTTTTTCATTTTTTAGATACTACACTTGTGTATTGGGATATTATATTAATAGTATATCAGTGTATCTATATATTTGTTTTTACATTTCATTGGTTGGATTTTTTTTTTGTTGCTATTTTTGTAAATTAGGTCCCTAATATTTTCTTTTGACAAAACTACAAAAACTACCCTTATCTTTGTTATTTTCTTTTAAAATTTTAATATTATTCTTTTAACTCTTTATAAAGTTTGATGAATTTTCATTCCAAATGTAATTTTGAAATAGTTATAACACGTCGGTAAATGACATCCATTTTGAAAGAATATGATTGTTTTTAATATTATTGAAAAAGTAGAGGTAGCTTTTTGTAATTTGGACTTTATTTTCACTTTTTCTCTTTTATATATATTATATATATATTAAGTTGTAATGAGGGTGGGGGTGGGGACTCAACCGCCGGACGATAGTTTTTCTTGGGATAATTAATAGTTTACTTTCAATATAATTTTTCTATAATTAAATACATATTTGGGGGGTTTTTCATTAATTAGATTCCATTTGTACGTCTATAATAGTTCAACATTTATACTTGGTTAAAATACACAAAAATAACCTCAGAATTTCAACTATATTCCTATAGTTTTAATTTGTTTTCCATTACTCATGTGATAATTTTAAGCTTACACTTTAGCCACTCTAAAAATAGTTAACAAATTAAACGTAAGTAACAGTACGCTGAGAACAAATTTGAAAAAAGAAAAAGCCTCTTAAATAAAATTCTTTTTTTTTTATAAGAACATATATGAAAAACTTTTTTTTCCTCAAATTTTTTTATTTAATTTAACTTTAGTTACATGTTGCTATGGTTTTAATTAATTTATACGGTTGATATTTGAATTTTGTTTTTATTTTGATTATTAGATTTTAAGATTAACACTTTTAGTCAGTAATTTTTCACCAAATATATATCAAAGCTTCAATCTCTATAAGGTTAATTGTCTATTAATTAATTCAAATTGTTTAACTCATTTTGAAAAGAGTAGGTACCTTTTAGCTATTCTAAAAGCAATGAGTTCCAATACAAACTTTGAGACCATGGTACTTTTTGCAATAGATAATTGGAATATTTATCTATATATTGTAATTTCTTTCATACTCTGGTATTAATATACAAATGTATATTTAGTTCTGAAAACATATTTAAATAAAAAATTATTGTAAATAGAAATTATTGAAAATAATCGTAAAATATATAAAAAAAAATTCAGATTCTATTAATGACAGAAACTGATAGCACTAATAGAAGTGTATTAATGTCTATATCAATTTTTTCTATAATATGTAAATAATTCAATTTCATTAGACTAGATTTAAAAATGTTTTTGAATTGAAATTCTAAGAAAAATAAACTCAAAGTATTTGCAGATATAACAAACTTTAATCCAACTATATCACTGATAGAAATTTATCGGCGATAGAGTGTATTGGAATCTATATCATTGATAGGTTTTGTTATATATACAAACTTTAAAAAAGATTAGAAAAAAAATAGGGTTTAAAATGAAAAGAGAGCAGGAAAATGCGTGGAATATATGATGTGTGTTTGTTGATAATGATTGTGTAAAAGTAAAGAAGAGAGAGGAAAATTAAAAGGAAGGGAAAAAGAAAAACCTTGCAACCAAGAGAGCAGAAATGGAAGGAATCAAGAAGAGAACGATGACAGACGAGGCAGATATTAGTGAGAGCTTTAGAAGGACGAGGCTGAGGGCGTTCGTTCAAGAACACAATCCTTGCACTGTTAATGATGTAAGTTTGAACTCCTGTTATGTCCACAAATTTCTGTATCTCACATACCCTTATCACATCATGGTATGACGATCTCCTTATCTATAAATAACAACATTAACAAACACACATATATAATATTATTCATCCTTTTATTTCTTTTTCATACATAAATACAATATAGTTATTGTATTAGGATACAATAACTACATTTTGTACCAAATAAACTCGAAAAGAGTATCTTCATAAAATGTCATTCACAAAATATTAATCGATATATAAAAAACATAAATTTTAATCGATTTGGTATGTGATTGAATTCTATGGTTGCTATTTATATACTACCTGCATATTCCAACTAAACCAAGAAATATTTATGTAATAAAAATATCTATTGGGTTTGTCACGATTTATTAGTAATATAAAGTAAAAGTTCGCTATATTTGAAAACGTACACCACCAAATGTAATCATAATATATATATCAAACAACATCCGAAGATTTTCTACTTAAAAAAAAGAAACAACCAACATTTCCAAATATACAAAAATGTGTATTAATTTAAAAAAAATTTACATTAAGAATGAAAAGTAACTTTATAAAATATAACAAAACAACCACACCAAACTTGCACTTTAGTGTTTAACATTAGAGAGGAAATAAAAGAAGAGAATAAATAAAATAGCAAAATAAAAAGAGAGAGAGAGAGAGTCTTCACTTCACAGTTTATATAGTTATGATTTGGCATTTTGTTGCTGTTAGTAGGTAACAAACAGTAATTTCAACATTCTCTTCATTCAAAACAATCAATTATTTCCCAATTCAAAAAAGAAAAAAGATATATATTATCCAATAATTGAACAAATCGCAAAAAAAAAAAAAAAAAAAAAAAAAAAAATCCGATCAAGAATTTAAAAGAACAACAAGAAGAAGAACAGAGCGGTACCTGAATTGCTCTATGATCTTTATGAGAATTAAGACAGAGATAACAGAGAGCTCCGTTCATACAATCCAAACAATACATATTGCATTCAGATTTGTGCGAATCGGCATGGTTCTTACATTGAACGAAGAAGCTCGTACTTAAAAGAGGTTCCAGCCATGGCGGCCATTCAATTTCACCTTCTCCTTCCCCTTCTTCCTCTTCATTCTTATCGATTTCACCGATTTTCTCCTAGTTCAACACAAAATCACAAAAAAATGAGAAAGAAGAGCGAGAATAATCGAGGAATTTGGAAACAGATCGATCATCACGGCAATGGAGGTTTCTATTTCAATCGAATGCTCACCATGATTTTGAGGATTAGGGCTTGGATTTGTCTAATCGATCATAGCTACAAGGAGGATAGCTATAAGAGGATGAATATTTTCGTCTCCGATGAGTGGAAATTTCTCAGGAAAGTGACGGAGAGAATATAGAGAAGGGGGAAAAAAGGTAAGGCTGTGGAGAAAAATGCGGTTTCTGCTTTGGTTGGTGCTGCGGTATCTGCTTCTATCATATCTTTTGGCTTCCAAGTCTAAAACCCGAACCTCACTCCTAACCCGAACCAAAACGGGTTACGTTTACTTCAAGCAACTTCACATTTCCGTTGGGACACGGACCTTTAGGTAATGGTATGATATGAGACTTTGATTTTGATTTTATACATAGTTTCGCATCCATATAACTATCTTCTCTCTTTCACTTGATCTTTGTATTATTTAGTCAATGCAAACTTAAAACTCTGTTTACATTTCTTATTATCCTCCCTCGAAACCAAAGAACCATCGAGTTTAATTTCTAGAGCACGATATCGATCAATTTGAGAGAGCTCATATCTTTAGTACTATAATTTCTATCTTGTGAGGCATTTGAGGATTCTATTTCTTAGGATAAACGCCATATTTTATATATGGATCAATTATCTCTTCTAAAGAAAATACTAATTAAGTAGAAACAATAATAATAATCAAGTACAAGCACTAGAAATTTTAAGGTCCAAAACCATCTTAATGTGAGAAGTAAAAAACCACAAATCAAAGTCAAATCTCCATTATTTTAAAATAATAGGTACAATAAGTGTTCTCTCTAGTCACAACTAAAGACATACAACAAATAACTATATTGAAGAAGAAACCTAGAAAGATCTCACAATGAGTTGAAAACAACTATCCACTATAATATGATTGTAGATAGCTCCAAATGTGAAATCTTTACCGTTCATATTGCAACATGTAATTAACTCTATAATGGTATGATATGAGCTTCTTTTATTTTATTTTATACGTCTCCCAATGAAGATATTACCCCTCACTTGCATACTACTTATATATGTTTTTTATATTATTTAGCCAATGTGAAACTTTGTTTACATTTTTAATTATCCTTCCTTCTTTGTTTAAATTTAGAGTTTCCTTCATTTTAAGGGATAATGCTAGTATATATATCAAATAAACTTCGCATACATGCTTCTTTTTGTACTAATATATATACATATATAATTAAGTATATTTATTTAGATTATATATATGTAAAAATCACATATCAATTTCTATAAAATAGGTTATATAATAAAATTTTATAACTTGTGCATCCACATGGTAATAAACTAGCTTGTATATAAAATTGGTAGAAGTTAGTTTGAAAACTATGTTTTAAAAAAATGGTATAATTCCATGTACCTAAATATTTGTAAGACAAAAAAAAAAAAATGATAGTGCAAAAAATAGACATGAATATCTAAGATAACTATTAATATTTATTTTAGAGGCTGCTATAACTTGGACTATAATAATTTGCATCATATAAACACAAACTATAATAACTCAAACTATAATATCATGCACTGCAAACAAAAACTATAATATATAACACACAGTTTAATTATTATAATAACTATCAAACTATAATAACTCACTCTGTACCCGAAATGCCCTCTTAAGTAATAATACCAAATAATAACCATAAAAGTTCATGAACTAAAATAACGAAATTGAAAAAAAAAAAAAATTACAAAGCATCCAAGCTGAAAGTAGACTAATCAAAGTAGAAACTATTTTCTCTCTTCCAAACGTTACCAACCCATTATCAATGTTCATCTTTCTATAGGTGCCCATCTTGGTTATTTGGATTTGAACAAAAAATAACATGTTGGTCATTGGCTTTAGAAAATGTAATTATCAATAATTATTGTCCTTTTTGCTTGTTAGAATATCGGTAATTTTTAGGCATGATAGGAACATGTTGGGGCATGAAGATATGTGGGTTTTTTTAGGCCAGTGGGTCTAATCAGTTTATGTCGAAGAGTGCGTGGGAAGCTTTGCATCCTAGAGTTTTTTAGTCAAAACTTCTTCTTTAGTTTGGGAGTAATATTTCTCATAATTCCTTTTATTCTTAATTGACTATGTGAGATAGACTGGGATGAGGGGATTGGCCGATTTTGTAGTGGTGGTGGGGTAGTATGGTTGGAGGTGTCTATTATATACGTTGGGGTTGGAGTCTCAAATCATTTGTTCTTTGAATGTGTTGGTTTAGGTTATCGAGTGTGGGGTGAAACTCTGAGTTTGATGAGTTACTCATCAGATGATTTGGTGCAGGGTTGAGTTATAGTGGGTGTGTTGGGTAAGGGTGTAAAGTCTAGGTTATGACATACGCTATGGTCAGCTGCTATTTATTTTAATATGGCAGGATTACAATTTGTCGGTTGCATTGTGGCTCATCCATAATGCTTTTGTAGTTTGTGAGGCTTCTTGTATTTACTGTTCATACTCGTGCTACTTTATGATCTGAGGATATTATCGACATTCTTTAGTGGGATTTGTTTTTGCCCTATTCTCTGTTCTTGTTTTGCCTTTTTTGTTTGTAATTTCTTTCTTTCTTTTCTTTGCTTGTTTTGCATGATTTTTTTAGTTGGGGTGCTTCTCTTAGACGGTTTGTCTTTGTTGTGCACTCTGCTTTGTGCTTTGTGCCTTGGTCCTGAGCTATAGATATCATTGTTGTTTTTGTTTAATGGATATGCCTTAAAAAACATATTAATTAGGGGTTATACAAAAGAAAGTGGGTAAAATGGAAGATTAAGAAATTTAGCCCCTTTTCATTTTTTTTTTGTTTCTTTTGCTTGAATTAAATTTATAAATGTTACATTTATGAATGTTTTGTTATCAACTTCTAAATTTTTTTTTAACTTCTCAAATGAGTTTTAAGAACTAAAAATATAGTTTTTAAAACTTATTTTTAACTAGATATCAAATATTTCTTAAAAATCTAAATGATTGACAATTATAGTGATTTTTTTAAAAAAAAATTAAAGAACTAGGAATTGTGCAACAAAAAATGAGAATAAAGCAAGGAACTCAAATAAAATGTCAACAAGAAAGTCATGCTGTTAATTATAAAATAAAAGAAGAAATAGAGGAAAATGATTTGATTAGGTTACTAGTGATCATTTAAGAAATATTAATTTGTTTTTAACTTTGCATGAGGTGTTGTCTCTCTCTCTCTATGCTGCATGTGTTGGAGCCCTAACCCATTATCTTCTCTTTTAGTATGATATATGTTTGCACTCCCTAACACTCTCTTGGTGTGGCAGTTAGTGTGTAGGTTTACATATTTGCATACAACATATCGCTCCTGATAGTGATATCTTGTGGTTTGGTTTCAAAAATTAATTTAAAAGATAAGTAGATATGGTTGAAGATTTTGATTAGTTGGTTTTGTATTTTTTTTTATCCAAAGGCATTGTTTATGCAGCTCTCTGAAAGAAAGTTTTAGCATCTGTTTTGGACATTCGAGTATTTTTCTTAGCTGAAAAATATCTAGTTGCAATACACCATCCAATATTTTCTTTTTTTTGAAGTGCGACTGATGAAAGTTCAAAAATAAAATATGGGGTCTTTTTAAAAAAATATATATAACAATGCGATAAAATATTTACCCTGTATACAACAATTTTGAAAACTAAAAAAGTTCACAAGTCGACGATGTGAAATACCAAAAATGTTCCGTGATTAATTGACACCTAGCGAGCGTAATATATTTGATAAACAATTGTTAAGATTTGACTATTATTTCCTACATGATCGTTTACATTTGATCGTTTAGTTTTGGTTACCCAAATTTAGACGATTTTTTTCAAGATTTTTTGGTACATGATCAGATTTTTTGGTACACGATCATTTAGATTTAATCGTTTAAATTTGGTTACCCAAATCTAGACGATTTTTTTAAAGCTTCTTTGGTACACGACCGTTTAGAATTTGGCTATTTTTGTAGACAATCGTTTAGATTTGACTATCCAATATTCCAATAATTTTTTCACGATCTTTTATATTTGGCACACGATTTTAAACAACCAAATAACAATTTGAAAGAACAAATAGATCTTTATATTTGGTACACGATCTTGAACTAAATAACAGTTTGAAAAAAATTGCAGAAGAAGAGAAAAAGACGATGAAAAGTAAAAAAGTGGTAGAAGGTGAAGAGAAGAAAGACGATGAAAAGGAAGGACAAACTTGAAGTATTTTTTTAAAAAAATGGCCAGCTTCATGAGGTTTTTCATTTTTTTACACGGACCGTGAATATTTTGTTGATTTGTTATATTTATGAAAATTAACCAATAAATAAAAAGAAAGGTTAGGTGAGGAAAAAGGAAAAAAAGAAAATAATTTCTTATATTTGAAAAAATTATTTGGGTCAAAATAAAAATATTAAATTTATTTTTATTTGATTTGGTCTCTTTACGAATTGGTCGTACTCAAATGGTTATCCACGTGTCACACTTAGAAGAGCCAAACCAATAGGGGTGTATATATATAAGTCGGGTTGAGTCGGGTTGGAGGAAAATGATGGACCAACCCAAAGTATGCAAAAAATGAACTCTATCATTTCAATATGCAAGGGTCAACGACCCAACCCAACCAACTCTAAAAATTCGGGTTGGACTAGGTTGGGTTGGCAAGTTGTTTTCTTTTCCTTTTTCATCTCTCCATAATTTAGACAACTTTTTTTCATATTTTTTTCAATATGCAAGGTGAACAAATTGTCATTCAAAATGAAAATATATATATATATATATATATATATATATATATATATATATTATACATTCAAATTTCAGGTCTACAATATCCATTCAAAAGGAGATTTACTTTTAAAGTTTTAGGTTTTAAGTCTACAATATCCTAGGCACCCTTGAGCAATCTCGAAGAAATTGAAGAGAGAAGTGAAATCTCGATGTTTTCCATTCGAGATGAAAGACAAAAAGGTTTAGAGAATGAGTTCTCGAGCTAATTCTGGTGTTTCTCCAATCAAAATGGAAGGTAGAGAAGTTAAAAAGCCTAGAACTCGGACAATCTAAAGCTAAGTTCAGTCGAGATTGGAAACAAAGAAGAAAATTTTATATAATTATATACATAATGGGGTTGCCCTAGGTCAACCTGACCGCTTACTTGCGACTTGACTACTTGGCTCAGCATCTTTTTTCTCCAACCCAACCCTTACAATTTGGGTTTGATAATCCGGGTTGGTCAGATTGTCGATTTTTTTTACACCCCTACAAACCAAGTCGATGCACTTACTGAGTCCTGGATTGCCACGTGTCTTTCTCACGTCCATTCCCAACGTGCGTTTGCGTTAATTTCAATTGGTTTCACGTCTATATAAGAACACTTCTCCCTCACTTTTGAGTAGATCAATAGCTCTTTTTCCCTTCTTAATTCCTTTCCCTCATTATTCTTGTGTTTCTCACCATTCTTATTTCAAAAGTTTTATTCTCTAGCAATATTATCCAATAATAAAAGAGTGTTTTTCCGTTCAACGATCAATTTAGTGCAAACTCGAACGAACCTTTTCTTCAGTTGTTTTATCTTGGGGACCACGTGGTAACATCAGAACTACTAACACAATCAAGGGCAAAGCCATAAAACATCTTAAAGAGAGAGTGAGTTCCATAACTCAGCCAATATTTAAGGAGTTTTTGTTTTGCAGAGTTCTAATTATTTTACGATTGAGTTGCTGTTTCCATTTATTGACGGTTAAATAATTCTAGCGACAACAACTTTTCTATACCAAATGGGGATTTGTTTCCTTTATTGATTTCGATTATTTAAGGTGTGTATTATGGTGATCATTTAGGGTTTCCATTTTGTTTATCAAGCAAGATGTTTTTTGTACTATGGTCAAACTGTTCATCATTATGTTTTGCTCTTTGCTCATTATATTATGTCCTTCAAGTTCTTCATTCATTGAGTGCAACATGTTGAAGATTATCACAAACTTAGGGGAAGCCTAAGCCATTACGGTCAAGAAGGGACTCTTAGTCTTAGGGAGACCCTAAAACTCAAATACAAAGAAGTAGTTCTCTATCTTAAGGGGATTCTAAGATTCATCATTGAAGGAGGTTCGCTAACGTGAATGAAAGATAACTTTGTTGAGAAGAGTCTTACACACACTGGTGGAAGCTAAAATGTTCCCCACTAATGTTACCACTCTTAATTAAGGGGAGCCTAAGCCCTTGAAAAGTGAAGGGATCTCACACTTAGGAGGAGACTAAGTGCATTCCCTCCTAAGTGCATTTGAGATAGAGCCTCACATCTTGGGGAGCCTAGGTGTTTAGTGAGTTGAGCTCTACATGATTCAATGTAGCAGTTAACTAAACAACATTTGAATGTGTATAACTGAAAAATCTCAACTTTGGCAAATAAATTATAGAGACCAAACATAAGGACAATATCTACCAACTATATTACCTCAAACTAAAATGTGTTTGAAAAAGAACTGAGGTGACTCGTTACACAATCGCAGATGTCGAATGAAAAACATATATAACAACTGTAACAACAAAGTACCAAGAACAAGTAAGTCTAGAAAGAGATGCATAAGTAGGTAACCCAGTTGGATGACAAACCACCAAGTTTTGAGGAACAGTGTGTTCAAAAAAGATAATCCACTAATATTAAAGAGTTATGTAGTTTACAATGTAGTACTTGCTATCCAAAGAATTTGTTCATCGAGCTACCACTACTTATCTATATGCAATTTTCATCTAATCAATTTTAATAACTTAAGATAACCAAATTGTCCCAAAGGTCTAATTGTTTCAATTCAATACGATTAAGCATTCATGATTGAATTTTTCAATAACATTAAGGTCAAGAGATCCTTAGGTGGAATGCCTAATTTTCATGCGTATAATTGGCATTCATTAGGTTCAATTCTTGATTGGTTATAACCTAACCTATTGCTTCTTGTCACGAGTAAAAGATTGAATGTAAAGCAGAAGTTATACATTCCTCATTCGTCCAAACATATAACATAATACCATTCAAGTGCATAATTGAAACCAAAAGTTACAATAAACAAGTTCAAGTTCTCATAAATTCAAAGAAAAAAGGGAGATTTCTAAAAACCCAAGCTAGAACAAGTACCTTAGCCTCTCATCTACATGCCAGAAGTGTTCGAAAACCAAAATTAACCGAAAGATCTGAAAACAAGTGAGAAACAATTGGGATCTGACATAGGTCAACAATGACGAAAAAGAAGCTTAAATAAAGCTTCTGCGATGATGAAAGACGTTTACGCATGTGATTAGTTTGGAGTGTCACGACGCTCTTGGACATCGTCGGGGTGTTGTGCGTAATAACTCGCACTGTCTTACAATGCTGCACATGGCGCCATAGGGTGTTGAGGTGTTGCAAGGCAGAAGCCAATGGGCTTCTTTTGATCACCTTATAATTACTTGAATTAGCCACGAATCAACATCACATTTTATCTATGAATTGCTCAAAACTTATAACAGAATTAAATCACATAAAAAAACTTAAATTAAACAGAAATGGATAGCGTATTTCAGACACTCTCACGCCTCTTCTTCTCTCTCTTAATTGATTGTTTAGGACAAATGTGAAATAAAAAATAATTAAGAATCTCCATCTTCAGTTGTGCACCACACCATCATACCATATGGCGCTGGCCACTGCTCGACCTCTCGCCACTTATTTCCGCCATCTGCCACACATATCATCACCACTTCTCTCTCTTTATCAATTAATTGTTCGGGGAAAATGTGGAATAAAAAAATGATTAAAAATCTAATTTTCTTTTTTCCCTTTAATTAAAGTCCAAAGTCTATCAAAAACGTAAGAACGGGCAAAATGTTAGAGCTTTATTTAGTAGGGAAAACTGTGAAAATAGTCATATTTAATATGCAAATGTAACTACTTCAAAAAAACAGAAAATAAAAAGATACATGTAATAAATGGGTAAATTTAATTAGGGTTAATTTACACATATATATAATAAAATTGAAAATATTTATGATTCGTATAACCAAATTAAAAAAAAAACTCCCGAAGTCCCTATAACTTGGGATAATTTTTTCATAAATTTCATATTTGCCTTTTTAAAATTTCTTATCTCCTCTTCCAAAATTTGTTTCTTCTTCGTCATGTGCGTCATCTTTTTTAAAAAGGAAATATTTTTTTCCTTATTCTTTTTTCATTATAAAATATTGTGTCCTTCTTCGTCTTTTTTTTCACCACACGATTATTTAAATTTGGTACAAGTTTGTGTACCAATATCGTTTAGATTCGGTACAAGATTGTGTACTTAGATTTTTTAGATTTGATACAAGATCGTATACCAAGATTATTTAGATTTGGTATAAGATTGTTTAGATTGGGTACAAGATCGTTTCTTCGCGCGCGTGTGTGACTGATTAATCACATGGTATATTTTTTTATTTCACGTTGTAGGCTTGTGAGTTTTTTCCTTTTTCAAAATTGTTTTTATACGATGTAAATATTTTCATGTTTTGTTCTATTTTTGAAAAAAACCCTAAAATTATATAGTATTTTGAAGAAAAAAAACTTTAATATTGTTAAAAAAAAAGTGAACAGGGTTTTTGAATGAGAAAATTTGATTAAATTTTGCTACCCCATCGCACAGAAAGTCCAAATCCTTTGTGAAAATTAGGGGTGTAAAGGAGACAAGAACCAAATTTTCTGCATAACTGATACAATTTGGTTCAGTACAAAAAAAATGTTCCACTTAACCTAAACCAAAGTCTGAAACATCTATATTGGGTTACTTAAATTTGTTTAGTGCAACTCTGCGATACATAATGCCTAAAAATTTTAAAAAATATTTGATGAATGAAAAATTTGAGAAAGAAAATATTTATTATTATTTTATTAAAAAAACTTGCATTCAAGGAAGTCTCCTTGTATACTCATAGATCCATTCATGGGTTTGGGCCCTAAGGACACCCAAGGTTTGAAAGGAGGAAGGAGATAGACAAATGTAGATATCTCCACACACCAGCATGGCAGGCAATGAGAGATATAATAATATATATATTTTTGCTAAAACGTTCTCCTTATTATTAACATTTTCAAAACTAAAAATGTTATCAAAATAAATGGCAATCGGTTTTTTACCTTGGTTAAAAAATATTAGACTTTATACTCTCCCGCTAATTAAAGAACGAGACTGTTTTATCATGAGGACGAGGCAATCGAACTATTTGCACAAAGAGAGCAAAGTTGCGAAACGTTTTAAAGAGAGCGTTATTTGCGACTCAGCCATTCTAATATGTTTCTGTTTTACAGCTTGCAATTTGACCAGACGAGATATCTAGGCGATTTGGCTCTTGGCGGTTTGACTACTTGGCGTTCTGTTCCATCTACGAGATAATCAATAGGCGAGATATCGTATCTTATGCACTACAACAAAAATGGTTTACGACGACAGTTATTTTCTGTCGCAAGTAAAATCCGTGACAGTTATTTACAGTCATAGAAGCGGGAGTCATGGAAAGTCCTTCCATGACAGTTACAATAAAGTTTTTTCATGATAGAAAATAAATGTCATTAATTACTATTTTATGATAACAAATAACTGTCATTATTTGCGTATTAACACAGTTTAAAAATGTCGCAAATTTGTTTATTATGACATTTTTAAATGTCAAGGATATGCCAATCGTGACAGTTTCTTAAGAAAATTTAATGTCATTGTTTTGCTATTGACGACATTTTTTTCCTGTCAAATATAAGGCAATCGTGACAGTTTTTTTTATAACAAAAATGTCATTGTTTTAATATTGACGACAATTATAGAGTGTAAGGATATTGCAAATTCTTTCCTACTACCGTTTTTTCCTATTCTCCTTGTCGCTCCGCCATTACACGAACCATTTGAATGACAATAATGTTATAATACATAACACCCATATAGAAATAAATGGTCGACACTTTAATATATATACGCTATAATATACTTTGTAATATTCGTACATTTCCAATCAAGTTTGAACAATTTACAAGTATGAAATTCCTGCCCTTAATCAAAATCAGTGTAAATATCATTAGAATACATATAACAAGATTTTCTGCACAACATAAACAACAACTGGTAAGCCTTCATCTTTAAAAATATTCTTTGTTGCTTGAATCATGCTAGCCAGTGCATATGCGAGACACAAGGCAAAGTGCAACAACAATATAACTCTTGTGAAAGGATAATAAATAAACTTTTAAACCCAACAAGTTGGAGGCCAATCCAAGTTAATTGCAAGATCAACAAGTTTAAAAGTCGATCCTCCAAGAAGAAAAACAAATTTAAATATTGATCATCCAAGAATCAACAAACATGAACTTTATTTTTTGTAAGAGAGCATCCAAAGATTATGCATTAGGAATTGTAAATAAATAAAAGTTTTAAATTTCATTTCGAAGTAAACTTAATATTAAAATGTAAAGAATTCAAAAGTCTTCTACTAGTCTTGCTATTTTTTACATTTATGACATTTTTTCTCGTTTTACCATCAATTTGCCTATAGTCTCTTATATGATGGAGGTACGTCCAATTTGTTGGAGTGGTTCTCTTCATTATTGTGGGTCACTATTGTTGATGGCTATTTTAGTCGTTATTTGTCGATTTTTGAAAAAAACCATCCCTACCAAATTGATTCTTTTTAAACTAACTCAAACCTTTGCAATTTAGGTTAAGTTATTGGGATATTTTGAACATCTCTATTAAGTATTGAAATCGTGAGGTACATAATTTTGGATATAGATAATGATTTTTGTTCATATATTAATAATTTAGTGAGCATTTTTTTAACTTCTTTGAAAGTTTAACGTTAATATTATTTACCAGATTTAAATTCTATTTTTGTCCTTAATCTTTAAATAGTGTTTTATTCGTGTCCTCAAACTTTCAAAAACATTATTTTGGTTTTTTTAAAAAGTGTTTTATTTAGTTCTTGTTGTTTAAATTTTATTAACTTTTTAATTAAATGGACATAGCTTGTACTTTTTAGATGATTATGGCTAAACAATAAATTAGTTACGCTAAAAAATCTACAATTTTAACTTTTTTAAAATTTATAGACTAAAATAGAATAAGATTTAAATCCATTTACTTCTATAGTTTTCTTTTATTTGTAGTTTTTCTTTTTTAAAAAGAAGCTAGTAAATTTAAAAATGAACTGCAATATATCTAAGATATATTGAAAGCAAATAATAGGTTGAAGTGGACATTATACTTAACATGATGTTACTAATTGCTTCCCCCACTTAATTCTCTTATGAAGGACACATTTTTCAAACATTGTTATTATTGGCAATGCATATCAATTGGAAGTTGCACACTCTAAGGAAAAGAAAAGCCACTTCAAGTACATTAAATTTTTTTTAACCTACTTACTTATAGCTATGAATTTGGAGCATTCTATTGTTACGGCTTAAATCTAACAATAACGGTAAAGATAACAATAAATATAGTAGATTCATGAATTTTCATATAATTATAGTAACAATATCTATATTAGTAAAGATAATAGTAATGGTAAAAGTAATTGGTCACATATAATTCACGACCACAATTTTGAATACCCACTATTCCTTAGTTAGATCGTAAGATTTGATTATTAAAATTTTTGAGGTGTGAATTATTGCAAATTTTGAGATGGATTCATTACAATTAACTACGGAAGAAAGTAAACAACATGAGTAATTAAGTTGGATTCAATTTTACATTACCATTGATGGATCAAGTAAATGTGGCCTTATTAGTAGAGAGATGTTCTAGATCAATTCTATTTTAATTTATATATATATATATATATATATATATATATATATATATTATTTATTCTTTTTTTCTTGAGAAAATTACATTATATTATAGATTTTGTTATAAATATTGTTAAATAGATATCCATGGGGACGTTTGGAGGAAGGGTTGATTTATGGAGGATTAGTGTTATGATAATCTTAGTATTATAATAAAACTAGTTTTACAATAGTATGTGTTTGGAGGAAAGATTTTATATAGGTAGTGTTTTGAATAATATCCGTTTGGGGGAATAGTTATGATAGGTAGTGTTATGATTGTATGTGTTTGGGAGAAAGATTATGATAGTAGTGTAATGATAATTTTTTCAATGTATATCCAATAAACAAATTTAATATATTTATTTTAATAAACCATATTACTTTTCGTAAATATCTTTTGTCCTATTTCTCTTACGTACCTCGTTTATTCCATAAATTAGTTTTTAAATCGTTATACTTCATCCTCTTTTTTCTTTTGGAGTCCACACGTAACACGCAATGCAAATAAAATTTGAAATATGAATTTCGCAGAACAGAACTTCATTACTAAAAAAATCGTTCATACAACAGAATTACAATATATATCGAAAGTAGAAAAATATAATGAAGCAAATGATGCAACAGACAGAAAGGACAAAGGAAGTAAATGGAGAAGCACTCAAGCGTTCTTGGAGAATGACCGTGTAGGAGTCCAATTTAAGCTCATCAGGTACGTCCAAGAATGCTTTCATGTTGTCCACATTGCACATCAATATACGCATATAGCTAACCTTGTCGAATCTACTTAAGTTTAGGGATTCCCTGCAACTATCTAACGACTTCCACACATGTTGCCCTTGCATCTTGGCGTTGTACATTCAGCCATTCTGCAATGGCCTTTGACTGGTCATTCACATATTTCATTACATTGTGATTGATTTATGCAGTTTCTACTGCTTGACCCTCCCCGCTTCCTCTTCGACTAGCTTGAACCAGTCCGACCCTCACTTGAACGATCAAGTCGTGTGCTCATGATGTCGTCAGGTGACATGTTCTGTTCCTGACTATACATCATAGGGATCTCCATATCGTTTCCATCATCAGCAGGAAATCCCCAGTACCTTCTAGGCACATTCAACCTCACATCGGCAAATATCTTCACACGCCCTCCTGTAGCACGTCTGGCCTTTAAAGATGCAGTTGTAATAAAGATGGAAAATCATCTTCATGTTCAAGTATCTTGGTGAGGAAGAGTTGTGGTCTCATGCATTCTCCTTTGCATAGCTTTCCTAACCACATCATTTCTCCTGAACTTTCTTGATTGTCTGCGACATGACTCTTTGTGTCTTGATTGTTCCTCACAATAAGTCTCTGCTCCCAATCATTCATTGAAATGTCCAGATGATTGTTTTTGGTCCTTGTTATGTAGTTAGTCAAAATACACATCTTGCTAAGCTAAACACGAGGACACTTTCTTTGACACCTTTAATCAGATTAGGCATTCGTAAATTCATGCGCTTTGAGGGAATAGGCTTAATTTGCAGTTAAACGCATACATTTTGAGGTTCCTCGCAGTAGTTGGCCGAAAGATGCACTTGATCCTAGGATGAGTTTTAGCAAGCGCATATTACTCTGGTAGCTTGAATCTTCTTACGCGATCTCGCACAATTCACCAAAATCAAATGTTTTGCCCAAAATCAAAGTAAAATCATACTCTAGTCTTTGAAAGATCAATTCTCTAGCAACGACACAAAAAACTTGCTTGTTGGTTTGTGGGTGTTTTCTTTGCACATGCCTTTTGTAATGAGAACATTATTCTAAAAAACTTGCCTATAGACAAGGCATATGGACTAATTCTAATTTGTATGTGTGGTTTGTGGTATGATGACGTGTCATTGAATATGGATCATTGCATGCAAAATGCTTTCCAATATTCACATCATCATGCGAGTTGACATGATCATTGCATGCAAAATGCTCCCAATGTCTCCACCACCTACTTCTAAGTCCGCAAAGTGCAAGTTTTCCTATTGCTTATCCAAGTGTAAGCAAAGCAATAGGTTTACCTGGGAGATCCAGGATCGAACACAGAGAATTGATATCAAAGTTTTGTTCTAGGGTTTACTTATCAACTAGATATTATGACAAATGAATTAAAAGAATATAAAAAGAATCATAACTACCTAAGTATATCCTAGAGATGCTATAAAGGTGACTTAAGATGGTTGAAAGAATGAAGGAGGTGTAGAATGGGCGTGCACTAACTTGTTTAGCGAAAAGGGATGAAGGAAGGTCTAATGCTACCAGGCGAATAAGCTATACGACCACCTCAATGCGATATAACTTGCTAAACTAATTTATGATTAAGAAGTGCTCCTCTTAGAGTCATTAAACGCCACACTTGGTTTTCTTTCAGAATCCAAATGACTAAGCCTAGTTGAGTGAGGTATATCTAGAAGTAATTACTTATACTACTTAGAGTGCTTTGTGTTTAAGGACAACAACTTCTCAGAGCCTAACATCCATACTTATTCACCTTTTGGGATATAAATGAGGAAAGTCATCTCGCAAGATTGAGAAAACTCTTCCTTGCTCGTGTTAGCCACATCCTTTCTACTTACCCTCTTGAGCAGTTGGTGACATACACTGGCCAAGTGATGAATATAGCTCGACAAACGTGATAAGCATTATAAGTAAAACTTCTTATTAAACATGCATCATAAACCTAAACTACATATAACATAAAGACAGATGAACAGTACAAAGATGAATAGATTGACAAGTGTATAAATACACATTGTATTAAAGAATGAAGGCCTTAAGCCAACTGTACAATATAAACAGCATACAATGTAAAGAAATAATAAAATGGAAAGAGAAGAAGAGAATAACAAGTTAGGGGGAGATGGAGATATGATCTTCTTCACTCAATCTATAAGTTTTCACTCTACAGACTGACCGGGAAAGACGAAGATGACTTTACAGATGGTGGTAAAGCTAATCCTTGCCACCGACTCTCTAGGGTTCTATCCAACTTTTTGAACAAAGCGGATAGATGATGGTCTGTCAATGTAGATGTCTGGCCTTAATGATCCATACAGGCCTCTTTTATCTTGGTGGTGATGGAGCTTCTTATATAGGCCTCTTTCAGCGGGAAATCTATCATTCTGACCATGTTAGTGCCAAAAACTGTCCTTTTTGTCAAGTCACATCACTCCAACGACCACTTTTGTCTTCTAGCAAACCTCTTCCAGTGTGATGATTTGGTCTTCTCGTCTTGTTTCTGGACGAGTTCCTCTACAATTTACCAGCTTATTCTTTTGTTAATAATCTTGCGTTTAGACACTAAAAACGAGGTAAAAGCATACATAAAGTTTATGTAAAACATATTTCTAAATAATTATGTATTTACAAAATAAGTTACACATTTTGGCACACTTACCATGTGTTTTGATCCCATTATTCACCTTGATGTATGAGCCATCTAATGCACCAAGGCAATTCTGCAATGTACAAAGAATGGTGAATTAGCTGAACGTAATTGGAAGCCATTGAATTATCGACTTGTTTTATAGAAAGCAAACCTCGAACCACCTCCATCGGGGATCTGTGCAACTGTTTGTCACTGGTTGTGGTTTCTTCAATAACTCGTCATGAAGGCATAACACTGCCAACAAAACTATGTCGAAGTACCATGAAATAGTTTCACCGGACCGTAGGAACTCCCTTTGAACCACACTATTCTTCACGTCGTGCGCCAGTATGTGGAGGAACATGGCCACCATCTCCTCCACATCAACGATTTTTGTTGACTGTAACTCAGTTGTGGTCCTAAGTAGGTGACATAGAATGGTGAAACATCTTCGATCCATTCTTGTACTTTGACGATATACTAGGTCAGACGCATGGATCATGCAGAAGTACGATAACTGCCTAATTCTATGCCTAGTGTCGAAGGGTATATGTGTTATCCTCTTGTTGTCACTCATAACAATTCAAACATTAGTAGTAACCGGCGTTGAGATGTTATGAAAACAGTAAGTAGGGACGCAATGGCTTGTTCATCCATTACAAAATCTATATTGATACCAGGTTCAAATAAACGGTCCTTTTAAGTTTGCAACAAAAAAGATGATACAAAAGAAAAATTGTCATTTGAATACACAAGCGACGAGAGTACATCTAACCTGATAGAAGTGTTGTCAAAGATCAGGTGTAACATAAAAGCAGAGTTAAATTGTAATTTTTTTAAAAAATTAAGGATAATTTGATTAAGAATTTTTTTTTATTAATAGTACCAGTTCTTTATCTTTAGTTTTTTTTTTCAAAAATCAAAGTTCTTTTCTGAATTTGTTACTGAAAAATTTAAACTATCTTGGTGTACTTAATCCATTTTTTTTAAGAAAAAAGAGAGGTAATTAGATACCTTTCATTTTAATTTAATGATTGTAGTATACTTCCTCATATAGAATGATAATCGATTTCGAGTTCAAATCATAGGTTAATTTCATGGTTTAAAAAAAAAAAAAATTGTGGACTACCCAAACATTCTTCAAGTTAATGCAAGTGAGAGTTCTAAATAGGGTGACACCCATTTTTTTAGTTTTCAACTTTATCTTTGGAAAATGAAAAGGCATAGATTTTGTAACTTAAACTGATATTCGTATGGTTAGTTTTCAAAAAGTAACAATAACGAAGGAATCAAGCTTGTCTATTGTAAATGCTGGAAGTATTGAAAATATATCATTTTTTTAAAGATAAATTTAAATCATTAAAAATGAATTAAATTAAACAAAGACTACTATGAATAGCGTCTTCGTAAGCGTCAATTTAATTATGTTACTTAATTAAGTTATACCTAAGTGACGTAAACATGACATGAAGAAGTTCGAGTATAAAATTCGTGAAGTATACATTACGGATAATAGAGGACACAATAATAAAAAAGAAAGAAGTAACAAATGTATTGGAAAAAAAATATAGAAAGTCCAAAAAAAAAAAAAAAACATCATTAACAAATTTAGTGTTTATAACCAAATGGAAAAAACAAACTGACATAGTTTTTCTAAACACAGACAACATAGAAAATGAAAAATGGCATATGGGGGTACAACTCTGTTACCTTACAGGACAATGTACTTAAGGAAGGAATCTTGAGAATATGAAGATGCAAAAAAAAAAAAAAAAACGAAGCAAATTAGCTCGTACCACATAAATGGCTAAGGAAGATGGAAAAAAAAAGTTTGGGAGACTTACCATTTTCTTTACCGAACTAGACATGACGCATATTATACAAAACCAAAGGACCAACGTAAGACTCAAACAAAGAAGTAAAGTAGGGAAATGGGTAAGCCTTAGAGGGATTAATTTTGATATTGTAGTCGAACTTCAATTTCATAATCATGTAGAAGATAAACAGTGAAATTAAACGCGACCCAAACAATATGGAAAAATACAACTTTATTTCCTAAGAATGGAAGTCAGAAGAAGCAATGACTAATGTGTATGCAAATAAATGAACAATTGTATTTAAAAAAAATGCATTGGAAAATAAAAGGAGTAAGTAACCTAAAACGGTACAGGAAGAATGAACATTTTGTAAAGGTATGTGATGCATTTTGCATTGTCACACCCCAAACCGACGAAAATGCCGAAGTGGTAGGAATATGATGTGAGTTTGTTGCAACTTTGAATTTTTCTTATCGCAAAATATTATTCTTAACTCTTTTTATACTATCAACAAAACTCAAAACGCAACGGTGGTCAACCTAAACACCAAGTATAATAAGTACCTACCAAGACATTTATTAATAACAGACGTTTGATACATAATTACAACACTTTGGCCAAACAATCAATGCTTAACTATTTTAAAAAAGTATGGAGTCATCTCGCCGCAAATCCTTCAACCTTCTTTTCTACTTGACCTAAACACATGATCCTAGAAGATGAACTTTTGAAAGAATGTCTTAAAGACAATGAGTTTTTATGAAATCCTTTTCGCAATACTGTTTCTTAAACATCATTTCGAATAAATAACATCAAATCATTTAATCTCGCATAAACCTTTCTTTATGCTTAACAAACATATTCATAACATAACAATTTCACCTAAACACACATTAGTTAACATTCATTCCTTTCGCCAAGAATCCCGAATCGTTCTCTACGCTTAGTCTCATTACCTCGTATCTGACTACTGTATCAACATCATCCAAGAACATACAGATTTGTCCTTGTTGCTCAGGCCGCTAAACTTTATACGCTCCTTTCAACGTATAAGCCAACTTCTTATCACCATGTGGTCCGTACACCCCATGGTGGCCTTGACTTTTGATGTGCACATAAAAGTTAGCATCATCTCAAGGAATCAACTAATGGTTTGAAAATCATTTCATAGCATGGAAATCGTATTAATCAAATCAAGCTTTAACATGATTTTTTATAATGCTAGAACACATATAAACTTTTCATAGAAATCCCTTTTTGAAACACTTTCTCATTTGAAATCATCTTTCAAAATAGTAAAGCGGAACCACAAAACATTTAAAAAGAAAACCACTCACGATACTTTAACAAAAGTCCTCCCCTTCCTTCTCTTCTCGTTGAGAGGGAAGAGACATTTTCTTAATCTTACATGTTAACCCCTATCAAATCAGATTTGACATTTTCTTAGCCAGACCTTACTTCTAGCCTAACCCCATACCGCAAATAACTTTGAATCACTTAACACTTCTCACGTGGTTATATTTTTACAAGAAACCTTTCTCACGAACTAACCAACTTTTATTCGCTTAGAGCACTTATTGCAAATTTAAACTTCAAGCCTTTCTCGCAGCCTTTTTGATCGCGAAACTCTTGGTTCTTATCGCGAAGACTACCCAAACGCTTTGTTTTAGTCGAACTTACACGGACTTTCTTTTAAGAGCGTTTAGACTTATAGATTCTACTGTAAACTCTTTTGTTCTCAAAACTTCCTCGCGAATTAACTTCTTAATCGCAAAACTTATACTAACAATAAAATATTTTATCGCTTAATCATTTTCGTGGATTTATTCAAACGCCAATTTCTATAGTACTTTTAGCCGAAATTTTACTTCCTATACTCGAATTTAAAACGGGTCTCACATGCATAAAGAAGTAGAAACAAAAATTTCATTTTCTAAAGAAGGAATGGAGGCATTAGCAAATAGAATGAATCTCATAAACCTTGTATACATACATTTCATAAAAATTTTGAAGATCAACATCACCGAAGCATTAAAAAAATTGAAAAAAAAAGGGTGATCAATTTTTATTACCCACCAAAATGAACATAGTTCAACTGATATAGTTTTGCATAACTAATATCAAAGTTAGATATTCGATTTATCACTCTACTTATTTAATTTAATTACATTTTAAAAAATAAGATAATTATTTCTAAAAAATTAGATATTGATTAATCTTATTCAATAGAATATCATTAATCTAATATCACTCCTCTAAATCGTGTATTATGTGTGTTTTATTAATGCAGTCATGGACATAGTTTTTCACATGTTATGAATTGGATATAACTAAGAGTTTTTTCAAAAAAAGAAAAAGAAAAATTAACAATTTATTTGTTTTTTGTACAAATGTTTGACAATTTTTCATAAATAAACGTAGAATTAACAGTGTAGTTTATATATTGGAAAATTAGTAATAGAGGTGAATAGAAGCCAGCTATCTTCAGCACAACACTCTCTACTTCGTTCTTACCGTCTCTTCTCCACTTTCTCCCAGATCTCTTCTCTGAATCCTCTCCTTTCACATGGCCGCCTGCTTTGCTCCGTCGCTCTCCGTATCTGGTATATCTAATCTTTCCTCTCTTCGCATACGACTTTTAGGTTTTCATTTCCATATGCATATTCATTTGATTATGCGTTTCTTTCCACTGATCAGCTTGGAAGTAATTATCGCCGGTTGTTAGGCTTCTTTGATAATCTATGGAAACGGATGGGTTTAAATGGAAAAGAGTTTTGTATTCAATTCTCTGTGGAAGTTTATTATGTATGCCCCCACGATGATGAATTTGGATTTTTAATTATTGGTATTGTAGAAGTTTTTTTTTTAATGTTGGATGATAGATTGTTGGAGGTTTTTTTTTTCTCTCTTTGCACCTCGTTTTTAACGAAATATTTTCTTGGAAACTACTCTAGAAAATTTAATTTCTGGATGAAAATTGAAGGTGGTAATCTTGATTGCTTTTTGGAACTTGGGTCGTTTAAATTTTTAGTTCTATTTCTCTTTCGTAGCTTATTTGTTTTCAACAAGGTAATTCAATTTTCCTTTCTTTTCAATCATTTCTTATGTCTAGGGGGATTGATCAAGGCCTCGGATCTCTCTTCAAAATCCATTTCCTTTGGGCAAACACCAAAACTCGCCATCCGGAGGAAGTGTTCGAAAACCAACCACAAGTTATCAGTCTGTGCTGAGTACAAGTACGTGATTTAGTTCATTGAAGAAAGCTTATTGAATTTAATTTTTTAATGGTTGAAGTATAGTGTTCTTAGTAAAGTCACATAGGCTGTATTTTTGGCATGAATGATAACTGGGGTGGATATAGTGATCAATCATTTCGTGTTGGGCTTCTAAAGTTTCATGAATCTGCAATTATTTCAGACAGCTGGCTTTTTGAACAATTTTAGTTTCTAAAAATTCAAGTTAGTGGAAGGATGGATCGTATTGCTCAGTTGCAATACAATCGAACATTTTTATGAGGAAAGAAGCTGCTGGGTGAGAGTAGGGATGAGTAGGCAGGAGAACATGTAAAATAAGAAAAAATATCGTTTCTTTTTGTTCTTTTCTAGTAACACACACACATATATATAATGAGAATCAACCTTTCACTGAGAATAAAATGAAAGAATACACAGACAACTAAAAAGCAAGCCCAGAGAAAATAAAGACCACTAGAGAAAGGGCTCCCACTTCTGTAAAATAACACACCTATCGAGTAATTAAAAACGAACCTTCGTAATTTGAGTCTAAAGAGGAACGTGATTCTGTACTACAATTCAGATTTTTGGAGATGATTCTGTACTGCAATTTGGCGGAGGAACTTTGGGGCACCCTTGGGATAACGCACCTGGTGCCGTAGCTAAGCGAGTAGCTCTAGAAGCATGTGTACAAGCTTGTAATGAGGGACGTGATCTTGCTCGTGAGGGTAATGAAATTATCCGTGAGGCTAGTGAATGGAATCATGAACTAGCTGCTGCTTGTGTGAAGTATGGAAGGAGATCAAATTTGAATTTGAGGAAATGGATACTTTGTAACTTGGGTCTCTTTCCAAACCTCTAAACACTATTGTTTCCTCCTACTGGAAAGGTCCCATTGTGAAGCACATATCCTGACCAGCCACAAGAAATGACCATTTTTACTTGAAGGTGTAAAAATAAGGACCTGCTCAATCATCTCATTCAGGTCTTTATGGCAGATCAACTGAAAGTTGAACGTCTCAAAAAAATAACTTCACAAGAGGGTGCAAAGTCGCATTTCTAAAGGAAATGGTCGAGGTCTTCAAGGCCTTCAGGCAGAGGATACAACATAATGAGGAAATAAAAAAAATACCTCTTTCTTGAGGGTCATCCCAGCATGTTAAACTACCATAAATAACTCCTTGCTGGAGAAAGAACTCAACATTTATTGGAATATCGATCTTTTAGAAGTCGAGAAAATAAAATCTAATGGGAGAAGAGAGTAAGCAACACAAGAAGGGACTACTAGAGAAGGCCTCTCATAAGAGTTAGGACTCCAAATACACAAGAAGGGACTACTAGAGAAGGCCTCTCATAAGAGTTAGGACTCCAAATACACAAATC
>CM046893.1:4527929-4580615 GCA_025688845.1 Cucumis hystrix | reverse complement strand
AACTAGTATTTTGATTTATCACTTTACTTACTTATTTATTTTTATTATTTAATTTTTTTTCTCAACTTATAAATTTAGTTTAATGTAAAAAAAAAAAACTATACTTATTTAAAAATTAATGACTTCAACTTATAGGAAAGTTGGGTCATTACAGTTGGTATCAGAGCCCAGTTTTAGATTCTGTAGACTGACTTACGATGTAAGTCGTTGATTTTATCCCTATGGTCATTACGGTCCTTCGTACTCGCCAGGTACGTATTAAGATATAATTTAAGATTGTGCATATGACCTTGCCTGAATTAAACTAGATAAGTAAGTAAGCATGTTATGAATGAATTCGTAGTAAAAGACTTTTAATGGTGGAATTTAGGAAAAATGCCGCCACGTAGAAGTATTCGTAGAGGTGGAAGAGGAGGTAGAGGAGTTGGACGTAACCAGCCTGAGGGACAACCTGAAGGACAGCCTGGAGGACAGCGCGGGGGACAGCCAACTGTACAAGCTGTCAACCCTACTACACCTTCACTCAAGCAGACCTTGCTGCTATGGAGCAAAGATACAGAGACCTATTGTTGGAAGTGATGGCATAGCGACAGCCGGCCTCACAGACCCAGACAGCTCCTATTCAGGCACCGACTGCAGGTGTTCAGATACCAGCCACAGGAGTTCAGGCCCCAGTTGTAGCCCAACACTTACCAGACATGTTATCAGCCGAAGCCAAACACCTGAGGGACTTCAGGAAGTATAACCCTCAAACCTTCGATGGATCTTTAGCAGACCCCACCAAGGCACAGATGTGGTTGAGTTCGGTGGAAACCATCTTTCGGTACATGAAGTGCCCCAATGACCAGAAGGTTCAGTGCGCTGTGTACTTACTGATTGACAGAGGCAGAGGCTGGTGGGAGTCCACAGAGAGGATGTTGGGTGGAGATATAAGTAAGATCACCTGGGAGCAGTTCAAGGAGAACTTTTATGCCAAATTCTTCTCCGCCACAGTGAGAGAGGCCAAGTGCCAGGAGTTCCTAAAACTGGAGCAAGGCAATATGACGGTGGAAGAGTATGATCAAGAGTTCGACGCGTTATCCCGGTTTGCACCCGATTTAGTGAGAACTGAGGCTGAGAGAGCTGACAAGTTCGTCAGAGGTCTCAAGTCAGAGATCCAAGGTTTCGTTCGCGTCCTTAGACCAACCACCCAGGCTGATGCGCTGCGCATGGCAGTAGACCTGAGTTTGCATGAGAGGACAGTGTTGGCCAAGGCTGCAGAGAAGGGACCAACTTCAGGATAGAAACGGAAGTCTGAGCAGCAACCTATAGCAGCACCACACAGGAATTCGAGATCAGATGGGTTGTTCCACCGGCACCGACAGCAAGCGACTCAGGCAGGCCAAACCTTGAGGGTATTACCCATGTGTTCAAATTGTGGAAGGCCTCACTCGGGTCGTTGCCTAGCGGAGAGTGGAGTATGTTACAAGTGCAGGCAACCTGGGCATCTAGCTGATAAGTGTCCTCAGAAATCATACGGTGTTGTTGGAAACCAAACTTCCCCAACCCGTCAGGGGAGAGTTTTTGCCACTAATAGGCAAGAGGCCGAGAAAGCTGGCACAGTGGTGGCAGGTACAGTCGCAATCTTGGGACACTTTGCTTTAGTATTATTTGACTCGGGGTCCTCTCATTCTTTTATATTCTCAGTATTTGTACAGCATATGAATCTAGAAGTAGAACCCTTGAGTTACCTGTTGTCCGTTTCTACTCCATCTGAAGAAATTTTGTTGTCGAGTGAAAAGATAAAAGCATGTCAGATAGAAGTAGCAAAGCACGTTTTAGATGTAACTTTATTAGTATTGGACATGCGAGATTTTGATGTAATATTAGGCATGGATTGGCTATCTGCTAACCATGCAAGCATAGATTGTTTTAGTAAGGAGGTAGTTTTTAACCCTCCCGAGGCAACTAGTTTTAAGTATAAAGGGGTTGGGACTGTGGTTCTACCCAAAGTTATCTCAGCCATGAAGGCTAGTAAGCTGCTCGATCAGGGTACTTGGAGTATCTTGGCTAGTGTTGTGGACACTAGAGGGCCTAAAGTATCTTTATCATCCGAGCCAGTGGTAAGGGAATATCCCGATGTTTTTCCAGAGGAGCTTCCAGGACTTCCGCCCAGCCGAGAGGTTGATTTCGCCATAGAGCTCGAACCGGGTATCGGTCCCATATCGAGAGCCCCATATAGAATGGCACCAGCGGAACTGAAAGAGCTGAAGGTCCAGTTGCAGGAGCTACTGGACAAGGGTTTTATTCGACCTAGTGTGTCACCATGGGGAGCACTAGTGTTGTTTGTGAAGAAGAAAGATGGGTCGATGCGTCTTTGCATTGACTATAGAGAGCTTAATAAGGTGACAGTCAAGAACAAATATTCGTTGCCCAGAATCGAGGACCTATTTGATCAGCTGCAAGGGGCCACTGTGTTCTCTAAGATCGATTTACGTTCGAGATATCACCAGTTGAGGATTAGGGACAGTGATATATCTAAGACGGCTTTTAGTTCTCGTTATGAACATTATGAGTTTATTGTAATGTCCTTTGGCTTGACAAATGCTCCTGCTGCTTTTATGGAATTAATGAACAGGGTGTTTAAGGATTTCTTAGACATTTATGTGATAGTTTTTATTGATGACATCTTAGTTTACTCCAAGACAGAGGCTGAGCATGAGGAGCATTTGCATCAAGTGTTGGAGACCCTTCTAGCCAATAAGCTGTATGCCAAGTTTTCTAAGTACGAGTTCTGGCTGAAGCAGGTGTCTTTCCTTGGTCATGTAGTATCCAGTGAGGGAGTTTCTGTGGACCCAACGAAGATCGAAGCCGTTACCAATTGGCCTCGACCTTCTATAGTTAGTGAAGTTAGAAGTTTTCTGGGTTTAGCAGGTTATTACAAGAGGTTTGTGGAAGGATTCTCTCGTATGGCTAGTACTTTGACCCAACTAACCAGGAAGGGGACTCCTTTTGTTTTGAGTCCAGCGTATGAGAGCAGTTTCCAAGATCTCAAGCAGAAACTCGTTAGTGCACCGGTCCTTATAGTGCCAGATGGATCTGGAAATTATGTGATATACAGTGATGCCTCTAAGAAAGGATTGAGTTGTGTTTTGATGCAGCAAGGTAGGGTGGTTGCTTATGCTTCCCGTCAGTTGAAGAATCATGAGCAAAACTACCCTACACATGATTTAGAGTTGGCAGCAGTAGTTTTTGCACTGAAGATTTGGAGGCACTATTTATACGGTGAGAAGATTCAGATCTTCACTGACCACAAGAGCTTGAAGTACTTCTTCACTCAGAAGGAGTTGAATATGAGGCAGCGAAGATGGCTCGAATTGGTTAAAGACTATGACTGTGAGATTTTATACCACCCAGGTAAGGCGAATGTGGTAGCCGATGCTCTTAGCAGGAAGGTATCACATTCTGCAGCACTCATTACTAGGCAGGTTCATTTGCATAGAGACCTTGAGAGAGCTGAGATTGCAGTTTCAGTAGGGGAAGTTACCTCGCAGTTAGCTCAGTTGTCAGTACAGCCAACTTTGAGGCAGAGAATTATTATCGGCCAGCTTACTGACCCTTATTTGTTGGATAAGCGCCGCTTAGTAGAAGCAGGGCAAGTTGAGGAGTTCTCTTTATCCACTGATGAGGGACTCATGTTTGACAAACGATTATGTGTGCCAGCAGACAGTGTAGTTAAGATCGAGTTGTTGACTGAGGCCCATAGTTTTCCATTTTCTATGCATCCAGGCAGTACAAAGATGTACCAGGATTTGAAGCGAGTTTACTGGTGGAGAAATATGAAGAGAGAGGTGGCACATTTTGTTAGTAAATGTCTGGTATGCTAGCAGGTGAAGGCACCAAGACTGAAGCCAGCAGGTTTGTTACAACCCTTGGGCGTGCCAGAGTGGAAGTGGGAGAATGTATCTATGGACTTCATTTCTGGACTGCCTAGAACCCTGAAGGGTTATACAGTGATATGGGTTATTGTGGACAGGCTCACGAAATCAGCGCATTTTGTTCCAGGAAAGTCCACTTATACTGCCAGTAAGTGACAATTGTATATGGCCGAAGTAGTAAGGTTGCATGGGGTACCAATGTCCATAGTTTCCAACAGAGATGCCGTTTTACCTCCAAGTTCTGGAAGGGACTTCAGGCTGCCATGGGCACGAGATTGAACTTCAGTACAGCTTTTCATCCCCAAACTGATGGTCAGACAGAGCATTTGAATCAAATTCTGGAGGATATGCTGCGAGCTTGTGTGTTGGAGTTCTCAGGGAGTTGGGACTCCCATTTGCACTTGATGGATTTCGCCTACAACAATAGCTACCAGGCTACTATTGGCATGGCGCCGTTTGAAGCGTTGTATGGTAAGAGTTGTAGATCCCCCATATGTTGGGGTGAAGTTGGTGAGCAGCGGATGTTAGGTCCTGAAATAGTTCAGACCACCAACGAAGCCATACAGAAGATTAGAACTAGCATGATGACAGCACAAAGCAGACAGAAGAGTTATGTTGATGAACGACGTAGGGATCTTGAGTTTGACGTGGGGGACATGGTTTTTCTGAAGGTAGCACCTATGAAGGGTGTTCTGAGATTTGAGAAGAAGGGGAAGTTGAGTCCACGTTTTGTAGGGCCATTTGAGATTCTTGAGAGGATTGGCCCCGTAGCTTATCGTTTGGCTTTGGCTCCGTCATTTTCTGCAGTTCACGATGTGTTTCATGTCTCCATGCTGAGGAAGTATGTAGCAGATCCCTCACATATAGTTGATTATGAGCCATTGCAAATTAATGAGAACTTGAGCTATGAGGAGCAGCCAGTTGAGATTTTGGCAAGGGAGGTTAAACTGCTTCGTAACAGAGGAATTGCTTTGGTTAAGGTTCTATAGCGAAACCACGAGGTTGAGGAAGCTACTTGGGAGAGAGAGGACGACATGAGAGCTCATTATCCTAAGTTATTTGAGGATTAAAAAAAAAAAAAACTTTCGAGGACGAAAGGTCCTCAAAGGAGGGAATATTGAAACACCCCAAAACTATTAGGTTATTTTTGTTATCATTTTATTTTGTTTAATTTTGGGTGTTATTTGTGAAATTGTTTTAATATTTGGAGGAGTAAGAATAATTATATTATGGAATGATATAATTATTAAGGAAAAATATAAAAGAGGTGATAGAAGGGTTATTAATGAAGAGAGATGGAAAATTAAATAGGAATAGGGAAGAGGAATAATAATAATATATTTATTATTAAATAGGACTCCTTGGATTGTGTGCACTTCATCTTCTTCTTCCCTTCACGATTAGAACCCTAGCCGCCGCCTTTTCACTGTGCACCTCCGGCCGCCGCGAATCTCACGGCCGACGCAGCCTCTGCACGACTACGATCGCCCGGACGAAGCCTTCTCCGATCCGCGTGCTTCACCCGTGTCTAAGCCGATCGTGTGCGTTTCTGTCAGTTTCGAGCCTAAGTCGCGCCCCTTCACCAAACCGCGTGAGCTGCCGTTGACGTCCGAGCCGCGTCCCTTCGTCGAGCCACGTGAGCTGTATTTCGTTGGATCCAAGCCGTGCCGTGTAAGCCGTACGCAAGCCGTGCGCTTAAGCCGACTGCCCTGAGAGCCGTTCCTTGTTTTGGAGTCACTTTGGTGAGTTTGGCTAATATTGATTGTGTTGGTACTCCCATTAATTACCTATTTTGTCCCAAATGAATAAAGTTATGGATTTAAGTGGATCTATGTTTTCTTGAAGGAACGAGTATAATTGGAGGAACTTAGACTGTGAATTGTTCCATTTAGGGTTGTGTTGGATTCAACCCTAATCTTGGGGTAAGCTTGGATAAGTTTGGTTGCTTAATTAAACAGTAGGGTGATAGTTGACAAAATTATTAATGTTAATTTTGTTTATGTTTAGGACTGAGTATTGGGAGGATTGACTGTCAACCAGTGAATTATTTTAGCAGATCTCCAGGTAAGAGATTTTTCCCCCTTTTGATTGAGATGCAGCACCATTGGTGTATGATATGATTATATGTTATTTTTTGAGTTATGTGTGTTTGAGCTAAGATGTTGGTATTATGTTGAGCATGTATAGCCTATAGTGTTCTGTTGGTCTGCCGGTTAGAGTCGTACCACGAGGGGTCCATCAAGGTTCCCCTATATATGTCTGTGTAGTTATTGAGACGTGATTCGACGGGATCACTTACAGCCCGACTCTCCTTTAGGGTGTTTCCTTCGGGTTCACCGAGAGCCCAGTTTAGTCCCGGTGGGACTACTGGATAGTGTGCGTTCGGGAGCACCATAGCCGTGGTACTTTATTACAGGACTCTAACAAAGAGACTAACAACACATAGTGAGACTAAATATGAGGATTCTTACTGAGTATAAATTTATACTCACTCTTTTTAATGTTAAACTTTCAGGTAAGGGGAGAGGCAAGGGCAAACTGGCGAATGATAAGAAGTGACGGTGGATCGCCATAGGGAATAGTTCAGTTTTTCCGCATTTATGTTTTAGTAATTATATCTTTGGTTTATTTCAGAACTTCAATTATTTTATGTATTTCTTTTATTTTATGGGCCCGAACTAGTATTTTGATTTATCACTTTACTTACTTATTTATTTTTATTATTTAATTTTTTTTCTCAACTTATAAATTTAGTTTAATGTAAAAAAAAAACTATACTTATTTAAAAATTAATGACTTCAATTTATAGGAAAGTTGGGTCATTACATAACACCAGTTTTATCATAACCCTAACCCTTTCATAACCCAACCCTTTCCCCAAACTCCCCCTAAATGTTTTGATGTCAACTATGATTTATGATCAAAGGAAAGCTTGATCCAGTTTGGAACCTTTGAGCCGATTGTCGTTTGGTTCCAGCGGGTGGTCATAGTAAATGTCTCCAAAGAAACGGAAGAGTTGATAATAGAGGATATCAAAGGGTATATAGTTGTAAACCGTAAAAAAAGGAGACAACTAAAGAGTCCTGCTCCTATCAAAATTATAAAAGATGGAACAAAACTCAGAAAAAGAAAGAGAAGAAGAAGGCATGGAAGCTAGAGCTTGTTGAGGAGGAAGGTGAAGGCTTTCCTCAACCCAGGCGACATGTGACATTAGTAAATTTTCGTCCACAAAACTTCTACAATGACTACTCGAAGAGAGCATAAGAAGTCGTTGCGTGGCATGTTGTAAACACAGTAGAAAACAAGGATACTCCTTCAAGTTCATTACAAGTAGTGGAAGGTTTAAAAGACTTACCATCGTTCACCATAGATGAGTTATTGTCTCTCACTCAAGAAACTAAGACGTTTTCATTGACCCATTGTTAGACCCAAATACAGCTAGGAAGGGTGCTTTCAAGAGTGTTAGCTCCTTGAATCTTGGCAACTTTCAGTTCTTTCTTGTCTATGGCTTCCTATTTCTCAAAACATAAAATCAACAGAGTCTTAGAATAACATTTATAATTTGAAGTTTGGTTTTCAATTCTTTCTTTTTCCAAAGATAATTATGCAGTCTTTACTTGAATGACTTTGAATTCTTCTCGTAGTTGACTCATCAAAGTCAAAGGCTTCTTCCATATGTGATGTCTTATTGCCTAATTGATGGTCTTTGTCTATTGATGACAATTGTACCGAATATGAAGATGGTACCACAATGAAATTATCCTCTCTTAAGATAACTATTCAAGATAATTCTTAAACAGAAGCCAGGTTGTTTTCATGGATATTTGAAGTTCTAAAAAGTAGTGTTGTCATTTCTAGTCTAAGTGTTGGGATGTATTTAAAAAGAGTTCGTGTGATCTTGTCATTGAAGGGATAAAAGCCCTATGGCAGCGGAAGAATTTAAAGAAACGTTACTCAAATTAATTTGAGAATCTTAAAATACCGCTACATTGGCAAAATTTTAGAATCCAAATTCTGAATAAAAACTAAGCATACTTTTAAATTAAAAGATAGAGAGAACTTACTTTCGATGACGTCTCTGAAACTACAAATCATCAAATTGGGGACACCACCCGTCGGAGACTTTCCTATCCTCTGGGATGAGATTGGTTTGTGGGAACCAATTGAGATGGAAAAAAGGTTTAGAGAAACTCTTTTCTTTTTGCATAGAGAAAAAACCTAAGTTTTTTTTTTCTTGATCAATATGGTTGAAGAAAACTGTTTTCTTCTGCATATTTATAAGTTTCTTTCCTTCTTGGAATAGGAAAAGGAGTAAGAAAGAATTATGAGATTCTTTTTATCAAATCTACTAATTAATTAACAATTAATCAATTAGTTAATAATTAATTAAATCATATTTAATTAATATTTCATTCAAATCTTATTTGAATGAATATTTCTCCAATATCTTATATATTTATATTAATATAATTAATTAAATCATATTTAATTAATATTTCATTCAAATCTTATTTGAATGAATATCTCTACAATACCTTATAGATTTAATTAAATCAAATTTAATTAAATAAAGTTAAACTATTAATTAATTCTCCAATTAATTAATAGCTAAATTAAATAACTTATATTTAACTTAAATTAAATTTGAATCATATTCAAATATAAGTTTCTCTCATAACCAATAATTTTAATATGAATCCATTTCACATTAAATTAATATTTGATCTCATTCCAATATTTTATCTCTCATAAATTAATTTTGAATTATATCCAAAATTAAATTTATATAATGAAGTTTCACAAACTTTATATTATAATGTATCACTATACATTAAACTAATTCCCAAGTAAATTTGAACATTTCAAATTACATGTAAAGACCCAACTTTTCAGATTAAGTCGAAGTCTTTATTTTTAAACAAAAATACTTTGCTTAACACGAAATACTATAAAATTTATTTGAAACAATCATTATCAAAGAAACTTCATTCGGGCCCTATTTTAACAAAATAAAATTTCTAAAGTATCATTTATAAATTACTCAAAACAAACCGTTCTAAACATGAAACTCATTTTAAATCCTCAAAACTGGAAAACAGTAAAGACACTAAGCGAAAGCAATTTTGAAGAAAATTCCCCTATGGCGATCACATCTCCTTCTTGTCCCTCGTCGGTCTGTCTCTCATATTACCCTTGCCTGTAAAATTAAACATGAGAGGGTGAGTATGAATATACCCAGTAAGAGACCCACTACTGGTCCCGCTAGGGGTAAAATTATTAACTTTCTATTGGGAGGTACCCTGCATCATAACAGTCTTGTGATCCCATAGAATGCACATAATCAGTCTAATGCTTCCTAAGGATGCACATATCAGTCTAGTGCTCCCGAAGGATGCACATATCAGTCTAGTGCTTCCGAAAGATGCACCTATCAGTCTAGTGCTCCAAAGGATACACAACAAGTGGTGATCCCGTGGGACACCTGCAAGGCACACTACCTTATAGATAAAGCTAATAATTCCCCTCAGTCAAATCTAACATTTTAAACAATCAATTAAATTTACAATTCAAGCTACCATCATATCCTTTTTCAATTCAACACATATACCGTCAATTACACAAACCAGTACATAATCAAACATTAGCATAACTGTTCCTCAAACAGTTATACTTATACGGAAGCGTCACCCACCTCAGTTCAGTCAATTCAATCTACAGTACACTACCTATACGTTAACATAATAGTCAACAATCCTCAATTCAGTCAGTACAACATTTTTAATTCAGTCAATCCATCAACACATTCAAATCTACATAAAGCAATTAAGTCCCTTTAACCATACCAATCTACATTTAGCAGTCATATCTTTTTAGTCATTCAAGTCCATGCATAGCATACAAGTTCTTTTAATCATTGAAATCTATATATGGGTCCAGTAGTAGAAATCTCTTACCTCAACGTTACCTAAGTTTCTTGATCGAACTAAAATTCAACGAACCAACCTAAACATAATTGAATAGAAATCAATCACTTCCACAAACAATTTCATCCATTTAATCAATTCGTCCAATGAGAATTTCATTAACTTACCCAAGTAAATGGAGAGTTGAACTCCAAACCAAACTTATTGGAAACTCAAGGAATTTAAGCTTTATCCTCAATTTGTACCTTCAAGAACAATATCAACCAATTAAATAACCCAACCAATCATGGTTATTAAAAACATCCATCAAGATCCAAAACTACACCCTTACCACAAACCACAAAAATTCGTAACAAGGTAGAGGCCGTAACTTATATCTGCGCGACAGATGGAGGTGAATGTTGGCTTGAATCTCACTGTTGGAAGAAGAGGATTTCACTCGCGACTTGGATTTGAAGGGGAAAATCGGCTCGGGTTGAATAAAGAAAAAATGGAGGGGTGTCGTCGAATGGTGAACGAAGGACGACAATTGGTACAAACGACTCATGAACAGAGGAGAGAAAAACGTTTGGCTACATGTTAAAGAGGAAGAAGAGATGAAAAATGGAGAGGGAGGTGGCTGGGGAGAGAGGAAGAAACAAAGAAGAAGGAGAAGAAGAAGAAGGAAGTCCTTTTTTTTTTTTTTTTTTTCCTTTTTAATAATAATAATATAATAATAATAAAACATATTATTATTATTAATTTCTTTTTTTTTTTTCCTTCTTTTCCGTTTCCTTTCTCCTTCTTTCTAGTTTGCTTTTTCCTTTCTTTTCTTAAAATAATACTAATAGGAATATAATTATGATATATTATTATTACTTTTCCATTTGTCTTTTCTTTTCCTCTTCCCAAAACAATTTTTCTCTCTCCTCAATAAATACTCATAAATTCCAATTTTTTATCTTTTTCCCAAAAATATAACCAAAAAAAAAAAAATATATATATATATTATTCATACTAATTATATTATTTTCAATAATATAATTTGCTCAACCTTCCATAACTTTACACACATATATATACATATATATTCAAAATTCTTAACTCTCACAAAATTAATTTACCAATATCATTCTCTCTTATCAAATCCATAACAATATAGAAAAATTTCCAATTTCCATAATTTATTTAGATATTTTTTTTGTAAATATTTAAATAAATTCTAATCTCCAAAAAAACAAACAAATATATCTTTTTATCTAAAATAACACCCAAATAAATCCAACTTAAATTAAATTCAATCAAGATAATTAAATTTAAAATTTCCTTAAATTTGAGGGTGTTACATTACAACCAATATAAATAAATCACATTACCCTTTATAAGCTAGGAAGGGGACCTAATGCACCTATAAATCAGAAGCTACAACGATCTGAGATTAATTGGCTAAACTCATTAACCACATTGATCAATATTCGTTAACTGTGTGTACACTCCACTAAAGACTCACAACTGAACTTTTCTCACTGTAGATATATTTATGTGTCCACGGATATAGACCAATAACAGTAAGTTAGTCTTTCACGAGTGTTCGTAACACCAGCTGGGTCAATTTACCGTTTTACCCCTAGGTTACCTCTAATCCTTAAATACCAGTGCTCCTTCAATGAACAACCTGTTTATGGTCCTACCAATAAACAGAAACCTCTCTCGTGCCATAGAGAGGGTAAGACCCTTTGTTCAAGACCTGGAGACATCATTTAAGGGAACACTCATCTACTTACCCTAAAGTAGGGAATGAGTGAATTCTATCTTGTGTAATTATGTTTCCAGTTCCCCACTCTGTCTTATCTCCAAAATGATAAGCTTATTGAGTTGGCGATCTGGCCACTCTCACTCATACAAATCAAAGGACAATTCCTCGCGAACATGAGTTCATAACACACTCAGGATTAAAACTAAGTTACCTAGGTCATCCTAGTGAAATAGAAACCTAACTAGTTAACGGAGTTACATCTAGTAGTTACTATTTCGCTGTTCGATTTTATGCAAACTCATTGCATAGGATACCTTCACTCGCATGTCAACTACAAGAACGCGTTGGATCATTGCGTTTGTATCAAATACAAAGTGAGCCGTATCAATAGTGTTACCAGGATAAGATACCCAACCTTATCCTTATACTATAGACCCTTTAAGCTGATCTTGAACATTGATCCCTGTGTGTCTCTACATACTGTTCAAGACTCATTAAGCAGCTTAGGATGTTAGTTTATTGGATTTGGGTTATTAAGACAAAACTAATAATTTAATCAATACCAATTATTACAATAATAACATTTTATTAATAACGGTCAATGAATTATATTTACAATCTACGAGTTTTAGGACATAAATTCCAACAGTCTTAAATGTCTTCCCACATGTGTAAAACTATTTTCTGAAAGAAGTTCGAAACCTTTGTTTCACTAATCCACTAAGAAGGCTTAAGGTATCCTATCATCAACTTCTGGTGACCTATTGGAGGCAACTCAGAGATCTTGAGAGGGCCATGAGAGAATGACTTTCTTTAAAGGCACTTTGGAGCAACCGTCTCCTTTGGTTAGAGGATTCAAAGCTTCATCGATTCGATTTTCACATTTACTTTTCTCTTGCTACGTTGAATTTGTTTGAAAAAGGTAAGAGGTCGTGAGGACTGTTCGATTGGTTTAGTTATTGGTGATTCAGGGGTATCAACCTCCTCAATGGCTGAATCCAGAGCATAAGGTATTGTTAAAAATTCATCACTACATTGCTCCACAAACTCTTGAAGATGATTGTCCAAATGTGATTACAAGGATAAATAAATGAATAAATTATCCACTAAAGAAGAAAAAAATGAGAGAAAAGATATACAAATTATCAAAGCGCTTGAAACCCCTCTAAAAAAGATCATTCACTTGATGTCTTTGCTTTCTTTGAAAATATTTTCAATTGATAATCACTTTCATCTCTGTGATTTCACATCTTTTTCGGGTTAAGAGTCATTGCTTCAAATGAATTTGTTTATCACTTATGTTATTCCATTTGTTTCTGAGTAGTCTAGGTTACGAGGGAGGAGGAATGATACTACTTACTAAATGATGTCTATTGACCTCAAAATAAGTCTTATGTCTTGTTAGCCACAAATTTCTAAATCGCAATGTCACATGATTGTAGGGTACTAATGTAAAGCAAGCAAGAATACCTCAGATAATGTTCTATGCATCATGCATATCTTCCACCAATATAATACATTCTTTGGGGTAATGACAGGTAGTATTTCCTCTATATCATTAGGAATGTCTAGGTAAAAGTTGAATTGTCGCCCAAATTGATATGGACTATACAACTCTATATTCCAAACATTCCCACACCGGAATGATAAGTAGCATGATTGTATGCTTGAAAAATAGGAAAATCGTAGGAATAATAAATTATGACCACCGGTCGTGCTCTCATGTTTATTTTGGTTATGAATATTTGCACCTTTGTGTGGATCATTTCTTCCGACTCATATTTTTCAAAGTAAATAGACCCACCTTAATTGGAAAAGTTGGCCATCTTTAGACCTCGAATCTCTACAGGAATGGGGTAATGCATGCTAAAATAATAAGCTAACCAACCGTGTACATAATGCATCAAAAAGAAAAAGTTCATTCATCCAATTCTTTTGATGCTTCAATAATTAGACCTATCCCATCGTTTATATTGGCTAGAACTGAGACAACATAGTTGTAGATAGTCCTAATGGCCATTGAGCTAGCAATTCTTAAAACTCCAGGGTGAAGAAAGGATCTCTTTTACGAAAATACAAATAGGCACAACCAACACGATAAAAAGAAAACTAAGTATGCAAATGACATATTTTCTCTCATGTACCAATATAGAGACTCGATTCTCGTACCATCAGTATTTTGAGTGTGAGGCCTTCTTTTGCTATGTGTAAGGGATTTATCATATATTCTACTCCCAAAGAACCGTCATGAAATCTAAAAATTGATGGTATCTTAGGAGTTATTCTTGGAGGGCTCGTGCAGTCGTTTCTCCATGAGCAAACTATTGAATGATACATTGGAAGAGATGTTCATATGTCATTAGAATTTATCTTACGAGCCCGTTAACTCTTTAAGGAAAGAAATGTATTTATCATAAATACTCCCATTAATTGAAAGACTCTCAAACGACCACATGTTCCATAAGGAAATGGATAGTTCGCCTACATGGTTTGAAAAGTGTTGGTTGAACGGTTAGACATTTAAATAATAATATGTATAATTAAGGTTGGGGCTATGTATATAGATTAATAACTTGAAACTTTAAGGAATAACCTAATTTAAATTAATCATTTCACATTTGTCTTAAATTCTCGGTTTTTCCATTAATAAGATTTAGCCAATTTTTGGGACGAATTTGACCTTATCAATAATTAAAAAAAAAAAAAAACATTCATACGAATTTGATTATATTTATTTACCATACGTATATTCAACTGAATTTATTACTGATATTAAAACTAACATATCACATGTGACATATTTATGTAAAAATTGGATTTAAATTTTGATTTGAAACCGTCAAATTATGTAAATTTTGATTTAAAAGTTTATCATCCCATAAAACGGTCATAATTTCTTGATTCTTATTTTAAAAGATTATTTTATTGTGCCAATTCTATTGAATAATTATTTTTGAGAACGTTGTGTTTTTTAATTGCATTAATATTCAATTTTATGTTCATTTGACGTTTTATTTTTGGGTTTCTCTTACTGTGTTTGTCTACGACTTTCTTTACGACTGTGTTGGATTTCTTTTACGGTTATCCTTTAGCATTATTTGTGATGACACTACAACGCGTAAAGACTGTGTTCGATGGTACGTAGATGGGTTGAATCTTCCCAATATATTGACTACCGTGTGGTTGATGTATACGTTTCAAAGTTTTATAGAATGCATTCAAGCTAGACTTTTCCCTTCTTCAGATCTTTCTGTGTCTCGTTTGACTCTTTATTAGGATACTTGCAACAGTTTGAACCTCATTCAAATTGTTGAAGATAAGGACGTGTATTGGCTTATGTGAGTTTTGTCAAAATTTTCTGACAATGATTTACTAGTTGTTGTTGTTTCTGCACCTGTTGGTTCGTTTGGAAATACCTCATATTTGAACAATGAAGTACCTAGACATCAAGGTTCACATAATGTATTAGGGATTATTGACGTTGATGCATTTGATTCACCAGATGCTGGAATACCAATTAAGGTGGGAGTAATGTTTAGAAGTAAATCAGTATTAAAGAAAACTAATTTCTTAGGGTTTCAAATGGAACGAACGAAGCTAAACTGACCGAAGACCAAGAATGATTTGAGATTTGAACGTTTGCAGAGATTAGGTGGAGCTTTCCATTAAGGCAATATGTGTAATTTTTATGTTTTTGGGGGAAAATTATATTTTCATAGGGTTTAATTGTATGAGGGATATGTTATTTAATAACAGAATATTTGGGTTTTAGGGAACAATTGTATTTAGGATTCAAGTTTTTCAATTGGGTATGAGCATTTGAGACATTGTTCCATCTATTTTTTTTTTTTAGATTTTTCTGTTTTACTATTCTAACAATTTAAAAATAATTTTGCTATTTTTTCAAAGTAAACCTTCTAATTTGCATTCTTCTTATCAGCCCTACAATTTTTACCTTTAAAATTTGAGTTTTGTTTTAATTTAGTTTATATGTTACCTAATTTAAATCTTTGATATGTATAAATGTCATTAATTTAGAATAGTAATGGCATGAAAATTTACAATTATTTTAAATTGCCAAACTTAAGTAAAATATAACAAAGAAATTTAAAGTATTAGCAAATATAACACCATACAACTTTGCAAATATATATTAAAAAAATATATCTAGCTCTTCAAGTCTCACAAATATATTTTGCTCATTTACAATTTTTTGAAAAGGTCATATGCTTAATTTTGTGTGTGTGTGTGTTTTTTTTTTGTACGGATGATCCTTTTTTGGGTGTTTTAATGTTTACAATGTGCTAAGTTTCATTGTGTTAAGGACACCCCTCCCCGTCCAAGGTTGTCGTATCCATAATGAATTTTTTTGGTCACGCCTTTCTCATTAAGCATGTGTGTTAGGAATGTTTCTCTTAGTTTGATGATTATTGACAAGGTTTGCAATTGTAAAGGTTAGATAGATTTGTAAAAGATATTTGAGTAGAAAAATGAGTAAGGATTATTTGTTTGGATGAAACAAATATTTATGGTCTAAACTTTCATTTATTTACTTTTTAATAGAATCAATACATTTGAAATATGATAAATCACGATTTTACCATTCTTTTGTATGAACATTTTTAAAAATAGCAAAATAAATTAAAGTATTTACAAGTCATAGCAAAATTCTGAATTTTATCAATGATAGTCACTGATAGACTCCTATCAATGGTCGCTATCAATGTATATTATTGATAGAATCTAAAAATTTTATTATATGTTGTAAATATTTTGTCAAATTTGCTATTTTTCACAATTTTTCTCTTTTGTATATATTAAAGTTAATAACTCAAAGTTTAAATAAATTAGGGGCAACGAAGATAAATAGCAAATTATAAACTTTAGTTTGAAAAAATAATAAAATAAAAATAAATTTATGCAAATGTCAAAATAAAAAATATATTAAAAACGAAAAATATAGAATGCAAAAAATAACCCTACCCAATCTAAAACCACAACATTCAATTGAATAACCACACAAAAATTTAAAAAAAAAAAAAAAAAAAAAAAAAAAAAAAAAAAAAAAAAAACCCTCAAATACCATGTAATCAAATCAAACACCAAGGCAATGAATTAGTTACCTGTAAAAAATAAATCTAATAAAATCTCTCAATCTTCTCTCTCTACCTCTATAGGTGTGACCCTCGTATTCTTCTTAATCCTTGTTTTCAAACTTGAACCAAAAGAAAAAAAATCTTCATTGTTGGTCCTCTCAATAAGCTGCTTTTTGGTTTCCTTCGTCCCTCCAAGCAAAGGTCGGTCATAGCAGTCGCCGACGATTCATTTAGCCCGCTTTCATCTTTTGTTTAGTCACCGGCCATAGGTTCAGTAGCGTTCATCCTTCGTTCAGTTGTTGGTCGTACGTTTAGTTGTTGGCGTTCTTCCTTTGTTCAGTTCGTGTTCGTCCTTCGTTCAGTCTGCGGTCCGCCTTCGTCCTTCGTTCTTTCATTCTGCCTTCGTCCGTCCGTCCAACATTTCATTGGTTTCATCGTGTTTGTCCAACATTCAGTCCAATGTTCGTATGTACTCGTTCAGAGTTAGTTCAAGACTAAGGTAAGGTTATATTAATTTTCCATTATAAAACAATGGCTCTAATTTTTTTTTATATATAAATTCTACATTAAAGATATATTTCTAGGAAATATCTTGGCTGTTATAGGATACATAAATAATGCTAAATGGAAAAAAAATTATTTGCAATAGTTTATAAAATTAAAATAAGATTTTCCTATTTTTTAGGAGTCACCAACAAAATATTGTATTTAATATAATAAATATAAAGAAGAATTAAAGATATGAAAAAAAAAAGGTAAGATTGAGAGCTCTTGGAATTAGTTGTGAAAAAAAAAAAAGCAAAGCAAACAAAGACCCAATAGATCTCACAAAGTGAAGAAGAGGTATATGTTTTTAATTTTATGTACACTGAATTTGAATACGAAAATACTAATACTATTTGCATAACAGAAAATGGGAGACACAATGGTTGGATCACTGCTACCGTGGAATTGCAAAAAAAAAAAAAAAAGAAGAGAGAGAGAGAAAGAAAAGAAGCCAATGATCCCCGAAGTAGTCTTTGCGTGACGAACTTGTTTAGTTTAACTTGAATTGTTTAGAAAACTTTTGATTTCAAAGATTTTGATTGTTTTGAAGCCTTTGCATTATGTAGTTGGAATTATTTCATTTTGATGTTATTGTGTTTATCTTTGGAACAATATATATACTTGCACAAATTAGCTTCATAGACAGATTGATGTCATAAAATTGTGAATGATACCATATTTTGATGACCAAAATTTTTACCTTTATGTGTTTGTCCCAAGTCTGTCGTTTATAACATCATTCATTTGGTTGGAAAATCCTAATTCTACAAGTTATTATAAAATTTAGTTAGTTAAACAACTTTGATTACTATTCAATGGCACTGTTTAGGAAATCGTTCTTATTGTTGATTATGTAACAAATTAGCTTTCTCTCGTTCTACTCGCACCCGGTCTCACCTATATGGCTTTTTCATGGTCTCGGTCCTTCGCCGTGGAAAGAGGGGATGAGTCAAATCCTAGGGCTGGAGGGTATCCTCTCGCTCGCTTTCAAGTGGGGATACTTCATCCTCTTTTTCTTCATACATTCTATGAAATAATGTCTTCTCACTAGTTATCCACCAACTAAATCATATGAGTTCGCTCCTTTGTTCATTGGCTTTGTACCGAAGAAGTGAAGCTATTCCTTAACCGCGTAGAAGGAGTTTTTTAGGTGTCCGAGATTCCAAAAGAAGCAAGAAAAGAGGATAAAGGATCAGTCTGTACCTACTGAATAAGAGGAGAGCGAGAGGTTTATTCACAGTTTGAAAGTGAAAAAGTATACACCAAACCAAATACATAATTACAAATTTATGTTTATATGGATTACACATAAAAGTATATGAATATATGAGCAAATACATATTAATAGTTGAATATGTGATCATGATATAGAATGTCATATTGTTTAAAAGCATAAAATACAGTGTAATTTCGCCAATAATATATGTTATGCATTCGGTCAAACATCGTGGAACTAATATGAAAATAATACTACTTGTTATCGTCTAGTATGTAAATACACTATAACTGTAACAATATCGATGTTTACACCAAGAATATGTTTGGAATTAAAAGTGAGCATTAATTAATAATATGAAACATTATTTTAATTAGTAGGCCAATTCTTTTATTAGTATAATAAGCAACTGCTTTTATTGACTTTCCAACTTTCTTTTTTCTATGCCATATTGCCGTACATTCTTTACCTCCCAATTTCTCACATGGTGAGGTATCATGATTGAAACTAACAAACATGGTTAGACTTCTATTAGTTTCTATCAATATCACTTTAGAGACATTGATAAAATTCTATCAATTTTCAGTAGTGATAAATATTGAATTTTGTTATATTTTGTAAGTATTTTTGTTCATTTTTCTATATATGAAAATGTCCGAAAACTTGTCAAACATGGTAAAGTAGACAAAATATTTACACTTCACCACAAAATTAAGTGTAATGAGTTTTTGTTTAGTAGTTTTTTTTCTATGAAGTGTAAATAGTTTGTTTGTTTTTTTAAGAAAACTTATATTTCAAATCACTTTTGTAAAATATGTAATCGAGAAGAAAACTCCAAGTCAGAGTAAAAAATGGAACCGACCTAACAAAATTGACCAAATCTGTAAAAACCCAACCTTCCTAGAAGGTTGAGTTAATTACTATTTAAATAAAATGTAGTTTTTTTTTTCTTTTTTTTTTTTAAAAGGAAAATTAATTTATAAGTTTTGAGAAATATATAAAAAAATTAAATAAGCAATGAAAATGATAAAACAAAATACTAGTTTGGGCCCATAAATAAAAGAGATACTTTAAAATAATTAAAGTTCTGAAATTCTTAAAATAATTCTTAAAACATAAATGCGGAAAAAAACTGAACTATTCCCCATGGCGAACCGCGGTCACTTCTTGTCATTCGCCAGCTTGCCCTTGCCTTTATCTTTACCTGAAAATTAAACATTTGAGAGAATGAGTATATAAAATTATACTCAGTAAGAGACCCATACTTAGTCTCCCTATGTGTTGTTAGTCTCTTGCTAGAGTCCTGTAATAAGGTACCACGCTCTATGGTGCTCCCGAACGCACGCTATCCAGTAGTCCCACCGGGACTGAACTGGGCTCTCGGTGAACCCGAAGGAATCACCCTAAAGGAGAGTCGGGCTGTAAGTGATCCCGTCGAATCACGTCTCAATAATACTCAATCATATATATAGGAGGACCTTAATGGACCCCTCGTGGTACGACTCCAACTAGCAGACCAACAGAACACTATAGGCTATACATGCTCATCATAAAATCAATATTCAGCTCAACATACATAATCTCATATATAATCACATCATGCATCAATAATATGCATCTTGGCAAAAAGGGGAAAACTCTCTTACCTGGAGATTTGCTAAAATAATTCACTGGTCGATAATCAGGTCCTCCCAATACCCAAACCTAACCACCAGTAAAATTTAAAATCAATTATTCTGATAATTTTTCACCCTACTGTTTTAATTAGTAACCAAGCTTATCCAAGCTTACCTCAAGATTAGGATTGAATCCAACACCACCTTAAATGGAAATTCACAGTCCTATTTCCACCAATTTCGCTTGGACCTTCAAGCAACCATAGACCAACTTATTCCAAATATCATCTTATTTAAGATAAAAATATTTAATTGGGTGTACCAAACCCATACAAACTCACCCCAATAGGCTCTAAACAAGGAAAATGGCTCAGCAGAACAGTTGGCTCGGGCGTGCGGCTTGTAGAGGAGAAGAAAGCGTGCGGCTGGCGTGTGCGGCTGAAGACGGACGCGTGCGGCTGGAGAATAACCCACGCGTGCGACAACGGCTGCGGCTTGCGACTCGGAGAAAAACTGGCGCGCGCGGCTGCTGCTGAATGCGTGCGATCGCGACTCGGAGGAGGCTGGCGCGCGCGGCTGCTGCTGAAGGCGTGTGGCTGCGACTCGAAGAAGGCGGCGCGTTCGGCTGGAGGCGCGCGACTGGCCGAGTGAGACGCGAGGGAGGCGTGCGGCTGCGTCCGGCGACCGTCGTCGAGCAGCGGCAGCTTCAGTCGTGCGGCGGCTAGGGTTTTTTTTCTTGTGAGGAAGAAGATGAATAGTATGGCACGCATCCCGAGGTGTATTTAAATCCATAAAATTCTAATAATAACAATAATGCCACTATTATTATTATTATTTAATTTCCCCCAAATAACTCCCTTCTCCTTTATCTTTTCCTATTCCTATTCAATTTTCCTCTCTCTTCATTAATAACCCTTATCTCACCTCTTTTATATTTCTCCTTAATATTTATAAATCTTCACCAATTAAAACCATTTCACAAAATAACACCCAAAATTAATAAAATGATTTAAAAAATTTTGGGGTGTTACAAAATCAAAGGTAGTTAGTTGGAGATAAGGAGGAGTTCGGTGGGTGTCACCTTAGAAAAAAAATTAAACTGACAACAGTTTTTACAATTTTCAAAGGTTTAAATCGACATAAGCTGATTGATTGACGTCAACCAACCAATGACCAATTTGTATTCTTTCATGGTCGAAGTCCATTTGAACATTTACTAAATCAATCATAATCAATTCGGTGACAGTTTGGTCGAAAAATTGATTCCGACATAGTAATGCTCTAGTGGGACAAGAGAGACCATTTAAAAAAAAAAAAAAAAAGTGAATTTGTCATAGAAAATACAAACGACCCAAATAATTTCTCTTAATATTTAAGGTACAAATGGGCTATTTTGGATCTTAGACAAGACAAATTAAATACAATGCTAAACTTTAATTACTCTCTCATACTTTATATCTTTGCTTTTTTAAAACCTACCCAATATATATATTCATGTGATTAGTTTTTAATTCATTTTAATTAATATATTATGAGAATGAAAGAGACTTAAATTATTGATTAAGAGTATGGTAGAAATGATCTCACAACCATGAAATTATGGAATCTTGCCAGAAAAAGTTTGTTATTCATGAAGAACTTAAATTATAGCCAATATAGTTTTGGTATAGTGGAAGCTAAGTTGAAAAACTTAAAGTTAGTTGATACATAAACTAATTTTCGTTGCCTAATGCTTTGTAGGGCTTAACTTTGTGTAGTTTATATTTGAAAATTTTAGCTTTGTTGGCCAATATACATCCTTTCTTAACTCATATTTTTTATATTAAAAATTATAGTTATTTTCAAATATAGCAATATAAACAAAAATACATACAAAATATAGCAATATATCACCATCTATTTATGATAGATCGGGAAAGATTACTATATATGTCTATCTGTATTTATTATGATACATCACAACATATCATCTATAGATTGTGATATTTTGATATATTTGTACATATTTTTAAAAGTTTTGTTATATATATATATATATAAAAAGGACTCAATTTAAAAAATATGTGCCTACATTTTATGCTTTATTTCAAATTAACATCTTTAAAATTTCAAAAGTTTTGTTCACACCCTCAAATTTAATTTTAAGATTACCTCGTACTACTGTTATATTAATAGAAATCATTATTGTTGTTAATTACATCATCCCTTGCTTCTTCCATTTTCTCTTTCATATATATGCTTCAATTTATAGCCTAAAACTTCCCTATTTCTTGTTTAATTTGTTAAGAATTAATCGAATTGAAACTTCCCTATTTCTTGTTTTCTTCCCTCTCTACTGCTTCAATACCATTTTATTCCCATCTTTCCACTCTCCAATCTTTTAAACTACCCCTTCATTCAAGTGTTATATATATATATATATATATATTTAGGTTATAGCAAATGAGAACAAAGATCAATGCAATTAGCTGCAAGAGATCTTTAAACGTAAGTATTTTAACAAGGTTGTGTGTTAGTGTTGGTTAATATGTTTAAGTTTCATATACAAATAAGAGGATTGAGAATATGTGTGGGTCATAATCTCAAGGACAACCAGTGTGTGAGTAAGAAATGAAAGCAAACAGGGGTGCATTACCAAATTTGTAAATGAAAAATAGGTTAAATTAATTAGTTGCAATTACATGGATCTACTCAAGCTTGGAGGAGTTAGAATTAATAAAAATGCAATAAGAGAGAAGATTAATTTCCCATGTCAAGTCATGACTAATCTCACACCCTTTTCTCCGGTCGCCAAAGATTACTTCATTTGAGAGAAGGACAAAGAAAAAAATGCTTTATATTAATGAAAAAAGGTTTAGGTCTCTACACATTATGATAAAGTATTCTGTCCTCATGCCTTGTGTGTAATGGGTGAGTATACATACCCAAATATCGACGTTACTTACGAAGTATTTTTAATACTCAATATTTTGTTTTAAAATAACAATTTGGTAACGATAAAGACATACAATATAAGTGACTAAATTGTTTTCTAGTTGGCCAATGGTCATCATGTTTTTTACTCCCACATTGCTTACCACTCAAAAATTTGATTTTCTTGTAAAAGAATAATTAATGGGAACATATAAATTAATTTATTCTATTATAAATATTATTAATACAAACTTTCCATTAGTATGCTTAGTATGCTTAGTGTCACATCCAACTCTCAAGTCATGTGTTTATAAGATGTTCATATTTAATGACTAGATAATTCAGGTGGAATTTCAAATATGTCGGAGAAAGTAGAGAAATTTTAGATTTTTCATTTTCTTTATTTTTTATTTTTTTATTTATATATTGTATTTGATTTATTTTTAATATTATATTTTTCAATATCCATGTTTATTTCGCCTCGCTTTTACAACAAATTTTGTACTTTTAAATGTTTTTAAGGAGATTCCAAATACTTTTTTTTTTTTAATACAAAAAGACATTATTCTTTATCCTTTTATTTAAAGAATTTCTAAATGGCATTAATATAGTAATGCTCCTAATTAGTCTTGGTTTAAAAGGTCGAGTCATTAACACGTATAAAGTAATGAAACATAGTAATAAAAAACGAGTTAGGTAAACTGTCATCCGTCGAACCCTTAAAAGATTTTGGGTGCACAACAAAAAGTAATTGACCTATATGCTCCATAAAATTCCTTTTCTTTTTTTCTTATAAAGATGATATAAGGTTCCATTTCAAGTCCTTGCAATTGTAATTAAAGAATGAGAATAAACATCTTTGAGATCCTCTTCATTATGACCTATACAGGAATGAGCTATGGGCACCACAAATTTTGAATTAGGTACTTATATCAAGATTATGTATGAGAGAGAGATGGGGGGGGGGGGGGGGGGGGAGAAAATCCTCCCTCTTCTAGATAATGAATTAAACTCTCCATCCTCTTTCTAAATTTTATTCTTATGTTTTAGTATAAAAACTATGTACAAGTAATAAGTTAAAACAATTAATAAATCAATAAGGACATCTTAAAATTACAAATATATATGTTTTTAATAATCATAAAAAGAATTCTTCTTTTAGTTTTGGAACGCATCCATCACTAATAGGGTTTAGGAAGGAGTCCATCCACCCAAATGTCAAAAACACTTTTAGATTAATGGTTGAAAGCTTTAATTGAAAACTAACCACCCATAGACCCAATCAAACTTAACCAACTCTTAATGGTTGAAAACATATAAGAGTCCTCATCCGAATATTATATTGAAGAATAAAGAATTCAATGAAAAAAAAAAAAAAACAAATTAAATTATTCTTTTTTCACTTATTCTAAAACAAGTTTTACAAAATTAAAAAAAAAAAAAATTAAGTCCTACCTTTACCCCATTTCCTCCTTATTTAATCCCTTAATGTTAATTTCAATTAAGTATATTGTTTAGAATTATTTTTGAAAACAACTTAACTTTTGAGTTGAAGGGATGATTTAGAAGTCGAGGAGACTGTTCAAGCATATCCAATGTTATTTCCTTCTTACACCCATCCAATTAAGAATTTAGAAGACAGGTGGTTTATTAGGTTCATTTAAAATAAGTATACCAAACATGGTGTGGCTGCATTCTTTGTTGAGGAAAGACGGTCTTTGTGCTCCCCACTGCTCTGACACACAACGTCACGAACTATCCAAGTTTTTTCCATCTTTGTTCTTGAAAACATAAAAAGTGAATGAAGTACAAACTAAAGGGACTTAAGTTTTGTGGTTGGTTAAAAAAAAAGTACTCTAACCCAATTAAGGGTACATTCTAAGTTACCATTTATAACCATTTGTTTATTTACTAAGCTAAATTAACGGGGAAAAAATAAAAATCAGCCTACTAAAAGGGAAAGATATTTATAAATTGAAGAGAAAATTAGGGGACGTTTCTTCCATTTTCCACCCTACGATTTTCTCGGTATCCAAACATTCCAGCTGACCCAAGAACAACACCCCAATTTTCCAAATCCTTTGAGAAAATTTACATTCAAAAAGGAAAAAACCCTAATTACCATCGGATTTTGATTTTTCCAGTAAACGAAGTCCTCAGTCAACAATTACACACAAGATTTCATCACAAATTAGGGCAAAAATTGCCCAAAATTTTGAAGAAACACGAAAAAAAAAAAAAAAAAGCTAATCAGATGAAGATGACAGAAACAAACTAATATGATCAAGGAACGTTAAATGTTGAGGCCTATCTTTACGTTTCACATAACCCTTCGCCTCTTTCTCCGAATACGAACTTATCACTCCACCCATTTCCTTCTTCTTCTTCCATAGCTCCATCGCGTAACTCGGATGTGCATAATACGCCTCCGCCGCTACTACACCTCCCCCCTCCGATGCTTCCACGTCAATCGGCAGCCGGACGTAGTGTCCGCGGCTCAATCCTTCCAGTTCATCCGTTCTCCCTAATCCTCTGTTCGTTACCGCATAAACCTCGCCTTCAACTATGTGACCAGAACCAGGGGAGTTTATCAGAAACGGGACTTGAAATGGTCCGCACACGAGAGGAAACCTCTCCCTCGTCCGGTAACTTCCGAGGAAAGAAGCGTCTCCTGTTCGCATCAGGTCTTGTAATAACGTATGGTTCCAGAATCCGCGTTTGAGAGTACCGTAGGTGAAGATGAAAGTTGTAGGAATGGTTTGATTGGCTTCGGCAACCATGGCTCCCTCAGTTTTGGCTTAAAGACGTTGATGATGCAGCCGCAGCCGGAGGAAAATAAGAGAAGAGAGGGAGCAGAATTTCTCAATGAGATCAGCAGTTTGATTGATTATCGAATAGAAAATAGAAAAGCTGTTTGGGAGAAAAATTAGGGGAAAAAAGAGTTTCAATCTCAGATTTATATTTGTTATTTTATTTTATTTTATTTTATTTTTAATTTTGAACTGTAAATATAAAATTTTATTTATTTATTTATTTATTTATAATTTTAATTTTAAACCGCAAAATGAAATAAGAGGTGAAAATGAATTTTACTATTTTACTATTTTTATTATTTTCATTTATTTAACTTAAATAATTTAAAATGCTTCCTCTTGCTTTCTCCACTTTTCCCTATATTGAGTTGGGCCAATTAGAATCACACATGCCTTTCTTTTTTAATCACCCATTTTTTAATATATATAATTTTGATTACTATTCATCATACAAAAGAATATATAACTTCCATGCATGTACGAAATTAAAAAAACAAAAGCTAAATAGTGAACACGGGGCTAATGTCACGTGTGAAATTTCGACCCCAAAAATTACCCCCAAAATTGAGCCAATACATGCCACGACTCCTTTAGCAAGACCAAGGAGAAGCCCCAACGTGGTCCCGAGACAACCCAAGGGCGACCACGACACATGCCCACGACATTGGCAGGCACCTCTCGAGGACAACTCACAGGCCCCGCACGCGTGCCACAACAAGTGCCCATGACAGCCCATGTGTCAGCCCACGGACACAGCCCCATGGCATGCACAGATGCCCATTGACACGGGCATAGGCGCCAGGCACCAGCGCTCACCATCAGGCCCATGCGCACGGGCACATGCCCATGGCCAGGCGACAAGCCAAGCACCCGCGCGCACAACCCCGCGCACGGCCAAGACAGCCGCCCACGCTCGCCCAGGCATGGCGCGCACGACCCCATGCGCGCACGCCTCACCATACGCGCCCATGCCTAACGCTGCGCGCACCTGTCGCGGGAGTGGGCTGCGTGCACGGTGCTGCGCGCAGCGTTAGGCATGGGCGCGTATGGTGAGGCGTGCGCGCATGCCTAAATCTCGTGTCCGCCTAGTGTCCATACGCCTCGAGAACCTCCCAGAGCTTTCAGAAGGCCCCAGACATGCCCATGAGCGTGCAGCACCGCCCATGAGCGTGCAGCACCGCCTATGCTCGGCCTAGACAGCCCCAAAAGCCTCTAGAACACCCGAGACAGTGTTGGAATGTTCGAGAAGCTCCCAAGAAGGCCCCGGAACGTGCTGGATGATGCTGGAACGTGCTGGAACACTCTACAAGGCTATTATGACTGTCAGGAAGTGTCATGAAAGGTCCAGACCATTCTAGAATGTTCTAGGCTTCCTTGTAATGTACCAAATGATCTTGTAACCTCTAGAAACTCCCTTGGCCGACCTTCTAAGGCCCAAGGTCGGTGGGGATGGACTATAAATACTTGGGGAGGGCCTCATTTGTACTTAGCCTTGCAAAGCCTTGCAAATTGGCATGTCCTAGCCAAGCAAGGTCACCTTGCCTCACCTAGTGTTCTTGTCCATGGCATCCCATGGCAAGAGACAACATATTTGTATCCAAATGTGTACTTATTCATTCTTGGAATGTAATGTATCATTCCCAAGATGTATCCATCCAAGCTCCCTTATTCTTCCAACCTCTCTCGTGTCTTGCAACCAACTTAATTACTTCCGCTGCAACACGTTATCGTAGTGCTTGGCGCACTACCCCTTCCCAAAAGTTTTACTTGGCTACGAGGACGACATAGTTAAGCCAAGTGCCACACGGTTGGTTAGTTGAAAACCCTAACCACGTGACACTAAGTTTACCTAGCACTTGTATGTATGTACTTAAGATAGGCGATATGCGCATAAATATTTGATGAAAAAATTGAGAGCATAGAAAGTTGATCTATTAGTGATAGACCAATATTTGCAATATAACTTATTAGTGATAAACTTTTATGATTGATAGAATCTTACATAGTTTGTTATATTTGCAATTTTTTTTATTTTTTTATTTTTTTTATTGTTCACACGAGATTTTGATAGAAATATAATTTGTGGAATTGAATTTTGTATATTGATTTATATAGTGAAGACAATATCTAATATTTACTCATTTGATGTTTTCTCTCTAATACAAGTTAAAACTTAGAATTTTTTTATATTCGATCTTCAGGATGTTGTAGTCGTAAGTCAATTTGAGCTTGGATCTTCTAGAATCCAAAGAAAGTTTAATCTTCCAAGGTTGATACGAACTTGCACGTCTTGAAAGCTCGTAGAAGTTTGAATCTTCAATTCTAACTTTAGTACTTTAGAGCTTCAATTCTTCCTTCCACCAAAGATCCCCAAAATGATTGGGAATGTTTGTATTTATATAGAATTTTCATGGGCTTTAGGTGAGCTTAGACCTATTTGCCTGTTGGATTCGAGCTTGGGCTTGGGCTCATTTGCTCGGCGGGCTTGGACCCATTATTTCTTTGGCCCAATTTTTACATCGAGGGCTTAATTGAGTTGGATATGAGAAAACTTGACTACCCAAACTCAATTAAATTATGATATCACCATTTTGCTGTGATGACGTAGCGTGATTTAATTGGCCAAAATTTCTTGTTCAACAAATGCTCCCTTTCGAGATTCGTGCACTTGTATGGATGGATGAATTTTGAAAACGATAAGATGAAACAAAAAATACAAGTGATTTGTTCTTGACTTTGGCTCCGGTTAATATGTCAAATTAGTCACACTATGCATTTGGACATAAGTTTAAGCAGGTCCACCATATTGAGTTTTGATAGAGTTTGCAATCATCTCTTGCAATTGCTGAATAGACATGGATGCAATTGAAGTTGAATTTTGTGATTGACTTTCTTGTATAATTGTCTTTCCTTTGTTAGTATTATTGATGGTATGTGTGTGACTTGATTCAGCAGTGTCATGACTCTCGATGTGATTTTTTAAAGATTTAATCTCGTAGTCATTTTTTTCAACTGCCTTTATGAGCATGTTAACCTTCTTTTCAAGCTCTGCTATTATGTCTTCGCTTGTATCCACGCTAGTTACCATAACTAACATTATATTATGATGAGGCATCTCCTCATTTGAGCGTTCAGAGGAGAAAATTTATTTGTCAATCACAAGATTTTCTTTGATTATAATTTCACCTTTTGGTGGCTTGGACAGTTGTTTCCAAATGTTATTTGCGACCTCAAAGGATGACATTTCCTCAGATGATTGAGTCTCTTTTGAGCGGCTGCGAGTATTCGACTGCTTGTCTATGTCGCTTAAAGCTTTAAAAGTGTTGTCTTGAGATGTCATGATTTCTTGAGATGTTCTTCAAAAAAGAGAAAGAGATGAAAGTTAGAGACAATCCCACTGGGCGTGTCAAACTGTTCACACGAGATTTCGAAGAAATATATTTCGTGGAATTAAACTTTGTATATTTATGAATATTGTGAATACAGTCTCTAGTATTTACCAATTTGATGCTTTCTCTCTAATACAAATTAAAACTTAGAATTTTTTTATCTTTGGTGTTTAAGATGTTGTAGTTGCATGTCTATTTGAGATCCAGTCTTTTGAAATTCAAGAAAAGTTTGTTCTTCCAAGTCTTCAATCTTTCAGAAGATGATGATCTCGAAGTTGATAAGAACTTGCAGTCTTGAGAGCTTTATAGTAGTTTGGATCTTCAATTCTTCAGAGCTTTAGTACTTAGAGTTTTAATTCTTCCTTCAACCAAAGATCCCCAAAACGAATGGGAAGGTTTCTATTTATAGAGAATTTTCTTGTGCTTTAGGTGGGCTTGAGCCCATTTGCTTGTTGGGCTTGGGTTTGGATCTATTTTGTTTTGTCGACTTGGGCTTGGGCCCATTTGGATTCGGACTTGGGCTCATTTGCTCGGCGGGCTTGGACCCATTATTTCTTTGGCCCAATTTTTACCCGAGGGCTTGAATTGAGTTGGATATGAGAAAACTTAACTACTCAAACTCAATTAAATTATGATATTACTATTTTGCTGTGATGACGTGGCACGATTTAATTGGCCAAAATTTCTTGTTCAACAGCTATATATGCTAATACTTTAAATCTAATTACTATATATGCAATTTTTCTTAAGGTTTGAATCTTAGGGTGTGTTTAGTTTAGATTATAAAGTGTTTAATTTTGTCAAAAAAACTATTTTGAAAAAAATGTTAGTGTTTGGCAAATTAAAATAATGCATTTTTTTAAAATTCATTTATAAAATAATCTATTTTGGAGAAATCTTTAAAAACCAAATTCACATATAAACACTTATAAAAAAATCTAACCAAACATTAAGTGTTTAAATTTTAAACTCATTTCCAAAAAAGTGTTTAAAAGGAAATGTCTTATTGAAAAACATTGTTTCTTAATTCAATCTAAACAGACCCTTAGTGTAATGAATTAATAAAAGAAAGATTTAGATGAATGACCTAAATTGACTATGATTTTTCACAAATGTCCTAAAGTATAATTTATTTTCTTAATTAGGAATTCGTATAATTTTTTTAACAATATTAACCTTTTAATTACTATTAATTATATATTATATTCGTAATTATATTTAAATTATTTCCTTGTTGACAGTACTTTCAATTTATTATGATTTTCGTAACTTCCTTATATAAATTTGTATCTTTATTATGGTAATAAATTGAAAATATTGTTTTAATGAAGTATTTGAGTGTCATCATAGAGAAATATTTGAGTGTCATTATTATTTTCGTAACTTCCTTGTATAAATTTGTATCTTTATTATGGTAAAAAATTGAAAATATTCTTTTAATGAAATATAACACAAAATCTTTTCTAATATGGAATTTTATGTTAATTAATTATAACCGTGAACAATCTGGAAAATTTCATTCGTCGTCGGCAGCCTTACACATATATACCACATTATATATACAATATGACATATATAATTATGTACAGTAAGAAGTCCGAATTTATATATGGTGTTTAATATATATACCTCATATTATATACAATAATACCTTATACATAATTCCTACAGAATTTGTATTTAAATTTTTTGTTTATATAATAAATATTACTAAAACAGTAGTAAACAACATGATCATACATACATATTTTTCCTTTATAAATGTATTTGATTACATTATACTTTAATATATCTGCAATATATAATAGTTATGTTCTGTGTTTTAGTATATATATACCACATATTATATACAATAAGACTATATGCTGACATATAGTTCTATTTTTTTTTATAGGATGGCCAAAATGTAGTTCTTCTTAATTCACCATTGAATTCTCAATAAACGCTAGAATGTATCACATTCAAAACTAGATTTTCGTTTGTTTGCCTATTTAATCGAATATCTAAAATATACCTAATATATCAAATGTTTCATATGTTTTGAATATATACAATATTAAGCACGAAATTTCTAGCTAGATTATGTCGGATAAGTTTTGTATTTGTCGGCCATCGAAAGTTTTCTTCTTCACCGCCGAAATCTCAATGAACCCTAAAATGTATCACATTCAAAACTACATTTTCATTTGATTGTCTATTTAATTGAATATCTAAAATATACCTAATATACCTAATGTTTTATATGTGTTGAATATATACAATACTAACCTCGAAATTTTTAACTAGATTATGTTCAAGAAGTTTTGTATTTGTCGGCCGTCGAATGTCTTATTCTTCACCTCCGAACTCTCTAAAATTTCGAAGAAAAAACCGTAATTCACGTTGGAAAGAGTAGACAACCGTTTTCGTAGAAGGACAACATGAAAGGTTTTCCACTTCTTTCCAAAATCGTATCCCATGATTTTTTCTATTTAGATATTTGTTATAAATCAATTAAATAATAGAAATTGGTATTAAATTAATTTGGGCCCCACTTCTTTCCAAAACTATATCTCATGATTTTTTCCATTTAGATATTTGTTATAAATCAATTAAATAATAAAAGTGGGTATTAAAGTAATTTGAGCCCTACATTTATGTAATATACTAGTTTATTTAGGACTTTTATGAAATTTATTAGTAATTTGGGTCCTTCGTGTAATATCATATAGCAATTTAGACTATATGAGTTAAAAACCCTTAATAAAATATAATATTGATTGATTTTAGGGTTGGCTCATCTTCTAAAACCAAAGGAGGAGTAGACTTCCGCCTCGAATTTCTCAAAATGCCACGTTAGTATTTGAATCGAACTTTTTGGTCTTAACTTTGCCACAAGGGCACTTGAATATTTAGAAAGAAAGCAAAAAAAAATTCAATATTAAACTTGTCAACTACTATTGCAATTATTTTGGCTTTGACTATGCCTTACGTCCGTACATTATTGATTATTGGTACATGGTATGTCATTTGGTCCAACTCATTCCAAATAAAATAAAAATGGTCTATATTCCTACCCATTTAATTTTCATTTAAAATATTTTATCTTAACAGTTAAGGTATTTGTTTGGGTGGAAAATGACCTAACCCTATCTCATTTATTCCATCCTGATTCTATGTCAAGTTTGAATCTCTAAAAAATAAAGTAAGAAATTTTTTTAAAAAATGCATCAATATAATTCTTTTATGATTGGAGAGTAGAGAGTTCAAGTCAAGTTTCTTCTCGTTCCATAGGTAAGATATCATGACATCATCAAACCAATTACGAATCAATTATAAATTAAGATTAATTAAAGAAACATTTCCAACAACTAAATAATACTTTCAAAATTTTAACATTGGTAGGTGTCTTGTACGTACAACACAGGCATGGATGGTTTTCATTAGGTGTTTTGTAAGAAGCAAATTCATTCTTCAAGTGTCAATCCAAGCAAAAGTAAATAATTAAGTTACCAACTACCATTTTACTAATAGATTGTTTGCTCTCCCACCTCCACCATAACTACTAGAGTATATGTTTACTCTATACTCTTATTCCTAGTACATCTCCTTCTCTTTAAGCTTCTTCGCCCCTTTAGAGTGTGTACGTATTTCTAAACTCCTTAATTTCTCTATTTTTTCCTTCTATCTTAGCAGGTGTTCAAAACAAAAAACTATCAAAATATCTTCACAATGGTTTGATATTGTTGACTTTAGGTACATTTCTAGTGATTTTGATTTTTGGTTTCACCTAATTTACTTCATACATTTGAATATATATGTCCTCACTTATAGACCATAGATCTTTCCCTTAACTAGATAATGTGAAACTTTAATCCGATTCTAACATCTTTCTACTTGAACAAAAGACAAGCAAAACCCTCTCCTCAAATGGTTATCCATTATTGTTTAATTACTCATGAGCAAACACTTTTAGTCCAAGCAATTCCTCTTTCGTTGAGTTTCTTTCAATCAGACTAACACAATCACAAATCACGATAACGGACTCTAATGCCACTTAAAAGCAATAATCTAAATATTTTCACAATGTGACTTTAGACATCATCTTTGTGATTTTTTTTTTCTTTTTAATAGTTAAAAGGCAAGAGAATAAAATAGAAATCCACAAGTTTTGATTTTCCAATAAAAGAATTAAGAAAAGAAATCCATAAAATGGTAGGTACGGAATAAAATAAATACCAAAATGTTTACGCAAAACAAAGAATTTGTTTAAGAATAAAACACACATGGGATGGATCTCAAAAGAAAGATAAAAGATATAATAAGCCAAAATAGAACAGCTCATACAAAAATTGATATGCAAATCAAGATATCAATCAACCAAAGTTTTGAACTTCGTGGTTTCTATTTCTTTTCCCTTTATTGTACGGAACTGTTTTTGGCTGTTTTCTTTTTGCCATTAAACTTGAGACCTCTAAACACAACTTTTTGACACATTTGCTTTGGTATTTGTGAATTTCTTATCGCTTCTCTACTTCTCTCCAACAAAACCAATGCCTAATTTTCGAATAAAAACAACTTATGAAAACCTGCCCCTTCGTATTTGGGAATTTCTTGTAGCTTCCTCACTACATTTGCCAATAAAGTTGTTTGTTGAATGAAAAATTCTTTACGTACCATAACACAAAGCAAATGATAGTCTTGAAAGTCCTACGCGATATAGTTTTCAATTATGTGATATTGATCATAACTACGTGATAGTACTAACTATGCGAAATTGTAGAATATCTCATCTCACACATGCTAACATCCTAGACGAGATGGTCAAACGAGATGAGATGAAAGGAATGACATGATCTTTAGTGTATAATTAAAGAACCAAACATTTTATTATTGTTTTACATTTCATTTTCAACATAATCTTTTCATTCACTACAAACATTTTTTCATAATTAAATAAAATGTTTTTTCATAATTAAATCAAACAGTTTTTTTATAATTAAATCTATGTATTTAATAACCAATGGCTATTTCTATGTCTCCTAATTGTATATATACTTTTCTCACTTCTTCACTATATATGCGATAATTTTACAAGAAAAAAAATCTCTTTAAAATAAACTTTATGTGAGAATACCGAGGATTAAAGTGTCCATTTAAGTGTTGTGAATTCCAATTAGTTTCAGTGCAAAATTAATTGAAGAACGAGGCTGTTTTATTCTGGAGACAACGGGGCAACAATTATGTTTGCACAAAGAGAACAGAGCCGCGAAAAGTCTTAAAGAGAGTGTGATCCGCGACTCAGTCATAGTAATTTGTTTTTGTCTTACAGCTTTTGATTTCACCAGGCAAGGTAACTAGACGGTTTGGTCACTTGACGATATGAGCATTCTGTTTTATCCATGGGATAACGAGTAGGCAGGACGAAGTGCAACAATATTGTTACTATTTGATTTAACCTCATAGGTTTATTAAACTGTCGTCATTTGTTTCAAAGTGTTTTTATATTTTCAAAAGTTTCAAAATTGGTGCTTTATAAATGTTTTAAAGAACTTTCTAATAATTTAGATAAAGATTGAGATATATATGAGATAGTGTAGTAGGTAACATGAAACGAAAATTTGAATTACCACATCGTGTTGGATTATCGTTACATAGTTTTAAATCTTGAAACTAATTTTGAAACATTTATGGAAATTTGGAGGTAACATTGCAACTTTTCGTATAATAGATGTTTTTTTTAAACAAAGAGAAAAGTTCAAATTATTTGTTACAGCTTAGTCTTTTTTCTTTTGTAAGCGTAATAATTTGAAAAGTTGGTTCCATTGATTATGTTTGTTGTTATTTAAAATTCATAGATGCTTTCAAATTAGAATTAGGATTGACCATTTTAAATTTTTCATTTTGAAAAGTAGATAACTGATTAGAAATATAACTGGACAAATTACAAATTGCATACTCATTCATCAAATGATTAAATTTGTCAGGTGTTTTTTTTGTGACTATAGAATGAAATAAAATATTTCGATCCAATATGGTATTAACATTTGAGCCCAAGGCCAAATAATTTCAAGGTCAAGTGGGACATAACTACCTTCCATCTCTCTCTCACATTAAAGCCAAGAAATGATACCAAAGTTTCATTCAAAACTACAACTAAAAACGAGCCTTCACAGAACCCATCACCCCTAGTCACTCAAAAGAAAACTTGCAGGAACAAGAACAAACTCCCATCAGCACGTAGATGATCTAGAAACAAATAATAGAATATCTACTAGCTAGAGGTGAAATTGTCATAAAAGAAAACTCCTTATTTGATAACTCCGCTCCTACATGTGACCAGTCAAAGAGAGGATCTCACCTAGACGTAATGTCTATAATCTGGGTTGACATAACAGGTCAGGAAGTCATTGAAGAGGTGGAGAGAAATAAATTTCTTGAGAAAAGTTATTGTAGAGCGAGACCATGGCATCGTTCCTTAAAGAATCAAATGCAGACTCGAGAAATTGCTTAGTCAAACCAAACTTCTGTTGTCAAAACAAGGAGAGGAGACTTGCAAAACAAACCAATAACGAAAATATATTCAACTTCAATTGCTTCATTGTCAGTCAGACAAGTAAAAGATAGGATTACAAACTTCATCAAAACCCAATCTGTCGATCATTTTCAATATTCTCTCTTGTATTTTTTAAACCATATACAAATAAAATTAACAATTTAAGGATGTCAATTGGGTATTGACCAACTAAGTTTTAGCAATTTAATGGTAAGGAAAATCCAAAGAAACACATTACTCATTTTATTATTCAAACATATGAAAATGTTAGTACATGAGGGGACTAATTAGTCAAACAATTCATTTTGAACCTTGAAAGAAAATGTTTTTTTCACTCCAAGAATTTTTGTTGATGATGCAGAGAAACATGGACATATCTTAAGAAAAATGTGGCCAGAGCTTCTGTCAATGTTTGTTTTTGCGTGGGCACGCTTCATGTGGCTAAAACTCTGTTGTCTTTTCCTTTGTCCACGTTGTTGACGTTACGTCGGCAGAATTGTCCACACCAATTAAAATTGTGGGCAGAAAAGATATTCTACCGAAGAAAAAAAAATTCGGTAGAAAAGTCTTTTTATCCACGATCATCATCACGTCGGCAAAAATAGACTTTATGTCCATGTTTGTTTCGTGGGCAGAAACTGTTTCTCGGCCAACGAAAAGATTTTGTCGACAAAAAGAAAATTTCTCCCTTCACTAAATTCATCGGTAAAAGTATATATTTGCAATGTGTCAAATACTTTTTTTTAGATAGAAATTTGATTGTTAACCCCAAATGATTCGTAGACAAATAATAGTTGTTCTTTTTTGTCCACGCATAAAACATTGTCATAGCTTTCTAACTGCCAACATATTTTTAGCAACAAAAATAAACATGGCAAACATGATTCTGTTTCACATTTATTATTAATATTTTATGCTTCTATATTAATTTAAAAATATATAATGAATTTTTTGACTATACAAAATATATCAAACATTGCAATAAAAAAATTTAAAATGAAAATATTTTCAACCACCTTCTAAAGAAGTAGCAGCCCGTTCAAATCGAGCTAAGTTTGTTGCTTCTCCATGATGAATCCATGATGAACCCATTTATTATATGAAGAAGATATTTCATACGTAAATAAATGGTGATCTACTCCGTCTAATGTTTGTGTCATTGAATTTTGACAATACTTACATGGACACCTAGTTTTTCCCACATCATTTACATGACACTTGGCCACTTCCATAAATTGAGCAACTCAATCAATATGATTTTGAAAATTTATTTTTTTTAGTTTAATCTAATCCCTATTCATCTTCAAATAGAATGGACAAAAAGTCAACCTTTTAGCAAATTACAACAACATATTAGCTTAAGTGTCAAACCAGCTGACAAAATGTAAAGACCCAAATTTCCTAGTAAGTTGAGGTCATTACTTTTTAAATAAATATAGATTTTTTTTATTTTTAAATATACAAGAAAATAATTTAAAATTTGAGGAAAAGCTTTAAATAATAAAAATAAATAAATAGTTAAGATAACTAATCAAAATACTAGTTTTGGCCCATAAAAATAGAAGAAATACTTAAAATAATTGAACCGGAGTTCTGAAATAAACCTCTGAAAATATAATTACTGAAATATAAATGCGGAAGAAAACTGAACTATTCTCTATGGTGATCCACGGTCACTTCTTATCATTCGTCAGCTTGCCCTTGCCTCTACCCTTACCTGAAAATTAAACATTTAAAAGAGTGAGTATAAATTTATACTCAATAAGAGACCCATATTAGTCTCACTATGTGTCTGTTAACCTCTCGTTAGAGTCCTGTAACATGGTATCTCATACTATTGCGCTCCCGAACGCATACTATCCAGTGGTCCGTAGGGACACATCTGGACTCTCGGTGAACCCGAAGGAATCACCCTATAGGAGAGTCGGGCTGTAAATGATCCCGTCGAATCACATCTCAAACTAGCCACACAGGCATACATAGGTGGTGACCCCGAGGGACCTCATACGAGGGCAGACCTAACAGAACACTATAGCCTATACATGCCTCAATAGATAATATTGTATCTCAATCATAATATGGTTCCCAAAGTAACCATTTATAAAGTCATCTCAAATAGACATATTATACATCTTTTAGTTAGACCACTAAACAATACAGAACATACATGCAGCTTCCAAGTGGGGTTTAGTAGGGAAAATCTCTTACCTCGAGATTTGTTAAAGGTAATAGTTCACTGGTTGACAGTCAACTCTTTCCAAGAGTCAGTCCTAAATATGAACAAAATTAAAATCAATAATTTTATCAACTATCACCCTACTGTTTAATTAAGTAGTCAAGCCTATCCAAACTTACCTCAAAATTAGGGTTGAATCCAACACAACCTTAATTGGAACAATTCACAATCTCAATTCCTCAAGTTATGCTTGAACCTTCAAGCAACATAAATCAATTTAAATCCATACTTAACTTATTTGGGACAAAGTAGGTAATTAATGGGGGCACCAAACCCAAACAAAAACTAAGCAAAAACTTACCAAAAGTGACTTCAAAACAGGGGACGGCTCGACAAAACAGTCGGCTCGGTGCGCAGCTCGTGGAGAAGGAAGGAGCACACGTGCGGCTTGGAGAATAGAGATGGCTCGCGCAATTCGTTAGTGGCTCACGCGGCTCGGTGAGGAAATCGTGGCTAAACTTCGTAAGGAGGGTAGCTCGGATTACTTACACGTGCGCGGCTCGAAGGCGTCACTGACCAGCCAACTCCAATTTAGACGACGCGACGAAGGTAATCCTGACGACGACGGCGACGGCCACGTTGGATGGCAGAGGACGCCTCGGTCGCTGGTGAGACACGAACAACGGCTGGCTTCAGCAACGGACACACGGCGCCTGGGCCATTGACGAACCGAGCGGCTTGTCTATGGTTAACTACCGACGTGCGGCTGCCGGCTGAAGGAATGGACGGAGATGAGAACAATAGAGATTTTGGCGACGACTAGGGTTCTTTGGATGTAGGAGTAGGTGAACGGTAACTATGGCACGCATCACGAGTGGGTATTAAATATATACAATACTAATAATAATAATAATAATAATATTAGTATTATTATTATTATTTAATTCCCCAAATAACTCATCTTTTCCTTCTTCTCTTCCTATTTCAATTAATTTCCCCTCTCTCTTCATTAATAACTCATTCTATCACCTCTTTCCAAAAAGAAAAATATATATATTTTTCCTTAATAATTATATTGTCCCCATAATATAATTATTTTTACTCCTCCGTAACTTTCTACATACACATATCAATAATTAACCATATTACTTCAACTTTACCAATTTAATTCACCAACAATAAATCCAAAACCAAATTTTAACAATAGAATTCCAATTTCAAAAATTAATCACATATCCTTCCAAAACACTTAATTTCCACAATTTAAACAATTTCACAAATAACACCCAAAATTCAACCAAAATTAAAATTAAAATAACTTAATAGTTCTTTTTTTCTTTGGGGTGTTACACAAAATGCCCAGAAAATGCCCATGTTTCACTTAACTCTCAAAGAAACCTAAAAGGTACCCATACACAAAATCTATAAAATGAGTCTAAGTGTATCTTTCTAAGTCAAAACCGAACATAAAATCTCTAAAAATTATCAATGTTGACACTTTAACTATCAACACATGTTAGAAATGACAAAGTGTGACTTTCAAACTAAAAATCACCCTAAAAGTGTCTAAGTCTAAAAAAAAATTAAAATGCATAAGTGTGCCTTCCAAATGACTCATAACCAAACACAAAATATAAAAGTAAAAAGTGTCTAAGTGACACTTTAACAAAAAAGAAAAAACAAGCTAAAAAGCATTTAATTGACACTTAACTCAAAAAAGGGGTTTGTGTAGCCTTTTAAATGTCAAAACAAGTTAAAAAGTGTCTAATTCAAGTACGTTAACCTGCAAATTAAGTGAAAACTACACAAGTGTGACATTGAAATTAAAAACCATATAAAAATCACTTTTTAAATTTCTTAAATCTCAAAGCAACTTACAAATATCCAAGTGTACACTACAGGAAAAAATTCTACCATAGCTCGCTAAAAGCAATATCATAGACATTTTATATCATTTTACTAAAAGTCGTGACAACCCACGCTATTAAAAATTTAAATTTTTAATAGCGTTTTATCAAAGCTATAAAAAGTATGCATTTTGATAGAGTGTTGGAGAGGTTATAAAAACAACTTTTTATTAGTGTATTTTTCTATTTATATCATTTATGATAGCATTTTTTTAAAGCTATGAAAAACGGTTTATAACAAGTTTAAAAGTTATTGATTGTTTATAATAGCATTTTTTTTAACAAATATAAACATTTAGTCATACCTTTAAATAAAAGCTATAATAATGTAGTATTTTCACATATTTTATCTATAATAAACTTTTTTAAATATCAATATTCAATTTCACATCAACATATAATATACATGTCAGTTATGTGAATGAAATCTATTTAAAAGGCTATTGTTCGTGTCTCATACATTGTTAGCTAATAAAAATTCAAATAACAAAAAATTATCCAATAATAAAAGAAATACATCAAATGTAATTAGCAACGTACTATACAACGTTTACAAAATACAAAATTCATCAAGTGTTGAGAATTATATAGCATCATGGAATTGAGATTCATCTTTGAACTTTTTGTGTGCAAAGGTACCATTTCATCTATCTACAAAAAAAAAAAAATGAATAACATCAGTTTGGCTCTCAAGGCCACCTAAAAAGTATCTAAGTATCCATTTGAATCTCAAAATCACATAAAAAGTGCATAATTGTCATTTTGACACTCAAAACAATCTAGAATATGTGGTTTATTAATAATCAACAAATTAACCATAGAAATATATTAAGAGACAAAATTATAAAATAAGATATTGGAGGAAAAATTCAAATTTGAACCAACTTTCAATTTAAACGGTTACACTAAAAAAATATACAAACTTTAACTAAAATTACCATATTCAACACCGCCAGAAATGCCAGAAAAACCCTTCTCGGTTGTACATCAGCTGGAGGGAAAATTATATTGTTTTTATAAGAATTAGGCAATTATATGTATATGTGGACTTTGTCTTAATTATTTCTCAATGAATATATTATGATAATTTTGTTTATGAATATATTAGTATAATTTTCATGATTTTCTCTTTGATGTTTGTAACTGTTAACAAAAACCCTCTTGGGTTGGCCTAGTGGTAACAGAGACATGCATAGTCTCAATATCTAACTAAAAGATCATGGATTCAATCAATGATGATCAATAAGTATGGCGCACAATAACCTAAGTTGATGCTAGATCGAAAGAATCGTATATAAGTGTGTTTACATGTTTACGAGATACATGTGTATGCAAAAAAAACAAAAAAAACAGCGGTGAAATGTAACGAAATGATTTAATAAGAAATTTATGGAATGAAAAGTAAGACTATTTAATAGAATAAATTTATGAAATTTGTGATTGGATCTACATTATATATTTTAGGGAAAAAAAATATACCATAACACTATCTATCATAATTCTTCCCCCAAACGCATCCAATCATAACACTACCTACATAACCATTCTCTCAAACACATATTATCATAACACCACCTATCATAATTCTTCTCCCAAACACACATACTATCATAACATACTAGAACTATCATAACACTAACGTTTCATAAATCAACCCTTCCCTCAAACAGCCCTTAAGTTTTTCAATTTACAAAACGTACATTCTTCATGAATAACAAACTTTTTCTTGCAAGATTCCATCACTTTCATGGTTGTGAGCACCGGCGGATTTTTTATAGGCCAAGGGGGGGCGCCCCCCTCAACTTTATTGTCTTTATATAATATGTATAAACAAAACCAATTATTATTTAATATTTGTAGATAGTTTAGTGGTAACTATGCTTGTCAACCCCTTTTTCAACCAGTGTTCAAGTCTTAGTTATGTAGTTTTTTTTTTTTTTTTTCCTCTAAGTTACAACTCCCTGTCAATAAATTTTCTGGATCCGCCACTGGTTGTGAGGTCATTTTACCATACTCTTAATCATAATATATTAATTAAAAACTAATCACATGAATATAAATATTGGGTAGGTTTTAAAAGAAACAAAGATATAAAGTATGAGAGAGTAATTAAAGTTTAGCGTATTTAATTTGTCTCGTGTAAGATCCAAAATAGCCCATTTGTACCTTAAATTAAGAGAAATTATTTGCGTTTGTCCTTTCTATGACAAATTCACTTTTTTTTTTTTAAATGGTCTCTCTTGCCCCACTAGAGCATTATTATGTTGGAATCGATTTTTTGATCAAACTGTTACCGAATTGATTATAATTGGTTAACAGACTTCGATCATGAAGGAGTACAAATCAGTCATTGGTCGGTTGACATCGATCAATCAACTTACGTTGGTTTAAACCTTTGAAAATTGTAAAAAATGTTGTGGATGCACTGCTATTTATAATGCAAATCAATAATTGCACCGTGGGGCCGAATTATTAATTCCATTATTGTCTACACAGTGTAACCAACAATAATTACATTAAACTATTCAGAATGGCCGACAGGACAGGACCCCTGTTTGGCGTTTTCTGAAAAGTCTTTGCATGAAGTAATTAAAAGATAAGATTGGTGGGACAGGACCCCCACTTGTTCTTATCGAAAACAGGAAAGCAATAAATAGTTACAGCGGAAAACAGTAAAGGAAAGCGGTAACATAGTTTGGATATGTCTGCTACTTCTTGGATTTTTCTTCTGAAAACTTGTTGGAGAAGATAATGACGTCACCCAGCTATCTTCTGATTGGCTTGGACTGTTGACTCTCTCATATCGATCGTATAGGCTTCCATCATATTTTACGATTAGACCGGCTCCACAGGTGGTCTTACTTCGGCTACCCCGCCTTGCTGCCACAGAGCGTCCATCTGTAAAACACAACTTCTGCCCGGTGAGATATAAGAGTCTTCTCTTGCACAGAGTCAGTCCATTCTCGCTAAACGCGCCGCCTGAGGTTGGTGATTCCTCATCAGAAGTATGCCATCTCCGACATGGATTCTTCTCTTTCAAATGTTCTTCAGAGTAACCCAGAAATTTAGCAGACTGTTAAAGCAACGATAAGATCGGAATACAATGATCTTATCTAAATAAATGCAAGAAAATTTAAACAAATTAATTTACATAAAATTTACAATAATTAAAAACTAAAACTAAATAACACTTGAATAAAATTTAATAATTGAAAATTTGGACTAATATGGTTGCATGTCCAAATTTGGGTCATTGATGTCGTAACCTTCGTAAGGATCGAAGGTGTCGATCTCATCGTTGACCAGATTGAGAAGTTGCTTCATCTTCGTCTTCTGTTTCCAGAAGATGTCCGGCAACTGTGTTGACGACGGAGTTGAAATCTGCTTGGGATCCGGCTCCGGCTAATGAAGACATAACCGCATTCTTCGCAAGGAGGAAACTCTCATCTTCTTGCCTTGTCATGTCTTGGAGATGAATATTGGCCTTGAACCAATCCTTCATCTTGTTGACTTCCAGGTGTGAAAAATTGAACTTTTCCCACCATTTGATCCTAAGGGATTTGCTTAGGGCCTTGAAGCTTCCTGAGGGTTCTAGCTGGAAATTCCAGCAAAAGATCCACGGTATTTGGAAATACAAAGCAAATCTAAACGTCTTGGAAAGGGGTGACGAATAGATACTTTGTTGAAAGAGGTGGTATGAACGTTGAACTTCAACGGGAAAGATTTCCTCGGAAAGTCCAAAATACATCCACCAGTTTTGAAACCAGCTAGGGAAGTGCATCTTGTAAGCTTGCTTACAAAATGTCACAAACCAAGAATGGTTGAAAGGTTGAAGCCAAAATACAAAATACCATGCCTTGGTATAGTCACGGTAATTGTAAGATGTTGGTTTGAAAGGACGGGAGAATTTCTTACCGACGAACTTCCCTATTTCCAAGAAGAGGGAGTGAGGACTCGGAAGATTCTCAGCTTGGAGTAAATGATCTTGGAGGGATCATTTCTGTCTGGAACATGAGTAATTTCAGCAGATTTGGAATCGACTAAAATGTACTCATAGAAAGTCCGAGACTTGGACAGATCCTCTGGCAGGAAGTGGAAGCCATGAGGAAATATTTGATTACAGACTTCTTGGACAGAAGGTCCATCTAATTCTGTTTCAATGGTTAAGTCCACCATTGTAGTTTTGGTGAAATAACCCTGAATTGGAGGTCTAGGTTGGAAAACCCTAGGCCTGACAACTTGAGAAAACGAGGAAGGATTCCTCGGAATTGGAGATCTTGAGGAAGAAGCGGCTGGAGAAGCAGCACGCTTGTTTGGGGTTGAAACACCAGTAGGGCGTAACAACGTGGTTGAAGGAAAAGGGGGAAGACCAGAAGGGTCTGTTTGAATAGTCAAAGTCCTAGGAGAGGAGCCTTGACGTCGCCTGGATACTTGCTCGAACTGCAAGTCCATGGCATAATTGTCTGCACTCATCGGAGCTGGTGCAGATGATTGACCTAAGGGTTGATTTCCCTTAGAAGGAGGAGTAGTTCCTGAGGAGGAAGCTACTGATTGAAGAGAATAGTTTTGGGAACTATTCTGCTGCTGCTGCGGTGGTCGCGGCAGTGGCCGTTGCCGGCCAAGAGGAGGCTGCATCGGGAGATTGGAGGAGAGGATTCAGGGCTGAAGGGGCTTTCGTCAAGAGATGTTCTCTTGAGAGATAATCAGCTAATGAATTCTCACTGCCTTTTATAGGCACTATCTTGAAATCGAAACAGGACAAGATCGCTTGCCACCTGGCAAAGATCTGCTTGGAGATAAGATTTTTGACGTCATTCTCGAAGATATACTTTGACGCCTTTGAATCAGTCCTGATGACGAACTCCTTGTTGATAAGATCGCCTTGGAACTTCTGGACGTTAAGTACTATTGCTAGTACTTCCTTCTTGACGGTGGAATAGTTCTTCTGTGCACTATTCCAGACTCCGAAATGGTAACGGACAACAGAGGTGTTGCCGTTAAGATCCTGTTTGAGAATGCCGTCGTAACCGATATCGGAGGCATCGGTATCAATGATGAGATTGGCCTGTTCATCCACCAAGGATAAGCATGGGATGCTTTTGGCCAACAACTTGATTGATCGGACTGCTCGAGTATGCTCGTCCGTCCATGGCTTTGGAGACTTCTTCAGTCTGTCGTAGAGTGGCAGACAGATTGAACGGAGATTGCGGATGAAATCACCGATGTAGTTGACACACCCCAAAAAACGCTGTAGCTGCGTTTTGTCTTGTAGTACATCTGGGAATCTGTCCACGAATTCCAGAGACCGTTGAATGGGCTTGATGATTCCTTGGTTGATGTCGTAGCCAAGAAATCTTATCCTTGTTTGAAACAAATTGATCTTTGGTTGGGATACCACAAGACCATTGGATTTGATGACATTGAGAAACACTTGCAGGTGCTTGAAGTGTTGATCCACTGAGTTTGAAAATACCAAGACATCGTCAATGTAGACGATCGTGAACTCTTGATATTGGTTGAAGATCTCGTTCATGATCCTTTGAAATTCGGATGGTGCATTCTTCAAGCCGAAGGGCATGACATTCCATTCGTACTGACCAAATGGAACATTGAAGGCCGTCTTGTAACGGTCGGATGGATGAATCTGAATTTGCCAAAATCCAGATTTCATGTCAAACTTTGAGAAGACCTTTGCTAAAGTAATCCGCTTCAGCAAGTCTTGGCGATTAGGGATTGGGTACCTAATCCACTTGAGGGCCTTGTTGAGAGGCTTGTAGTTGATGACAAGCCTTGGAACTCCACGTTCTTGTTCGGCCTGCTTGTTGACGTAAAAGGCCGCGCATGACCACGGGCTTTTGGATGGGCTAATGAGGCCTTTGTTGACGAGATCTGCTATTTCTTTGGAGCAGACTTTGACTAAATCCCTGTTCATCTGAATGGGCCGAGCCTTGGTAGGGATTTGGGCTTCTTTGAAGTCGTCAACATATGGTAGGGTCACCATATGCTTCTTCCTGTTCCAAAACGCATTTGGAAGGCTTGAACAAACATCCTTTTCAAGCTTCTGTTGGAAGCTTCGGATTTTGAGTTGAACAGATGGACTTGACCTCGTCTTGAAGGAACTCGATCTGTTTTTCCTTCTTGGCGATGCGGTTGATGAACTGTTGAATTTCTCCTTCAACGTTGTTGATGTACTTAGGAGTTATTGGGTTAATGAACTCGAAAGTAATGTCCTTATTGAACTTGCTTGAGACTATTCCCTTGCTGGAGACATTGAATGGGTATATCTGGGTTAGGAACGGCGTTCCTAGAATGATCCCTTCATTAAGGTTCTTCACCAAAATGAACGTGTTGATGAGACACACATTTCCCTTGTAAATGTGCACCTTGGAGAGCTTGAACTGGATGTTGAGCGGTCTTCCGTTGGCACCACTCAGGGTCTCCTTTGTCTTTTCAAAATACCTTGAGGGAACAAGGCCTTCTTGAATGACATTTTGATCTGCTCCTGAGTCAACGAGAGCGACAGCTTCGAGAAGAAAGTCCTTTACCTTGAAGACTATCTTCGTTATCCACTTTTGAGATTGAGACTTACTGATGTAGTTGATGACTCCTGCTTCAGCTGGTTCTTCAATCATCAGTGCATTTCCTGAAATCTGTCTTTCAGGATTGGAGGAGGAGGAGGCTCCTAGAACTTCCCTTGGATTTGAGGCTTCTCGGAATGCTTGGAAGGCTTCTTCGAGAAGGTTGAGACGTTGCCGGTTGTCTGCAATTTCCAATTTGATAACCTTTACTTCGTGGTTAAGGTCTTCAATTTGGATGGGCTTCTTCATCTCGCCTTTGATTCGATTCAGGATGTCTTGAAACGAATAAATGATCGGGCTTTGAATCGTCTTTTGAGGGTTGTGTTCCTCAATGCTCTGCCTTAGCTTGGAGAGGCAGGCTTGCTTGGAAGACGCGTCTGGTAATTCCTCGATGAGATCAAAAAGATATTCTTGATCTTTCGTGATGACATTGATATGACCGGACCATTTGCCAGCACACCTTCCTGTGCAGGGAATCGCTCCGTCTTCGTCGCTTGTGTCACTTTGAGAGTAGAAGGCATCTTCACTCGAAGATCCTTCGTTGAGAAGGGCATTGATACCGTCTTCGTCTGAAGAAGACTCGGTTTGAGAAGAGGATTCGTCTTCTGACCTGATGGCGTAGAGAAGAGACTGTCTGGTTTCTTCGTCCATGGTCAGTGCATTGATCTTGTCCTTCAGGGGACAACTGTTGGCAAAATGACCTCTTCGGTTGCACTTGAAGCAGACGTTGGTCTTTGCAACATAACGTTGTTTGCTCTTGAACTTGTTGTAGTATTTCCTCTTCCTTCGAGGAAATTCAGGGTCTTTAGCTTTGCTTTTGCTAAAGAGACGCTTGGAGGAAGACTTTTTCTTTTTCTTCCTTTCATCCTTCGGACCTTTGTCGAGGCCGTATTGCTTGCAGAAGGTGCCGAGCTCTTTCCTGTAGTCAGAGTCCTTGATCACCTTGGTGGTATGCTTATTCTCCGTGCAGAGATTAATGCATATTGATTGAATAGTGGCTTAGATGTCACCGTAGGTTAATTCAGACCAGTCGATTTGCTTGGTAACTGAATTAGTTGCCACTGTTTGATAGAACTTTTGAGAAATGTAGTGCGGCAGTCCTTCAACGAACTTCTGCTTCCAGATGTCGGCTCCGCAGGTTGTAAGAGTATAAAGACGTGCTAAGAAAGTATCTTTATACCACTTGTATTGACTCATCTTGTGACAACGTAGTCCGAGGAGAGACTCTGTTGCAAGATTGAAATGGATTTGGGTGCTGCCAATGAACTGCTTCGTCATTGCATAGACCAATTGGTTGACCATATCCTGTTCTTCGACCTGGATAGGGGCAGAGACGTTCTCTATCTTGACAACTGTTCGTGTAGCAGTTAGGATACGGAATCTTTCCTGCTCTGTCAGTTGATTGTGCCACCAACTCCTTAGGTTTCCGGTGAAACCTGAGATCAGAATCTGGGCAGTTTCAAGAGTTGTCTTCCTTGCGCTGTAGGCTGAGGCTGCTAGCAACATCTCTTGAAAGGTGTTCATCATTTGAGCTTCAGAATATCCGTCGATATTCCAAGTGACCAGAGACATACCATCGTAGGTATGTTTCTCGTGATGAAGGTCATCCCATCCTAGATCTGGTGGTGACGGTCGAGGGTAGTGATTCTTCATGTCTACCCATTGAGCTACTGGAAGTACCTTTGAACTAGAAGCCTGAGAGGAATCCTTGGTGATCACGTTGATTCCTTTCTGATTCTCGACTTTGCTTGTCGAGGTCTTTGCTTCTTTGTTGATGGAGAGAGCTGCAAGACGCTTGTCGATTTCGACCAAGAAGTCTGACTCGTCGTTTTTGAGCTTACCGATGTTGAAGCTGTTGGGCTGGAAGATCGGTCGATGAGGATCAGCTTGAGGAATCTCTGGGTTCTTGATCTTGATCTGAGGAACCGGATTCTCTATCCTTTCTACTGCTTTGGAAACTGTAGAAAGCACCTTGTTGGTGTAGTTGAGCTGATGTTGGATGTTCTTGATTTCGCGAACTCCAACCTTTTGAACCTTGTCTTCATCGATGGTCTTATAGGGAGACGAGACCATCTTGATAGCAGGAACGACAGGATGAGAGAAGTAAGCTTCTTCCTCCGGAGGGTAGTTGGAAGTTACTTCTTTGCCCTTGCCCGTCACATAGACGTCGGGCCCTTTGATGACTGCGATGAAACCCTTTGCTTCGAAGTCCTTGACGAGCGCTTCGTTTCTGATCTGCTCGTTTTGCTTCATTTTGTCGATGAAGGTCGGCATAGGAAGAATGGGTTTCCTACCTTCTTTTGGAGCGGCAAGCCACATGTCTATGTACTTGCTGTAATGCTCTTGAAAACGAGCAACGTCGTCTGGATCTGCAGTGATGACGTTGATCTGATTGTAGACCGGTTCGGTTTTCCTTTCCATATCAGACTGGGTAGGAGAAAGTGATCCTTCGTAACGAACATCGGGGATTGTACGAGAGAAATCTACCGATGCACGAATTGACTCTGATTTCGTCAGGCAATCAGGGAGAGAGGCTTCTGTCCTTGCAATAGAAGATGTGCTAGGACGGCTGCTCATGATCTCGCTGATCTTCGGATATGAGGTTTCGGAATTGAATTGGACTTCAACGTTTCCATCGGGAAACTCGGTGATTGACGCCTCGGTGCTGGTTCTGCTGATCGGGGCTGTTTCTCCTTGTAGCTTCCAGATAGGATCCTTGGTCAGATCTGCCAACTGGAGGGTCTTTGGAATGGTTATGGAAGACTTTTCCAGGTTAACTTCCATAAGCATGGTGTAGCCTTTGGGGGAGATTCCTAAGGCTTTAGGAGAAAGGTTGGTATGCATCAGCTTGAAGTAGATGCGGTATGAGACGGCGAAAGGAAGTGAACCATCCTTTAGTTCAAGTCCTTGCGAGTGAACATCAAGGCTTAGGGCGTCCATGATGTTCCGATCTTGAAGGGAGATGGTAAGACCAGGCTTGCAGTTGAAGTAGACTGGTCCTTGCTCCAGGTTTGACTGAACAATCCCTAGAAGAGAGGGAGTGAACCGGAGATGCCTCTTGTCTCTTAAGGCAAGGTAGACTGGTACGTCTAATCCTTCTCTGAAGAGAGGTTACAAGGCAACTTGAACGCATCCGATGTGGAGGTACTTGAACTTATCTTTGACTTTGAAGAGGGTTTCTTCAGGCAGAAGCTTGATTGCAGTGAATTCATCTTTCATTGCAATGTTCTCTTCAGTGACGACGATGACATCTTTCTGAGAGAAATTGAAGGTATTAATCTTGTATACCTGGCTTGGATCGATCTTTGGGATAGACCAATTTTTGAGACGGTTTTCAACCTGAGCCAGATGGGCTTCGGCTGAGCTATGAGAAGACAAAACCTTTGATAGATCGTCTTAGGATCTGAGGTTCTTTGAAGAAGAAGAAGAAGAAGAAGAGTGAGCAGTGGTGTCTATGATCGCGGGAGAGTGAGGAGAGAGTTTAGAAAGAAGTTTGTTTATCATAGAAGGGGGAGAGAGAGAATCCATCAGTTTCCAGATGATGAACTTCGAACCTTTAAGGCAATAGTTTCTTCTTATAACAACAGACCTTAACTAAATCATATTAAGTTTTTGGATCATTCAACCCTCTAAACCTTGAATATCCGCATGGTTCTAGTATGAGTATTACAAGAGTTTGTCCAGATCTTGAAGGTTCACCACTCCTTTATCAAGATCAGAAGAACTAACGCTTATAATTTTCATATTTCAAACCACTGGATAGACTAAGACGAGGAGAGATACCCAAACTTAATATTCATTAGAGAAGAAATGAAATCATAAGAAGAACTACTTACCAGAAAAGAAACAAACTAATTACACTTCAGGAAAAAAAAAACTACTAAAATACACAAACTCATGACACTTGATTTTGTCACGAAGTGTAAATATTTTGTTCACTTTTCCATGTTTGACAATTTTTGGACATTTTCATATAAAGCAAAACGAACCAGAACACTCACAAAATACAACAAAATTCAATATTTATCACTTATAAATACGGATATAATTTTATCAATGTCTATAAAATGATATTAAATTGATAGAAGTTTAATAGTATTTATTTAAAATATTTTCAAACAGTTTCTTTGGAATAATTTTCTTGTTTAACAAGTTATTAAATAATAAGAAAAATAATAATTAAATATCTAATGTAAACTTAGAGAAAAGTTGTAGGGTCTAAGAATATGAAAATATGTTTAATTAGTTCATGTTTTAAAATATGAGAAAAAGAATTTAAAAATTCCCTCCACACCTAAACTGATTCCAATATTGAAACCTATGATTAAATAATTATAATAGTTACAATTTTAAATCCTTTTTTATTTTAATTTATTAAAGCATATAAAAAATTAAAGAAAGTGATGGTCTTTAAATATTATAAAAAGAGTATTTTATGAATTTAGTTTCAAATTGTCTTTAAAATATGTAGCACCAACACCAAATCCAAGATAATAAAATGCATTTTTTAAATAACAAAATATTAAAACTATTTAAGAGAATTTATCAATTTTCTACCGGTCATTTTAAAATTTTGATATATTTTATAAATAGTTTTATTTTTTGAACTATTCATAACAATTTTCAAAAAAAATTATCCATTGGTTTCGTTGGGCTTTAAATAAAAAATTTAAAATATTAAATTATATTTAAATAAATAAAAATTGTGAGGTATTTTCAAAACTAAAAACTTCATGAAGCAAAACCACTCAAAAATAAATTTTATTACACTTTATTTTTCTATAAAGTGTACATATTTTGACAAATGTTCTATTTTTTACAATTTTCTAAAAATTATTGGTTTGACTTTGTTTTTCCCGTAGAAAAAACAGTTAAAACCAATACGAACAAAGGGTGTTTACGTACATTAAGTAAAATATGCACCAATTATTACTTTAAGCATTCTATTATTTTGTATGAACGTAAGTTCAATTATTGCTTGTACTTTTATAGTATTTTAATTACTATGGCGTATGTTATTTAGAAAAAAGAAAAATAAATGGTTAAAAATAGAACCTTTACAAAATATTTATCATAAATTTTAAATTTTATATAGTAGTTTTGGTTGTAAATAGTTTATTAAAAAAAAAAAATCTTAAAAAACCCAAAAAACAAACCTCAATTATTATCAGAAAGTAATGAAATAAAATATCTAAATTTCAATATAAAAAAATCAATTTTTAATATGAGAAAATTTGAAATAAAATTGAGGAAAGAAAAGAAAAGAAAAGACAGAGCTATATAGTTCTTGCAATTGAGATTGAGAATTCTATGCAGCTGTTGAAAAACATAGCAGAGTGAACTTCTTTCCGGTGTGTCTCATCAGTTTTCTCCAAGTTTTTTCATAAATTTTGATTTTTTATTAAGAAATTGAAAATAGTTTAAAAGATTAGACTTTTTTAATTCCACAAAGTTTCATTTGCTGATCTTCTAGACGGAGTACTACTCTTTGAAGAAAGTTGATCCGTTCTATCCTGTAAGACAATTACTCTAAAAACTTAAGCACTAGGGTGACTAAATTTGTCTTAAAGAAACAACGTGAATTCGTTGAACTCAGATCTATAATACATATAGGAGGTTTTATTTGTTGTGATGATAATATTGATAACATGTATAAATGTCATTAATTTAGAATAGTAATGACATGAAAATTTACAATTATTTTTAATTACGAAACTTAAGTAATTGTATCATTTTCAAGGGATTCTTGCCAAATATAACAAAGAGATTTAAAGTATTAAAAAATATAACACAATTCATAAAACTTTGCAAATATAGAAAAAAAAAAAGTTATATCTAACTCTGAGTCTCACAAATATATTTTGCTCATTTGCACTTTTTTGAAAAAGTCATACAGTTAATTTATTGTGTGTGTGTGTGTTTTTTTTTTGTACAGATGATCCTTTTCAGGTGTTTTAATGTTAAACAAACGAATGTAATCTTATGCTTAAAATGTATAGCGCATTAACAATGTTGTAAGTTCTATTGTGTCAAGGACATCCCTCCCAATCCAAGGTTGTCGTATCCCTAACACGATGAAATTTTTTTGTCACACCCTTCACATTAAGCATGTGTGTTAGGGATGTTTCTCTTAGTTTGATGACTATTGCCAAGGTTAGCAATTGCAAAGATTCGATAGATTTGTAAGAGATATTCGAGTAGAAAAATGAGTAAGGATTATTTGTTTAGATGAAACAAATATTTATGGTCTAAACTTTCATTTATTTAGTTTTTAATAGAATCAATACGTTTGAAATATGATAAATCACGATTTTACAATTTTTTT